>OX387602.1:32800241-33122741 GCA_947568835.1 Protonemura montana | reverse complement strand
AAACCAAACCAAACCAAACCAAACCAAACCAAACCAAACCAAACCAAACCAAACCAAACCAAACCAAACCAAACCAAACCAAACCAAACCAAACCAAACCAAACCAAACCAAACCAAACCAAACCAAACCAAACCAAACCAAACCAAACCAAACCAAACCAAACCAAACCAAACCAAACCAAACCAAACCAAACCAAACCAAACCAAACCAAACCAAACCAAACCAAACCAAACCAAACCAAACCAAACCAAACCAAACCAAACCAAACCAAACCAAACCAAACCAAACCAAACCAAACCAAACCAAACCAAACCAAACCAAACCAAACCAAACCAAACCAAACCAAACCAAACCAAACCAAACCAAACCAAACCAAACCAAACCAAACCAAACCAAACCAAACCAAACCAAACCAAACCAAACCAAACCAAACCAAACCAAACCAAACCAAACCAAACCAAACCAAACCAAACCAAACCAAACCAAACCAAACCAAACCAAACCAAACCAAACCAAACCAAACCAAACCAAACCAAACCAAACCAAACCAAACCAAACCAAACCAAACCAAACCAAACCAAACCAAACCAAACCAAACCAAACCAAACCAAACCAAACCAAACCAAACCAAACCAAACCAAACCAAACCAAACCAAACCAAACCAAACCAAACCAAACCAAACCAAACCAAACCAAACCAAACCAAACCAAACCAAACCAAACCAAACCAAACCAAACCAAACCAAACCAAACCAAACCAAACCAAACCAAACCAAACCAAACCAAACCAAACCAAACCAAACCAAACCAAACCAAACCAAACCAAACCAAACCAAACCAAACCAAACCAAACCAAACCAAACCAAACCAAACCAAACCAAACCAAACCAAACCAAACCAAACCAAACCAAACCAAACCAAACCAAACCAAACCAAACCAAACCAAACCAAACCAAACCAAACCAAACCAAACCAAACCAAACCAAACCAAACCAAACCAAACCAAACCAAACCAAACCAAACCAAACCAAACCAAACCAAACCAAACCAAACCAAACCAAACCAAACCAAACCAAACCAAACCAAACCAAACCAAACCAAACCAAACCAAACCAAACCAAACCAAACCAAACCAAACCAAACCAAACCAAACCAAACCAAACCAAACCAAACCAAACCAAACCAAACCAAACCAAACCAAACCAAACCAAACCAAACCAAACCAAACCAAACCAAACCAAACCAAACCAAACCAAACCAAACCAAACCAAACCAAACCAAACCAAACCAAACCAAACCAAACCAAACCAAACCAAACCAAACCAAACCAAACCAAACCAAACCAAACCAAACCAAACCAAACCAAACCAAACCAAACCAAACCAAACCAAACCAAACCAAACCAAACCAAACCAAACCAAACCAAACCAAACCAAACCAAACCAAACCAAACCAAACCAAACCAAACCAAACCAAACCAAACCAAACCAAACCAAACCAAACCAAACCAAACCAAACCAAACCAAACCAAACCAAACCAAACCAAACCAAACCAAACCAAACCAAACCAAACCAAACCAAACCAAACCAAACCAAACCAAACCAAACCAAACCAAACCAAACCAAACCAAACCAAACCAAACCAAACCAAACCAAACCAAACCAAACCAAACCAAACCAAACCAAACCAAACCAAACCAAACCAAACCAAACCAAACCAAACCAAACCAAACCAAACCAAACCAAACCAAACCAAACCAAACCAAACCAAACCAAACCAAACCAAACCAAACCAAACCAAACCAAACCAAACCAAACCAAACCAAACCAAACCAAACCAAACCAAACCAAACCAAACCAAACCAAACCAAACCAAACCAAACCAAACCAAACCAAACCAAACCAAACCAAACCAAACCAAACCAAACCAAACCAAACCAAACCAAACCAAACCAAACCAAACCAAACCAAACCAAACCAAACCAAACCAAACCAAACCAAACCAAACCAAACCAAACCAAACCAAACCAAACCAAACCAAACCAAACCAAACCAAACCAAACCAAACCAAACCAAACCAAACCAAACCAAACCAAACCAAACCAAACCAAACCAAACCAAACCAAACCAAACCAAACCAAACCAAACCAAACCAAACCAAACCAAACCAAACCAAACCAAACCAAACCAAACCAAACCAAACCAAACCAAACCAAACCAAACCAAACCAAACCAAACCAAACCAAACAATATTAATACAATTAAACTCAATGTATGCAATGGTATTTTAGTTTGGAACCGTCTATACTCAAGTTGTACAAAAATGTTTCGGGTGACCTTTCTTCTTAACTCAATTTCTACAGTGGTCACGAAGTGTGTGACCGTTTTATTTACATGTGTTAACTAAAATAAAGCTAGCCTAGAGCTGAACTTATACAAGCTAACAAGGACCTAGCACTAAACTTAAATTAAACTTGCCTCGAACTAGACCTATATTAAAACAAAGCCAGCCTTCACCTAGCTCTAAATTAAAACCAAGGTATCTTCAACCTAAACTTAACAAAGCCAGCCTACACCTCGCTCTTAACTTAACAAAGCTAGCCTCCACCCCAATCTTTAACTAAAATAAAGCTAGCCCAGAGCTAAACTAATACAAGCTAACCTGGACCTAGCACTAAACTTAAATTAAACTTTCCTCGAACTAGACCTATATTAAAACAAAGACAGCCTTCACCTAGCTCTAAATTAAAACCAAAGTATCTTTACCCTTAACTCAACAAAGCTAGCCTACACCTAGCTCTCAACTAAACAAAGCCAGCCTACACCTAGTTTTAAACTAAACAAAGCTAGCCTTCACCCTACCCTTTAACTAAAATAAAGCTAGCCCAGAGCTAAACTTATACAAGCTAACCTGGACCTAGCACTAAACTTAACTTAAACTTGCCTCGAACAAGACCTATATTAAAACAAAGCCAGCCTTCACCTAGCTCTAAGCTAAACAAAGCCAGCCTACACCTAGCTCTAAACTAAACAAAGCTAGCCTACACCCTACCCTTTAACTAAAATAAAGCTAGCCCAGAGCTAAACTAATACGAGCTTAACTAATAAAAGCTAACATAAACCTAGCACTAAACTTAAAATAAACTTGCCTCAAACTAGACCTATATTAAAACAAAGCCAGCCTTCACCTAGCTTTAAATTAAAACCAAGATATCTTCACCCTTAACTCAACAAAGCTAGCCTACACCTAGCTCTTAACTAAACAAAGCCAGCCTACACCTAGTTTTAAACTAAACAAAGCTAGCCTTCACCCTAACCTTTAACTAAAATTAAGCTAGCCCAGAGCTAAACTTGTACAAGCTAACCTGGACCTAGCACTAAACTTAAATTAAACTTGCCTCGAACTAGACCTATATTAAAACAAAGCCAGCCTTCACCTAGCTCTAAGCTAAACAAAGCCAGCCTACACCTAGCTCTAAACTAAACAAAGCTAGCCTACACCCTACCCTTTAACTAAAATAAAGCTAGCCCAGAGCAAAACTAATACGAGCTAAACTAATAAAAGCTAACATGGACCTAGCACTAAACTTAAAATAAACTTGCCTCAAACTAGACCTATATTAAAACAAAGCCAGCCTTCACCTAGCTCTAAATTAAAACCAAGATATCTTCACCCTACACTAAACAAAGCCAACCTACACCTAGCTCTTAACGAAAACAAAGCTATCCCAACCCTTAACTAAAACAAAGTTTGCCTAGACCTAGTCAAAAACTAAATTAAAACTAGCCCTTATCGAGCGTACTGTTGGGGCACGAATTAAGTTTGAATAAAAGAAGTGCATCTACCTTGTCTTCAAGCAGCTGACAGCGACACCAACTGTTGATATCTTCCCCTGACACAGGAGGTGTTAGCTACGCTCCCAGCTGTCTGGTTATCACCAACACCCCCTTCACCCTCTCTCCTTCAGCAGCGTCACGTGGCGGCCATTGTTGACTCCCCTGCATCCTGCGCCCAGCGTCCAGCGGCAGGCAAACACGGCACTTGAAACTTTCACGGAGCACTTTGTCCTACACTTTGTCCTGCACTTTGTCCTGCACTTTGTCATACACTTTGTCCTGCACTTTGTCCTGCACTTTGTACTACACTTTGTACTACACTTTGTACTACACTTTGTCCTACACCTTGTCCTACACTTGCCGGTAACTTTCCGACCACTTTACACTTCACACACTATCGCAGCACTTTCAGCGACTGCTTTGTAAGACACTGCCCTGCAAGTAAAGTTCAATCAGAAATCATTAGCTTATGTGGCAAGTTAGGCGCTTGAAAATACCTCTTATCGTCTCAGATTCAGGAAAAAGCTGCTGACTCCCTCAGTGTGATCCTACGAGGGGGAGGATGCGGGATGCAGACTTAAAAAAACCAAAACTAACTCAAGTAACCTGGATAGAACATAGAATCCAGCCAGCTAATTGCAAATAAAAGAGCCAGAGCATAAAATCCAGTCAGTTGATCTCAAAGGACCTGAATGGAGTATAGGATCCAGCCAGCTGATCTAAAAAAAAAACTGGACAGAGCATATGATCCTGCCAGCTTATCTCAAATAACCTGGATAGAGCATAGGAACCAGCCAGCTGATCTCAAATGACCTGAATGGAGCATAGGATCAAATCAGCTTATCTCTAATAGAATGGATGGCAAAGGATCCATCCAGCTGATCTCAAAAAACCTAGATAGAGCATAGGATGCAGCCCGCTGATCTTAAATAACCTGGATAGAACACAGGATCCAGCCAGCTGATCTCAATAACCTGGATAGAATATAGGATCCAGCCAGCTGATCTCAAGTACCTGGATAGAGCAAAGGATCCAGCCAGCTGATCTCAGTATTCTGGATAGAGCATAGGATCCAGCAAGCGGATATCAAATTACCTGGACAGAGCATGAGTTTCAGCCAGTAAAGAACAATGGGATTGTTCAGATGACTTAAAATCTACGATTGTTTAATTGACAAAGAAAACTCACCACGTGGTTCAGTAGTAGATCCAGCTCGATGAAAGGATGTTGTCTCCAAGATCTCCCAGCTCGATGACAGGATGTTGTCTCCAAGATCTCCCAGCTTTGATTGACTGCTGTCTCTCAACATTGCAGTCCACCCGGCAATGAAACAACGTCATAAGTCACACAGTCAGGTGCCTCAGAATGGACCACAGCCAGGACAAGGGAGGCATCAAACTGACCGTGGAAAATTGGTGCCCGAATGGGAAATCGAACCCTGATCTCCACACGTGGTTATAATCACCTAAATAGTTTTACATATTTGAGAGAGTAGCCGTGTTCATGATACTCCAATATTCGCCCAATGCAAGCAACGAGGAAGAGAGAATTTATTGAATTGTTGAATAAATAACTTGATATTAGAGTTGATTGTACACAGCAGTAGACAAGTGAACCACGATGTATTTGACCCTGCTAGGGTAGACTAACCTGGTAATAAAATTGGTAAAATTGTGCTAAGCCGCCGCACATGTGACCTCCAAAAATCAAGGTCAAACTTCGAAAAACAGCCATAAATGAAGCTGTTTTTGAAAACACTTAGAAGAAATTCTGGAAATTTCCAGAAAAACCCACTTTTCACCACATATTCCCGAAAAAAACGATTTCACCAGCAGAACACCCAATCCCAAACGCCATCTTTCCTAAAGCAATCATCTTGAAGAACGCGCGCCAACTGAAATATACCCACCAAAATAAAAACCCCAGCTCACTACCAGAAAAATGGTAGGATGTGTGACCATGATACCTACACATGACTTTCAGTGAATTCACCAAACAGTTGGCATCAATGATCGCACACCACCAACACACCACCACCTGTCAGATAGTCGCCATTAGGCACAGTACAACCCGACCAAAACGCAACAAACCATCAAATTCAAACAGCAACTACACCCAAAATAGCCGTCGCTACACAAGTTGCCACACCTATATCGACTCAAAATTGCACAAGGAATGCAAAACTACCATCAAAAAAGCGATCCGACAAGAATTACCCGTGCGGCGGTATAGCACAAAATTACCATAAAATAAATGACAACGCCCGCGAGTTGCAGATAGTGAACTAAATTCTAGCCGTTAGAGCGAAGATGATGATACCAGCCGGAATATTGTTTTAAAATTACCTAACATTTAATTAAGCAAGGAGTAGCAGGATAAAAACACAGAACATTCCTCATATATAATATGAACTACTAACTAGAACAAGATATTTGCTGTAAACCATACCAATCAGGAGATGACAAGCTTCATACAATAGCACGCACGTGATGGTCAATGCATGACGCTATCATGGACTAGACACACTAAAATAACGTTCTTTGTTGGTCTGGATTGATAGTTGATGATCAACAGGTAAATTAAGTCAGATTTATTAAATATGTCAGAGGAATGTCGGTACAGCCTTAACATGGCAAGGGCTGAAAACGATGCATGGTTACAAGTGCGTTTTACACTGAATTACTACACATGTCCTCGTGGTCATACTAATTTATTTGCGAATAAAATGTATCCACTAGGCTCGGCTGGTAATAATATCGAGTTGATTAGCGCCATGCAACGAAACCATGCTTTGAAAAAAACTCAGTGCACGAGTAGAAGTAAAGCTTTAAAGAAGATGTTAGTTAGTGAAATTGGCTTACCGTGGTTATCGGCTGTACGGGCCACCCTTCCCGTCGATGCGCCCGGCACGAACTGGGTCCCGAACGTAACGGAACGGAGTAGATGCGCTACACTAGCGCAGCGGCGAGTGTTTCTCGTACTATCAAAGTTGAAAAGAGCGCCAAGAGTGCGCTCGCGGCCCTGAAAACAAACCATGGAACCTTCTCAAACACAGCAAAAATGAGGCATGAATGACTTTGAATCTACGATTGTTTAATTGACAAGGAAAACTCACCACGTGGTTCAGTAGTAGATCCAGCTCGATGAAAGGATGTTGTCTCCAAGATCTCCCAGCTTTGATTGACTGCTGTCTCTCAACATTGCAGTCCACCCGGCAATGAAACAACGTCATTAGTCACACAGTCAGGTGCCTCAGAATGGACCACAGCCAGGACAAGGGAGGCATCAAACTGACCGTGGAAAATTGGTGCCCGAATGGGAAATCGAACCCTGATCTGCACACGTGGTTATAATCACCTAAATAGTTTTACATATTTGAGAGAGTAGCTGTGTTCATGATACTCCAATATTCGCCCAATGCAAGCAACGAGGAAGAGAGAATTTATTGAATTGTTGAATAAATAACTTGATATTAGAGTTGATTGTACACAGCAGTAGACAAGTGAACCACGAGGTATTTGACCCTGCTAGGGTAGACTAACCTGGTAATAAAATTAATTGTCAACGCCCGCGAGTTGCAGATAGTGAACTAAATTCTAGCCTTTAGAGCGTAGATGATGATACCAGCCGGAATATTGTTTTAAAATTACATAACATTTAATTAAACAAGGAGTAGCAGAATGAAATCACAGAACATTCCTCATAGATAATATGAACTACTAACTAGAACAAGATATTTGCTGTAAACCATACCAATCAGGAGATGACAAGCTTCATACAATAGCACGAACGTGATGGTCAATGCATGACGCTTTTATGGACTAGACACACTAAAATAACGTTCTTTGTTGGTCTGGATTGATAGTTGATGATCAACAGGTGAATTAAGTCAGATTTATTAAATATGTCAGAGGAATGTCGGTACAGCCTTTACATGGCAAGGGCTGAAAACGATGCATGGTTACAAGTGCGTTTTACACTGAATTACTACACATGTCCTCGAGGTCATACTAATTTATTTGCGAATAAAATGTATCCACTGTGCTCGGCTGGTAATAATATCGAGTTAAATAGCGCCATGCAACGAAACCATGCTTTGAAAAAAACTCAGTGCACGAGTAGAAGTAAAGCTTTAAAGAAGATGTTAGTTAGTGAAATTGGCTTACCGTGGTTATCGGCTGTACGGGCGACCCTTCCCGTCGATGCGCCCGGCACGAACTGGGTCCCGAACGTTACGGAACGGAGTAGATGCGCTACACTAGCGCAGCAGCGAGTGTTTCTCGTACTATCAAAGTTGAAAAGAGCGCCAAGAGTGCGCTCGCGGCCCTGAAAACAAACCATGGAACCTTCTCAAACACAGCAAAAATGAGGCATGAATGACTTTGAATCTACGATTGTTTAATTGACAAGGAAAACTCACCACGTGGTTCAGTAGTAGATCCAGCTCGATGAAAGGATGTTGTCTCCAAGATCTCCCAGCTTTGATTGACTGCTGTCTCTCAACATTGCAGTCCACCCGGCAATGAAACAACGTCATTAGTCACACAGTCAGGTGCCTCAGAATGGACCACAGCCAGGACAAGGGAGGCATCAAACTGACCGTGGAAAATTGGTGCCCGAATGGGAAATCGAACCCTGATCTGCACACGTGGTTATAATCACCTAAATAGTTTTACATATTTGAGAGAGTAGCTGTGTTCATGATACTCCAATATTCGCCCAATGCAAGCAACGAGGAAGAGAGAATTTATTGAATTGTTGAATAAATAACTTGATATTAGAGTTGATTGTACACAGCAGTAGACAAGTGAACCACGAGGTATTTGACCCTGCTAGGGTAGACTAACCTGGTAATAAAATTAATTGTCAACGCCCGCGAGTTGCAGATAGTGAACTAAATTCTAGCCTTTAGAGCGTAGATGATGATACCAGCCGGAATATTGTTTTAAAATTACATAACATTTAATTAAACAAGGAGTAGCAGAATGAAATCACAGAACATTCCTCATAGATAATATGAACTACTAACTAGAACAAGATATTTGCTGTAAACCATACCAATCAGGAGATGACAAGCTTCATACAATAGCACGCACGTGATGGTCAATGCAAGACGCTATCATGGACTAGACACACTAAAATAACGTTCTTTGTTGGTCTGGGTTGATAGTTGATGATCAACAGGTAAATTAAGTCAGATTTATTATATATGTCAGAGGAATGTCGGTACGGCCTTTACATGGCAAGGGCTGAAAACGATGCATGGTTACAAGTGCGTTTTACACTGAATTACTACACATGTCCTCGTGGTCATACTAATTTATTTGCGAATAAAATGTATCCACTGTGCTCGGCTGGTAATAATATCGAGTTAAATAGCGCCATGCAACGAAACCATGCTTTGAAAAAAACTCAGTGCACGAGTAGAAGTAAAGCTTTAAAGAAGATGTTAGTTAGTGAAATTGGCTTACCGTGGTTTTCGGCTGTACGGGCGACCCTTCCCGTCGATGCGCCCGGCACGAACTGGGTCGCGAACGTTACGGAACGGAGTAGATGCGCTACACTAGCGCAGCGGCGAGTGTTTCTCGTACTATCAAAGTTGAAAAGAGCGCCAAGAGTGCGCTCGCGGCCCTGAAAACAAACCATGGAACCTTCTCAAACACAGCAAAAATGAGGCATGAATGAATTTGAATCTACGATTGTTTAATTGACAAGGAAAACTCACCACGTGGTTCAGTAGTAGATCCAGCTCGATGAAAGGATGTTGTCTCCAAGATCTCCCAGCTCGATGAAAGGATGTTGTCTCCAAGATCTCCCAGCTTTGATTGATTGCTGTCTCTCAACATTGCAGTCCACCCGGCAATGAAACAACGTCATTAGTCACACAGTCAGGTACCTCAGAATGGACCACAGCCAGGACAAGGGAGGCATCAAACTGACCGTGGAAAATTGGTGCCCGAATGGGAAATCGAACCCTGATCTCCACACGTGGTTATAATCACCTAAATAGTTTTACATACTTGAGAGAGTAGCTGTGTTCGTGATACTCCAATACTCGCCCAATGCAAGCAACGAGGAAGAGAGAATTTATTAAATTGTTGAATAAATAACTTGATATTAGAGTTGATTGTACACTGCAGTAGACAAGTGAACCACGAGGTGTTTGACCCTGCTAGGGTAGACTAACCTGGTAATAAAATTAATTGTCAACGCCCGCGAGTTGCAGATAGTGAACTAAATTCTAGCCTTTAGAGCGTAGATGATGAAACCAGCCGGAATATTGTTTTAAAATTACATAACATTTAATTAAACAAGGAGTAGCAGAATGAAATCACAGAACATTCCTCATAGATAATATGAACTACTAACTAGAACAAGATATTTGCTGTAAACCATACCAATCAGGAGATGACAAGCTTCATACAATAGCACGCACGTGATGGTCAATGCATGACGCTATCATGGACTAGACACACTAAAATAACGTTCTTTGTTGGTCTGGGTTGATAGTTGATGATCAACAGGTAAATTAAGTCAGATTTATTAAATATGTCAGAGGAATGTCGGTACAGCCTTTACATGGCAAGGGCTGAAAACGATGCATGGTTACAAGTGCGTTTTACACTGAATTACTACACATGTCCTCGTGGTCATACTAATTTATTTGCGAATAAAATGTATCCACTGGGCTCGGCTGGTAATAATATCGAGTTAAATAGCGCCATGCAACGAAACCATGCTTTGAAAAAAACTCAGTGCACGAGTAGAAGTAAAGCTTTAAAGAAGATGTTAGTTAGTGAAATTGGCTTACCGTGGTTATCGGCTGTACGGGCGACCCTTCCCGTCGATGCGCCCGGCACGAACTGGGTCCCGAACGTTACGGAACGGAGTAGATGCGCTACACTAGCGCAGCGGCGAGTGTTTCTTGTACTATCAAAGTTGAAAAGAGCGCCAAGAGTACGCTCGCGGCCCTGAAAACAAACCATGGAACCTTCTCAAACACAGCAAAAATGAGGCATGAATGACTTTGAATCTACGATTGTTTAATTGACAAAGAAAACTCACCACGTGGTTCAGTAGTAGATCCAGCTCGATGAAAGGATGTTGTCTCCAAGATCTCCCAGCTTTGATTGACTGCTGTCTCTCAACATTGCAGTCCACCCGGCAATGAAACAACGTCATTAGTCACACAGTCAGGTGCCTCAGAATGGACCACAGCCAGGACAAGGGAGGCATCAAACAGACCGTGGAAAATTGGTGCCCGAATGGGAAATCGAACCCTGATCTGCACACGTGGTTATAATCACCTAAATAGTTTTACATATTTGAGAGAGTAGCTGTGTTCATGATACTCCAATATTCGCCCAATGCAAGCAACGAGGAAGAGAGAATTTATTGAATTGTTGAATAAATAACTTGATATTAGAGTTGATTGTACACAGCAGTAGACAAGTGAACCACGAGGTATTTGACCCTGCTAGGGTAGACTAACCTGGTAATAAAATTAATTGTCAACGCCCGCGAGTTGCAGATAGTGAACTAAATTCTAGCCTTTAGAGCGTAGATGATGATACCAGCCGGAATATTGTTTTAAAATTACATAACATTTAATTAAACAAGGAGTAGCAGAATGAAATCACAGAACATTCCTCATAGATAATATGAACTACTAACTAGAACAAGATATTTGCTGTAAACCATACCAATCAGGAGATGACAAACTTCATACAATAGCACGCACGTGATTGTCAATGCATGACGCTATCATGGACTAGACACACTAAAATAACGTTCTTTGTTGGTCTGGGTTGATAGTTGATGATCAACAGGTAAATTAAGTCAGATTTATTATATATGTCAGAGGAATGTCGGTACGGCCTTTACATGGCAAGGGCTGAAAACGATGCATGGTTACAAGTGCGTTTTACACTGAATTACTACACATGTCCTCGTGGTCATACTAATTTATTTGCGAATTAAATGTATCCACTAGGCTCGGCTGGTAATAATATCGAGTTAAATAGCGCCATGCAACGAAACCATGCTTTGAAAAAAACTCAGTGCACGAGTAGAAGTAAAGCTTTAAAGAAGATGTTAGTTAGTAAAATTGGCTTACCGTGGTTATCGGCTGTACGGGCGACCCTTCCCGTCGATGCGCCCGGCACGAACTGGGTCCCGAACGTTACGGAACGGAGTAGATGCGCTACACTAGCGCAGCGGCGAGTGTTTCTCGTACTATCAAAGTTGAAAAGAGCGCCAAGAGTACGCTCGCGGCCCTGAAAACAAAACATGGAACCTTCTCAAACACAGCAAAAATGAGGCATGAATGACTTTGAATCTACGATTGTTTAATTGACAAAGAAAACTCACCACGTGGTTCAGTAGTAGATCCAGCTCGATGAAAGGATGTTGTCTCCAAGATCTCCCAGCTCGATGACAGGATGTTGTCTCCAAGATCTCCCAGCTTTGATTGACTGCTGTCTCTCAACATTGCAGTCCACCAGGCAATGAAACAACGTCATTAGTCACACAGTCAGGTGCCTCAGAATGGACCACAGCCAGGACAAGGGAGGCATCAAACTGACCGTGGAAAATTGGTGCCCGAATGGGAAATCGAACCCTGATCTCCACACGTGGTTATAATCACCTAAATAGTTTAACATATTTGAGAGAGTAGCTGTGTTCATGATACTCCAACACTCGCCCAATGCAAGCAACGAGGAAGAGAGAATTTATTGAATTGTTGAATAAATAACTTGATATTAGAGTTGATTGTACACTGCAGTTGTCAAGTGAACCACGAGGTATTTGACCCTACTAGGGTAGACTTACCTGGTAATAAAATTAATTGTCAACGCACGCGAGTTGCAGATAGTGAACTAAATTCTAGCCTTTAGAGCGTAGATGATGATACTAGCCGGAATATTGTTTTAAAATTACATAACATTTAATTAAACAAGGAGTAGCAGAATGAAATCACAGAACATTCCTCATAGATAATATGAACTACTAACTAGAACAAGATATTTGCTGTAAACCATACCAATCAGGAGATGACAAGCTTCATACAATAGCACGCACGTGATGGTCAATGCATGACGCTATCATGGACTAGACACACTAAAATAACGTTCTTTGTTGGTCTGGATTGATAGTTGATGATCAACAGGTAAATTAAGTCAGATTTTTTTAAATATGTCGGAGGAATGTCGGTACAGCCTTTACATGGCAAGGGCTGAAAACGATGCATGGTTACAAGTGCGTTTTACACTGAATTACTACACATGTCCTCGTGGTCATACTAATTTATTTGCAAATAAAATGTATCCACTGGGCTCGGCTGGTAATAATATCGAGTTAAATAGCGCCATGCAACGAAACCATGCTTTGAAAAAAACTCAGTGCACGAGTAGAAGTAAAGCTTTAAAGAAGATGTTAGTTAGTAAAATTGGCTTACCGTGGTTATCGGCTGTACGGGCGACCCTTCCCGTCGAAGCGCCCGGCACGAACTGGGTCCCGAACGTTACGGAACGGAGTAGATGCGCTACACTAGCGCAGCGGCGAGTGTTTCTCGTACTATCAAAGTTGAAAAGAGCGCCAAGAGTACGCTCGCGGCCCTGAAAACAAACCATGGAACCTTCTCAAACACAGCAAAAATGAGGCATGAATGACTTTGAATCTACGATTGTTTAATTGACAAAGAAAACTCACCACGTGGTTCAGTAGTAGATCCAGCTCGATGAAAGGATGTTGTCTCCAAGATCTCCCAGCTCGATGAAAGGATGTTGTCTCCAAGATCTCCCAGCTTTGATTGATTGCTGTCTCTCAACATTGAAGTCCACCCGGCAATGAAACAACGTCATTAGTCACACAGTCAGGTACCTCAGAATGGACCACAGCCAGGACAAGGGAGGCATCAAACTGACCGTGGAAAATTGGTGCCCGAATGGGAAATCGAACCCTGATCTCCACACGTGGTTATAATCACCTAAATAGTTTTACATATTTGAGAGAGTAGCTGTGTTCGTGATACTCCAATACTCGCCCAATGCAAGCAACGAGGAAGAGAGAATTTATTAAATTGTTGAATAAATAACTTGATATTAGAGTTGATTGTACACTGCAGTAGACAAGTGAACCACGAGGTGTTTGACCCTGCTAGGGTAGACTAACCTGGTAATAAAATTAATTGTCAACGCCCGCGAGTTGCAGATAGTGAACTAAATTCTAGCCTTTAGAGCGTAGATAATGATACCAGCCAGAATATTGTTTTAAAATTACATAACATTTAATTAAACAAGGAGTAGCAGAATGAAATCACAGAACATTCCTCATAGATAATATGAACTACTAACTAGAACAAGATATTTGCTGTAAACCATACCAATCAGGAGATGACAAGCTTCATACAATAGCACGCACGTGATGGTCAATGCATGACGCTATCATGGACTAGACACACTAAAATAACGTTCTTTGTTGGTCTGGGTTGATAGTTGATGATCAACAGGTAAATTAAGTCAGATTTATTAAATATGTCAGAGGAATTTCGGTACAGCCTTTACATGGCAAGGGCTGAAAACGATGCATGGTTACAAGTGCGTTTTACACTGAATTACTACACATGTCCTCGTGGTCATACTAATTTATTTGCGAATTAACTGTATCCACTGGGCTCGGCTGGTAATAATATCGAGTTAAATAGCGCCATGCAACGAAACCATGCTTTGAAAAAAACTCAGTGCACGAGTAGAAGTAAAGCTTTAAAGAAGATGTAAGTTAGTAAAATTGGCTTACCGTGGTTATCGGCTGTACGGGCGACCCTTCCCGTCGATGCGCCCGGCACGAACTGGGTTCCGAACGTTCTCGAACGGAGTAGATGCGCTACACCAGCGCAGCGGCGAGTGTTTCTCGTACTATCAAAGTTGAAAAGAGCGCCAAGAGTACGCTCGTGGCCCTGAAAACAAACCATGGAACCTTCTCAAACACAGCAAAAATGAGGCATGAATGACTTTGAATCTACGATTGTTTAATTGACAAAGAAAACTCACCACGTGGTTCAGTAGTAGATCCAGCTCGATGAAAGGATGTTGTCTCCAAGATCTCCCAGCTCGATGAAAGGATGTTGTCTCCAAGATCTCCCAGCTTTGATTGATTGCTGTCTCTCAACATTGCAGTCCACCCGGCAATGAAACAACGTCATTAGTCACACAGTCAGGTACCTCAGAATGGACCACAGCCAGGACAAGGGAGGCATCAAACTGACCGTGGAAAATTGGTGCCCGAATGGGAAATCGAACCCTGATCTCCACACGTGGTTATAATCACCTAAATAGTTTTACATATTTGAGAGAGTAGCTGAGTTCGTGATACTCCAATACTCGCCTAATGCAAGCAACGAGGAAGAGAGAATTTATTAAATTGTTGAATAAATAACTTGATATTAGAGTTGATTGTACACTGCAGTAGACAAGTGAACCACGAGGTGTTTGACCCTGCTAGGGTAGACTAACCTGGTAATAAAATTAATTGTCAACGCCCGCGAGTTGCAGATAGTGAACTAAATTCTAGCCTTTAGAGCGTAGATGATGATACCAGCCGGAATATTGTTTTAAAATTACATAACATTTAATTAAACAAGGAGTAGCAGAATGAAATCACAGAACATTCCTCATAGATAATATGAACTACTAACTAGAACAAGATATTTGCTGTAAACCATACCAATCAGGAGATGACAAGCTTCATACAATAGCACGCACGTGATGGTCAATGCATGACGCTATCAAGGACTAGACACACTAAAATAACGTTCTTTGTTGGTCTGGATTGAAAGTTGATGATCAACAGGTAAATTAAGTCAGATTTATTAAATATGTCAGAGGAATGTCGGTACAGCCTTTACATGGCAAGGGCTGAAAACGATGCATGGTTACAAGTGCGTTTTACACTGAATTACTACACATGTCCTCGTGGTCATACTAATTTATTTGCGAATAAAATGTATCCACTGTGCTCGGCTGGTAATAATATCGAGTTAAATAGCGCCATGCAACGAAACCATGCTTTGAAAAAAACTCAGTGCACGAGTAGAAGTAAAGCTTTAAAGAAGATGTTAGTTAGTGAAATTGGCTTACCGTGGTTATCGGCTGTACGGGCGACCCTTCCCGTCGAAGCGCCCGGCACGAACTGGGTCCCGAACGTTACGGAACGGAGTCGATGCGCTACACTAGCGCAGCGGCGAGTGTTTCTCGTACTATCAAAGTTGAAAAGAGCGCCAAGAGTGCGCCCGCGGCCCTGAAAACAAACCATGGAACCTTCTCAAACACAGCAAAAATGAGGCATGAATGACTTTGAATCTACGATTATTTAATTGACAAAGAAAACTCACCACGTGGTTCAGTAGTAGATCCAGCTCGATGAAAGGATGTTGTCTCCAAGATCTCCCAGCTCGATGACAGGATCTTGTCTCCAAGATCTCTCAGCTATGATTGACTGCTGTCTCTCAACATTGCAGTCCACCAGGCAATGAAACAACGTCATTAGTCACACAGTCAGGTGCCTCAGAATGGACCACAGCCAGGACAAGGGAGGCATCAAACTGACCGTGGAAAATTGGTGCCCGAATGGGAAATCGAACCCTGATCTCCACACGTGGTTATAATCACCTAAATAGTTTTACATATTTGAGAGAGTAGCTGTGTTCATGATACTCCAATACTCGCCCAATGCAAGCGACGAGGAAGAGCGAATTTATTGAATTGTTGAATAAATAACTTGATATTAGAGTTGATTGTACACAGCAGTAGACAAGTGAACCACGAGGTATTTGACCCTGCTAGGGTAGACTAACCTGGTAATAAAATTAATTGTCAACGCCCGCGAGTAGCAGATAGTGAACGCAATTCTAGTCGTTAGAGCGAAGATGATGATACCAGCCGGAATATTGTTTTAAAATTACCAAACATTTAATTAAACAAGGAGTAGCAGAATGAAATCACAGAACATTCCTCAGAGATAATATGAACTACTAACTAGAACAAGATATTTGCTGTAAACCATACCAATCAGGAGATGACAAGCTTCATACAATAGCACGCACGTGATGGTCAATGCATGACGCTATCATGGACTAGACACACTAAAATAACGTTCTTTGTTGGTCTGGATTGATAGTTGATGATCAACAGGTGAATTAAGTCATATTTATTAAATATGTCAGAGGAATGTCGGTACAGCTTTTACATGGCAAGGGCTGAAAACGATGCATGGTTACAAGTGCGTTTTACACTGAATTACTACACATGTCCTCGTGGTCATACTAATTTATTTGCGAATAAAATTTATCCACTGTGCTCGGCTGGTAATAATATCGAGTTAAATAGCGCCATGCAACGAAACCATGCTTTGAATAAAACTCCGTGCACGAGTGGAATTAAAACTTTAAAGAATATGTTAGTTAGCGAAATTGGCTTACCGTGGTTATCGGCTGTACGGGAGACCCTTCTTGTTCCATCCCACGGCACCTACTGGTCACCTGTCATTCAAGCACGGTGTAGAAACGCTACAGTAGCGCAGTGGCGAGTGTTTCTCGTAATGTCATAGTTGTAAAGATTGCCAAGAGAGTGCGCTCGCGGCCCTGAAAACAAGCCATGGAACCTTCTCAAAATAAGGCAGCAATAATAAGGCACGAAAAAAACAAAGAATTTAACCCATTTCACAGTTTCTGCATGAATATATAATTATTCTAACCACGACAAACACGATCATACAATCGTTTAAACACATTGGGGTCTCTTCTGAAAGTTCCTCATTACATCCAAAAACACTCGACGTTGTTATGAATGGGAAGAATCAAGTGACGTCTTCAATTCTCGTAAGCTTACCTACCTGAGTGAGGTGGATGCAATTTGACATGCCTAGAGGCTGAAGGGATAAGAATAAAACCACACTGCGCAGGGTCAGGTCATAGTCACCCATCCAATACCTGACCCAGTGCAGTGTTGGTAACTTCCATCCCCCCCAACCTCTCTCCCGATCAGAACTGGTCATGTGTTTGATGGTCACCCATCCATTGATGGCCCAGCGCAGTGTTGCTTAACTTTCATCCCTCCAACCTCTTTCCCGAACAGAACAAGTCATGGGTACGATGGTCACCCATCCAATACCTGAACTAGCGCAGTGTTGCTTAACTCACTGATCATCAGATCAACACGATCTGAACCCACGCCCTCCGAGGAGGACTGCGACCTGAACGCAGCGCCTTAGACCGCTCGGCCATCCTGACTTAATGGTGATGTGATATATAATTTTGTACAATCACTGTCCAGATATGTATAAATAGAAATGAGGGCCTAATTTAGAACCAGCAGCATAGCGAATGTGCTTTCAAAAAAGGGCAAATAAAAAAAATATATGATTTTATAGGAAATAAAAACTAGCCTCGTTGATGTATGCAATATTGCAAGAGAAAATAAAATTCAAAAAGATGCATCGGCTGGGAATCGAACCCGGGCCGCCCGCGTGGCAGGCGAGCATTCTACCACTGAACCACCGCTGCAGATATAAGCTATGCAGGCAGTAACTCATCTTGCCAATTGGGACTGATAGGGACATTGACCAATCTAATCTAAATAATAATTAAAGTACTATTTTTGCAGTGTTTTTTGGTTTTCTGGCATTTCCACTAGTGAGCTTAAACCAGCAAGCGTATGATGGACAGGAAGCTAGACTGGAAAGTTTATTGATTGAAGTTCATTGATTATTGTTGATCCACAAATAACAGAGTTTGATTTGGTTTGATCGCGGCTCAGTTCTTACAGATTCACTATACGATAATATTCTAGCATAACACGTTTCCAGGGTTCAAACCAGCGCCTACTCACAACACGCATCGCGTTGTTTGCTTTGTTATTGCTTGAATAAATCTGAAACCCTTTCAAATCACTGCATGCCTTGACTTGCAAAGCTCTTTACTAGCGTCAAGTACTTGCTTCTACCATAAAGAAAGACTTAGGTTAGGTTTAAAGGTATCTGGTTAAAAGGTATCTGGTATAAAGGTACCTGGTATAAAGGTATCTGGTATAAAGGTATCTGGTATAAAGGTATCTGGTATAAAGGTATCTGGTATAAAGGTATCTGGTATAAAGGTATCTGGTATAAAGGTATCTGGTATAAAGGTATCTGGTATAAAGGTATCTGGTATAAAGGTATCTGGTATATCGGCACTGGGGTTTAACAGAAAGCTTAGAGCATGACGGATGGTGGCGGCGCTAGTTGTAGCAAACCGCTGTACGTGCCGCAGAGTTGGAAAAATCCGTAGTGCATGTGACTTTCGTAAACGCGCTAGTAGCTTAGAGAAAAGAATACGGGTTAGGTAGAGCTTTACAGTCTGTGTTAAAGTTTCTGCCAACTTTTTGGACCTTCTTTGGAACCACACCATGATCGCAGCAGTCGTTTGGGGTGCCAGCAGCTAGCGATTGCGGGATTTTAGTGGCACTGCCTAGGAACTACATGAATACCTTACCGCCTCGGCTCAGGCTGTCAGAAAATGCGGTATTTGTGAGCCTGTCGGCGGGATCGCGATTGCCAGGTAGCGAAAAGGGTGTGTTATTTTTAGAAGCGGGTAGCAATCAATCTGTTCACCAGTTCCACAAAACCACATGCGTGAGACGATACCAAATGTTTACATGGACTCTGTGAATTGAAACAAGGAAATCCATTTCATCCTTGTCGATGTTTACTTTTAATCTTAAGAGAAATTAACCATCAGGCTCATTTAGGTTCTTTACTTGTATGCTATAAAAGTGGAATTTAATCTTTGACTGCGGTATTTTCTTTCTGCAACTAAGTGTTTTAAAAAAAAATCGAAATCTGAAAAATGTTGGTAGGTTTCTGGAAAACGTTTTATTTTTAAGTTTTATGCTTTAAAATATACAATCAACAGAAATAATGGCGGTAATAACTTTGTAAGTAAAAATGACGATCGACAGCCCGGTTAGTGGAAAAGAATATACCTAATGACATTCTAGGCCCAGATTTAGCGATTTGACATAATTTCGCACCCAACAATTTCAATGTGACACGGTCATGTTCGTGAATGCATGGTATGTGAGAGACTTACAGCGAATTCAAGCGGCACAAAGTGTTTTTATAAAAAATATCCGCAGAGAACTATGTCTGTATTGGACTGCTAGATGGTATTACAATTTAGTTCAGTAGTAATCATTTTATCTCCCCCACCCCCCCCCCCCCCAACACTTTAGCGGCTGACTATATTTGGCGCATTTTCACATGGCAAATCGTGTAGGAGTGATAGATGTTGCAGAGTTTACCTTGTCATACTCGTGAAAACTTACGCGATTTTTGTGGGTTCGTGAATGGCCGAAACTGACTTTGATCATGTCTACGCGGCAATGTTTTAGTAAGCATATAAAGAACAGGGGTTATTT
This sequence comes from Protonemura montana, assembly GCA_947568835.1. Lineage (NCBI taxonomy): Eukaryota > Metazoa > Arthropoda > Insecta > Plecoptera > Nemouridae > Protonemura > Protonemura montana. The sequence goes on along the minus strand of OX387602.1, from coordinate 33,102,452 downwards.
TTCAAGAAAAAGGAAGAGACACTATCAGACAGAAAATTGAAGAAAAATGAAGATTTATCAAGCCTCAAGGTAAGCATTCCACTTTGTTTTCATTCACAATCACCTTCAATATGCACCATTCGCAATACACACCCGGCCAATGCTAAAAGGGTACTACATTACTACATTTTCGACATTCCTAGAGGTCGAAGGGATAAGAAAAAAACCACGCTGCGCTGGGTCACCGTATTGCATGGGTGACTATCATACACATGACCAATTCTGTTCGGGAGAGAGGTTGGAGGGATGAAAGTTAAGCAACACTGAGCTGGGTCAGGTATTGGATAGGTGACCATCATACACATGACCAATTCCGTTCGGGAGAGGTTGGAGTGATGAAAGTTAAGTAACACTGCGCTGGGTCAGGTATTGGAAGGGTGACCATCATACACATGATCAGTTTTATTCCGGAGAGGTTGGAGGGATGAAAGTTAAGCAACACTGCGCAGGATCAGGTCTGGGATGGGTGACCATCGAACACATGATGACCAGTTCTGTTTGGGGGAGAGGTTGGAGGGATGAAAGTTAAGCAACACTGCGCTGGGTCAGGTATTGGATGGGTGATCATCATACACATGACCAGTTCTGTTCGGGAGAGAGGTTGGAGGGTTGAAAGTTAAGCAACACTGCGCTGGGTCAGGTATTGGATGGGTGATCATCATACACATGACCAGTTCTGTTCGGGAGAGAGGTTGGAGGGATGAAAGTTAAGCAACACTGCGCTGGATCAGGTTTTTGATAAGTGACTATCATACACATGACCAGTTCTGTTCGGGAGAGACGTTGGAGGGATCGTCTTCTAGATACGCGCATTGGCAAACAAAAGAAGCATACGGTGTGATTGAAGACAAGTCCGAAAAATGTTCAAAAAAATTCAATGGAATTTTTTTAGGAGAATTTAACAAGAATTCTCAGATAATCTTAAATCCACACGACTTTTCGAATTTTCAAAAAAGAAAACGAAATTTTAGTCTTCAAGACGATATTTTTGTGCGTTCTTAACTTCAGAATGCATTACCACAATGTTTAACAATGCATGTTGTCGATCACCTATTATAATTACATTACTAGCAATGAAAAAAGCACTCGCAAGTAATTTTGGAGCGTCCTGGAATTGACATTTTGTATTTTCCAAGTGGAGGTCGCGACACCCGCGTGAAAATTTTGGGTCTTTTTTTAACGTTTCGTTAAACGTTTCGTGGACAGCCGCATGCTAGGTGCAGTCCTGTATAGTCCTGTATACTACTATTATACTTATTATATACTACTACTACTATAGTCGCGTAATAAAAGATGTCGATGGTCCATGTATGGAAAGCTAAGCAACGCGAAAGTATGACATAAATACAGAGATATTGTTCCATCAGACATAAATTATATTACAACTCATGTTTTAGTGTTTGAAACGATGTAATTAGAGTTTGTAATCAAAATAATTGTAATCACATAAAGTGGTCAGAATGTTTACAGTAAAATAAAATTGTCTCTTATGTCCGAGCACTTTAAGGGATAAAATAATTTTTTAGTCAATGGAGTACTCATAAGCGCAATGTGGACATGATTATTCAACCATCCGTTCCATGAGGAATAAGGAAAGCGTTTCCAGCTCTGCCTCTGAGTCGGCAAATTGCAAAGGACTGTCTGTTCCTTTACTACCGCGCTTGCCGCCCTACCGCACTTGCAAATAGTTGTTGTCCAAAACACAACAAAGCGTTCAGGGTGCCCGTGAAACCTTTTTCTCACCGAAATCTGTCGATGACTAGTTTATTGTACCCGTCCCTTCGCTTTCATCCCGCCAGATAAAAGCTTGATCGCAGCCGACGGGATGGGAGGCCGTGGGGTCAAAATCTGGTGGGTGTTTGCGACAACACTAGCTAATTGCTTAGGTTTCGCGGCGGTGGCTGAACCGGGGCCCCGTTTGTGTCGGTGTCGCGAGGCCCGAATGACAGGCGTACAATGTTATTCCGTAAGTCTACAAAAGTGTTCTTAGAAATTTTCCCAAAATTCTGTTTGGAACCCTGATTTGTGGGTTTAAGCACGAAAATCAAATTTAAAAAATCCAGCCGGCTGGGGCCCCAGGGGCCCCGGCCGGATGAAGGCCCCGGCGGCATTTGCCGCCTGGCTGCCCTGGCCAGTCCGACACTGGAAATGAGTCTTAAAACCATAATGTGTGTGTGTTTGTTTGTTCGCGCTTCAGCGGCCAAACGCTTGCGTTGCTTTGAACCGAATTTGCAGAGCACATTTTTATGTTCTCAACTTCGACCCCCCATGCGTTTTTCAGAATAATCGGTCAAATAGTTATGATAAAATAAGCACATTTTTAGATTTTGAATACACTTTTCGGAGTACATATTATTTTGTTCGCCTCTCATGCTTATTTCAGTAATTTCTGTCCCGTCTTCTAATTGTCCATATATTTCCTCCCCTATACAGTATAATATGCAGTCCCTTGGATCTCAATGCTCTAAATCTATCATCCTTACTCAACCTGTAGCCACATCGATGTGTATAATTGAATTTGTTATTGATTTTTTTTTGATTAGAACACGTGTGAGACTGAAATATTTGCGTTCTCGTCATGTGGAGAAAGCCCAAATTTCCCGACACGGAAAAAAAATAATGCAACTGCTCGCAAACATTACCCGTACTTCGTTGGTGCCCATACGAATAATGTCCTTGTTGACAAGACCCATGTCGTCCTTCGGGGTCTTTTCCGACTTAAACTGAGTCAAAACGAAGCTTTTCTGCTGGCTTCTAAGAGAAAAATCCAAGACGGGATTAAATCTTATTTGCTGATAGAAAAAAGACAAATAGCTGTCTAAATAAAGGGATGCGCCTGAGGTGCAGAACAGTCTTGGCGCGATTTATGAAAAAAATTCGCTAATTTCACAATCTTTGAGTGGATTTAGTGTCGTTTGCAAAATAACCTCGTCAGCTTTGCTCCCTGACCGGGGCACGGTTTGGCCCGTTGCGCTCGTGGGAGTAAGTCATGCATGGTTTGATACGCACTTGAATCCGATATTCAAATCCATCTCGATATAAACCTTCAAAGTCGCCGGGCAAGCACGCACGAGTCACGTTAAGGGAAATTACAATTTGGGTGTTGATGTCAGATTTGTCAACATGTGTGGAGTCAGGCGTGAGAGTGATCGACTTCTAGAGGACTCTGAGTGGATGGCGAAAGGTGGATTATTACAACTACATGGATATTTGCTGTGAATTGAGTTGCGTATTGCGCGAATGAGTGGCATAAAAAAATCCATGTAAGCAAACGTAATCTCACGCAGTTCTTGATTAACGCCCGGCGTCGCTTAGGGCATCTTGTAACGTTCCCGCCACTTTGTGCGGTTAGTAACCTGTCCCTCCACCAGGGCAGGTAGGTAGGGACAGAGACGATCCGAAAGGGCTGCGACCCCAAGGAGAGGCAGTTGACTTCGGTCCTCCGAATGTACCACCGGTCCGCCGGATTAACATCTCTTTGAATAAATCATTGTTTTCATCCTATCTCTTGGCTTCGTTCTTTATTGTGATAAGCGAAACCTTACAATCTCAAAGGGCACATCGACACCGTCACTACAATATCAGTTCCTTGGATCGCAATTTTGGTTACTACCTCAGTCTTGTTCTGTCATTTTCCTGGTCACATAGTGCCTTTTTGTAATAACAACATTCAGAATACCTAGTATGTATCATATACATTCGCTGTTTTGTCGGCTTTCGGCACTCGACTCAAAGGCTAGCGGCTTAGAGAGATGTGGAAATTTGAACTAGCTTTAAACAGTAACTGAGAGTGCCGTCCCAAGAATTGTAGTCCAAAGTTTGGGTAGGGATGGTCATAAATGTACTGTAAGAAGAGGTCACTTTTGCTGAGATATAGTAAATTCAGGATAGGAATCGCCAATGACAGAAACACTGTCTTGCAAAATTCACCCATAAGGGCCAATGATTTCATCCTAATATGTTTACGTCCTCTTCGGGTAAGTGACACCCTAGTTACACAAAGTATTTTTGCCGACAATAAACCACAACTATCAACCAATGATTCCACTATTTACTTATAAAAAACAAGAAGAGCTACCCCCCCCCCCCCCCCCCCCACACACACAAAAGAAGATCGTCAAGCGTCCACCCACCTTTTTTTTTTTTTTAGAAATTAACCACTGCGGGTAATGTTTGCGAGCAGTTGGATTATTCATTCTTTCATCGTGTCGGGAAATTTGGGCTTTCCCCACATGACGAGAACGCAAATATTTAATTCTCACACGTGTTCTGAGACAGCTAAAAAATAGCGATATCAAACTCAATTTTCAGTGATATTCACATCGAAGTGACCACAGATTGAGAAAGTATGATAGATTTAAGAACCAAAGGACTGCTTACTATACCTTATATGGGAGGAAATCGAACAAGATACCTTGCGCTAAATTTGATTGAGAATAACTTTAACTGGGATTATTATTATATACACCCGCATTATAAAAGTATAATCTAATATATTCTTTCTTATCACATTTTCTGGAAGTGCACGTCAGGCAAATTTCCAGTGTTATTGGGACTTTCTTTTATCACGGCCAAACTATCGCTGCATACCGGAAAACTTGAAGCAGTAGGCACGAAAAAACTACTGATTTTAGGAATTTTCTTCACTGCCTTGTTATTGTCACATTTACTACGCCTTTTTTGCGCCCCGCGATGGCCCCGTGGTGACTGCCGTAAGCCACCTAAAAGCATTTTTTCCCATGATTGAGAAAAATTAGCTATAGTCTAGGAATATCGAGCGGCTATCTCTTCAAATAGAGAAGTAAGGATATTCGGTGTTATATAAAGCTGAAATTTTGATATTATGTGCATAACACCATGACACAACTATTGTCACAAACCCGGACAAAAAATTTTCATCGGAAGACATTCAAAAAAATTACCAAAGTCAAAATTTCTTAAAAAATGAAAATTTCTTAAAAGTTGAATAAGTATGTCATTTTTTAATTTATAAACGTCTAGTTTCCGCAGAAGCCTAGGCATTAATACGTTATATCGATGCCGTTTTTAAAAAACATCAAAAAGTTTTTTCTAACCTATGATATGAGCCAAAAAGTAGCTAAAAAAACGCAAAAAAAATATATACCACTTTTCACTTAATGCCACGGGACTAAATATTGGCCAAATGTTATAAAACGAGTTTGTGAAGATAGCTCAAATCATTGTCTACAAGACTGCAGATCTAACTTTTTGAACACGTCAAGTTCACAACTGAGATTTTTGCTTTTCCCTACGAGAGGTAACTCTTGGCGCGCTGCCAAGCGCCGATAAGCCGTGCGGCATGCTATTGCTTGGAACGCTCTTGATACATCCATGCGTGCGTAAATCATTGAAGCGTTTCTTCGTCGGCATTGTCGATCATGTCACTATAGGCATTGTAGCATTCCCTATCACACCTGCATACGTCGATGCATCCAATTCCATTGCTATTGCACGTGCAAGTGGGGTTTATGCTGCAGGATTTCTTGGACTTGACTGAAATTTTGCAACGTTTCCATAGCTGTTTGACCCTCGAAATATACAGGTAAGACGAACTTTCTGCCCAGGCTCTGACACCAGCCACTGTCTTCGGGACCTATCACCACAAATAATAAAAATAATAATAAGAAGAAGAAAAATAGAGACGACATTTAAATTCTAGTTCAAAAACCTCTGATAGCTTTGAATATTACTTTGGCAAACTTAAGCCACATTTTTGGAAATTGCACGTGCGAGTTTACCTAAGTGCTACATTGCCATGCAGCTCGTCGAAGGTGCTGATGAAATGCCCCTTCGCTCGGGAGTATTTTGGCAATTGAGATAGGTCGCGACACTGCTATCTTAAAACGCAGCGCATTTAGCGAGTAATTATACTGTCGGAATTTCTTGTTTGTATCGTACAATTTAACCACCAAACTTCGAGCGGTGCTCACGCTTCCCAAAATGTCTGAAAAATTGGCCAAAAGTGACAACTCGTCTCGGGTCATTTTATTCAGTTGACGCCAGATCCTGTTTTTACCGATTCCGAAAAACGTTTAAAACAGTGTCACAGCCGGACAGTGCATGGGGCTGCAGGTAAAGCGATGCTTATTGGGAGCCCAATTTTCAATGCAATTTCGTGTACAGGAATGAACCGATGTGCATCGGTGCTTTTCCCGACTGATCCCGTTTTTGCTGATATAACAGCCCAATAGAAAGAAAATCTGAGCACATGATGCCTGGGAGGTTTCCTGTGCAATAGTGGAATGAGATGGTTTGGTCTTTGCTGTTGCTAATTAGTTTATTGTGTATTAAATACTTGTAGGTGACACGAACTTGCCACTTTAGCGTCAACACCCTCAGCAATGAGGAATTCCCTGTATTTTTCGCAAACGTTGGGAATTGGTATAATTTTCCATCTCCTCATTTTATCCGAAATAAACGCTTGTGTGTTGACAGCAGCGCGATCGTATTGTGAGACGGTTTGGACCTTTTTACATGCCTCTATGCTGTTAGCACTCAGATATTTCGACAAACAATCTGCATGGTAGCTGGCGTTTACCTCAAAGAGGGAACCGAATGTCATTCGATTTAAAATTACCTCGTCATTTCTCTCTTTGGTTGCTTTCAATACATTTTCCCTAAGAGACTCCGGATTCATGTCAACGAGAGAAACTTTACGTCCTGTCTTGTTTGTATCTCTTAATTGATGGATAATGAAACGGTATATGCTCCAGTCAAACTCTGGCATTGTTGAACGCGATACCCGTTTGTTTGGGGGTGGTGTTTCACCTCTGCTTAAGTTAGGGGACTCGAGCCTACGTTTTTTGCCATGTCAATATTTTTTTTGTTGGTGTACTGCTCTCTGCAACTTCCTTGCCTTGATATTTGTAAGGAAAAATTTGATACCCTTTCTTGCTTGCTTGATTTATTGTTCTTGCAATATCATTGTCTTTTGCTTATTAGACCCTTTTCTGTTATATTAGGAACATTCTCGCTGGTTAGGAACGCTAACTGAAAAAAATTTCCAATACCTGTGGTGGAAATTATTTTTCTAGATTCTGTTCTGCAAGTGGAGGGTTCGCAGCTATCTCCTGTTTTCTCTGCTAAGTGAAAATAGTGAATAAAATTAACTGTCATGTTAACATGGATCTAGTATGAGGAAGCATGCATTACTACATACCCATACGTATTGCTAGTTATTCCGTTTTGTAGGCGATCTTTTCACTTGCACAAATAAACAAAATCATTGCTGAGTAACTAGTGAATTAGTGAGTAAACAAGTGAGTTTACGCGCATTTTATTTATCTTCATGCCATTTGCATTCCATATATTTGGGAGAATTTTCAGAAATTATCAATAATATTCGTCGTCCTGCTTTGAAAGTGAGTAGGAAACTAACTAGCAAGCCAGCAAACTAACCCTGCAAGCCATCGAAACCCATGTCAAGTGGATATACCTCGACAAATCTGTTCGCAGTCTTCTTGAAAATCAATATCTCGGATTCTGTAGATCCTTCAAACCTCTGCACGTGGTTAAAACAGAGCAAGGTATGGTTGATATATTCGAATATATAACTTTTTTTTATGTAAAAATCAAGAAACAGACCAAATTTACAGACAAAAAACAAAAAGCCTCGAATTTTAGGTAAATAATATGAAATCAAGTGCGGACCTAACGTAGTATCAAAGAGCCTGCGCACTCAACGCTAGTATGCCATTCAAAGCAAACTACGCATGCTATTTACCAGCCAGCCGCACGGCTTATCGGCGCTTGGCAGCGCGCCAAGAGTTACCTCTCGTAGGGAAAAGCAAAAATCTCAGTTGTGAACTTGACGTGTTCAAAAAGTTAGAACTGCAGTCTTGTAGACAATGAATTGAGCTATCTTTACAAACTCGTTTAATAACATTCGGCCAATATTTAGTCCCGTGGCATTAAGTGAAAAGTGGTATATATTTTTTTTTGCGTTTTTTTAGCTACTTTTTGGCTCATGTCATAGGTTAGTAAAAACTTTTTGATGTTTTTTAAAAACGGTATCGATATAACGTATTAATGCCTAGGCTTCTGCGGAAACTAGACGTTTATAAATTCAAAAATGACATACTTATTAAACTTTTAAGTAATTTTCATTCTTTAAGAAATTTTGACTTTGATCATTTTTTTGAATGTCTTCCGATGAACATTTTTTGTCCGGGTTTGTGACAATAGTTGTGTCATGGTGTTATGCACATAATATCAAAATTTCAGCTTTATATAACACCGAATACGGACACGCCCCTTTTTGCCGTTGATATTCCTAGACTACTACCCATACCCGCAGAAATAACGCAAATTCGGTCAAATGCACCGATGAAGAGTTTGGCAGTAGCGTAGAATGTGTAGCCTACGCACTCAGCGGCAGTAAAAACGTTGTAACTATGTTACCATTGGCAGGAGTAGGCTAGTCCCACAGCCTCAGTGGGATAGTGAGATTGCTTAAAATGCAACTTTTTGGCAAACACAAGAAATAAATTTGTAACGTGTCGTCGGTACGAGCTCGTCGGCCGGCCTGAGGTCGACACGCGCCGGGCCTCTCGGCCCGAGGGCGGTCGCCCTGACCGTCCCGCCGGTAGTTACGCCACTGATATCAATTTTAAACCTTGCATTAAATATTAATAACCTAATATTATCGTTAAAGACAACAGGGAATGGGTAAAAGATTTCATGTCAAATCCGCTAATACAATCATGTACTAATGCCATTTGACCAGTGTCACATGGCCCGGCAAAAACAGTGGGTCGTTTAACCCCCTAATCAATCATTAACCATCTTACGTCTACCGATCCCTGTGAGCACTTAGATCCTCCACCCACAACATTGATGTATGTTGGGTTGCCAGGGGCAAGGGGTAGTCTGGGAACCCTAGAGGCCCAGTATATGAGCTGAGCAAGAGGCGGAGCTTAAAAGCGAATTTTGTCGGGGACGAGAAAACGTAGTTGAATGCCGGGGACGAGAAAACAGAGGCGCAGTATATGAACCTTGCAACGTTTGAAAAATAACTGTCAATCAGGGGACGAGAAAACAGAGGCGCAGTATATGAGCTGAGCAAGAGGCGGAGCTTAAAAGCGAATTTTGTCGGGGACGAGAAAACGTAGTTGAATGCCGGGGACGAGAAAACAGAGGCGCAGTATATGAACCTTGCAAAGCTTGAGAAATTAAAGTGAATCAGGGGACGAGAAAACAGAGGCCCAGTTAATGGAGGCGCAAAAAACGATGCAGCGAATCTCGCTATTTTAGATCAGCTGACCGTAGGGCCGCAGTTTAGTAACGTTGGGGACGAGAATATAGAGGCGCAGTATATGGTTTCCCGATGGGAACAGTTGCATGTAGGTTGGAGGGATGAAAGTTAAGCAACACTGTTCTGGGTCAGGTATTGGATGGATAACCATTATACACATAACTAGTTCTGTTCGGGAGAGAGGTTGGAGGGTGAAAGTTAAGCAGCACTGCGCTGGGTCAGGTATTGGATGGGTGACTTTCAAACACATGACCAGTTTTGTTTGGGAGAGAGGTTGGAGGGATGCAAGTTAAGCAACACTACGCTGGGTCAGGTATTGGATGGGTAACCGCCAGACCAGTTCTGTACGGGAGAGAGGTTAGAGGGATGAAAGTAAAGCAACACTGCGCTGAGTCAGATATTGGATGGGTGACCATCATACACATGATAAGTTCAATTCGGGAGAGAGGTTGGAGGGATGCAAGTTAAGCAACACTGCGCTGGGTCAGGTATTGGATGGATAACCATCATACACATGACAACTTCTTTTTGGGAGAGAGGTAAGTTGGAGGGATGCAAGCTAAGCAACACTTCGCTGAGTCAAGTATTGGATGGGTAACCGCCAGACCAGTTCTGTACGGGAGAGAGGTTGGAGGGATGAAAGTAAAGCAACACTGCGCTCGGTCAGGTATTGGATGGATAACCATCATACACATGACAACTTCTTTTTGGGAGAGAGGTTAGTTGCAGGGATAAAAGTCATGCAACACTGCGTTGGGTCAGGTATTGGATGGGGGACCATCACCATAGTTGGGGAAGGATCTTTTAAAAAGATCGCGATCGTGATCTTTTTTTAGTGATCTTCGAACTGATCGCGATCTTTTTTGTGTAACACGATCTTTTAAATTGATCGCGATCGAATTTTTTACGATCTTTTAAAAGATCATTTTAAAAGATCGTTTTAAAAGATCAAGATCGTTTGAACAGTCGTTCCTTTTTTTATGTTTATTGTTGAACGATACTTGGCAATTGAAATTTAAGCACGATCGTTTCATTTTCATAATCATTTCTTGCTGGGTTGTTGGACAAAAATGTACGCTGGAAACCCATTAGCATCAACTCTCTCATCCGTTCCATGTAAATCGTAGGCGACGATCGAAAATATTGAGTCTAGCAGTTGCTTATTTTGAAAAGATACTAACACGGGTATTAGCAATTAGCAGTAAGAGATGTGTTTGCATTTTCGAATCGAGCTTTAGCTGGATAATGGCGATTGACTAATTCGGAATGAGCTGTGTGTGCGCTCAGGGGCGGATCTAAGACTCAAAAGCAGGGACCCGAACCGAAATGATTAAAGGTTCTGGTTCCGGTTCCGGTTCCTAATTTTTTCAAATTAGGGTTCTGGTTCTGGTTCCGGTTTTACGTTTTTAAAGGTTCCGGTTTCGGTTCCGGTTCCATATTGTGAAGAGGGGTTCCGGTTCCGGTTCCGGTTCCTAATTTTCTCAAATAAGGGTTCTGATTCCGGCTTTAATTATAAAAAGGTTCCGGTTTCACTTAATAAATAAAGCGTTATTTTTTTTAAATTTTGCTGTTGTGCAGGTTCAAGTTTTAGTGGTTTTTAGTGACACTTAGTTTTGTTTTTCCATCTGCCAGGGACAGGTCTTTTACCTCACATTGGGTTTCAAAGCACACGAAGCCAGTTGCATAAAAGATAGGAGTGTAACAAAGTCGTAGTAATTTTTTTGATTCAATTTCTCTGCACCAGTAGAGGTACAGAGTACTACTAGTACGGAGTAAAAAAGGCAGGCTAGTCCATCTCTATAAGACAAAGCATGCTCGACAAGGGGTTAGTTTGTTTGAGGCTATCAAGTAAAAAATGTAAAGAAATGGATTTACGGTTACACTCTGATGGGGACAGGCAAAGGGTTATTTAACACTAGACATAAAATTAACTATAAACTGGATATTATCGGAAAATTGTCAGGACTGCTCAAACCTCTGAAGAAGTAACTAGTATATGTTGTGAAACGTCGGGAAATTTAGTAGCCCTTTACTTAGCATTCAAAACCCAGTTCAAATAGTTTTTCTAAAAACTTGTGCTAAGGATAAATTAAATAGACATGAGTCTAAAAACCATGGATAAACCAACTTTTCAAAATTATAAAAGGGGGCCCACCTATGCGGGTTGTGAGCTTTATAGGGCATTGCCGGCGGATCTTCAAATCAAAAAGGACAAGAAATTCAAAATTGTGCCCAAGAATTTTCTACTTAAAAAATGTTTTTAGACTATAAAAGATTTTTTATTGTATAAGGTAGAGACAATGAAAAATTGTAGTGTAAATGTAAATATTATAGTACCTAAAAATGTTGCTATGGATACATAAGACGTATATGTTGTTTAATTGTTGGTCACCTAAATGTAATACTTTGAACTTTCCAAATGGCACGATGTGTTTAAACGGAATAAAAAACATTATTATTATAATTATTATTGTAACCACGATTTCGCTAACACTGAGCTAAAGTCTCAACGAGTATGATTTGCATCCCTCCTTTCATAGTTGGGGAAGGATCTTTTAAAAGGATCGCGATCGTGCGATCGCGATCCTTTTTTAAGTGATCTTCGAACTGATCGCGATCTTTTTTGTGTAACACGATCTTTTAATTTGATCGCGATCGAATTTTTTACGATCTTTCAAAAGATCATTTTAAAAGATCGTTTTAAAAGATCAAGATCGTTTGCACAGTCGTTCCTTTTTTATGTTTATAGTTGAACAACACTTGGCAATTGAAATTTGAGCACGATCGTTTCATTTCCATAACCATTTCTTGCTGGGTTGTTGGACAAAAATGTACGCTGGAAACCCATTAGCCTCAACTCTCTCATCCTTTCCATGTAAATCGTAGGCGACGATCGAAAATATTGAGTCTAGCAGTTCTTATTTCGAAAAGATACTAACACGGGTATTAGCACTTAGCAGTAAGAGATGTGTTTGCATTTTCGAATCGAGCTTTAGCTGGATATTGGTGATTGACTCATTCGGAATGAGCTGTGTGTGCGCTCAGGGGCGGATCTAAGACTCAAAAGGCTGTCAGCAAACCTTTCCAATGGGCCCTTGTTGGTAGGCGGTGAGGGGGGGGGGGGGGGGGGGGGGGGGGGGGATTTTATGCCAAAAATCCTAAACGGCAATACATTCCATCAAGCATAAAATTCGTCGTAAATGTTCTATTTTGCCTACAATTTCTCATTCAGTAACTAGAAAAAATCCACCCTATACCCAGTAGTTGTCTTTGTTCCATACTGTCGCGTTGCTTTGTCGGCGCTGACCGACAAAGTGTAGCGGCGCTGACCGACAAAGGGTAGAAGCGAGATAAGCGTGTCGATGGTACTCCGAGTTCAATGGATATTCAAGTGAACCTACGAATACGCTGCTAGCCAAGCTAACGACCTAACGTTACAAGTTACAGTTCGCAGGTTGAGTTTTCTGCTGAAATTTCATAACATTTCTCTATCACCGATGTCAACCATAGATAATATTTCTCACATTTTTCGTATATAAGGTGTTCTTAACTTACTTTTAATTTCATCGAATAAGGCACGGTTGTACCACTGAGAATTTCCACCCACTCGTTGCTCCCGCTTGGTCGAAGCAAGCCGTGTTTATTTTTTTTTTTTTTTATTTAATGAGTTCGATTGATTCGGGTGACGGAGACAAAGTGGTCAATCACGATTTCGCGGCCACGGAGACCAATGCTCTGCCGTGGAAAAATTTAAAGAAATTCTCTTTCTCCACGAGGGAAATGTTCCCGATCTCGGGGTGGTTTTCAAAGTAAAGTGTTTATTGTGGATGCCGGTGCATAAGGAAATTGCAGCTAACAGCACCAGCTCTTCAAATTTGAAAAGGTACATGAAGGTAAGAGTGAATGGCCAGAGCATTTTAACAATACATCCTAAACTTTTTCCGATAAACGGTAGGTAACGATATGAACATTATGAACTCTTCGTGGGACCCAATCGGTGTTTTCAACGTACCTTCTAGTTCCCCGAGGTTTGAAATAGTTTGACACTTACAGCATTCGCGATTAAACGTAGGAAACACCATTGCACGCCGATATGCGTGCACAATCTCGCTTTTTAGACCTTACAAGCTCAAAAAAATCTTCATCAATGTTAACCTCAACGATTGATATACATGTAACGATATTAAAAAGCGAGTAACCACGATAAATATCGAAATGAAATTTCATACGACAGTGGCTCCACTTAACGTGATGTTCCGATAATCTGCATTTTTGTCGGTAAGGTAGTCATTTGGCGGCCATCTTTCACGCAGAGACTGTAACATCAACTTTGTTTCTCTACCTAATTGATCACAAGATTTTTTTTCGAAAACGATCTTGATCTTTTATAGAAACGAATTTGAATTTGATCGTAAAAAAAAAACGATCGCGAACTTCGATCTTCGATCGCGATCGTTTTTTGACGACGATCTTGATCTTTTTAAAAGATCGATTTCAAAACGATCTTCCCCAACTATGCCTCCTTTATGAGGTCTCTTATGAGTTAAGACACATCTTACGGACATTATGAAACAGGACAAATTCCAGAAATAGCGAAAACTCGACCAAACTGGCTGGTCGCTCGGATCTGTTCGTTATACAATCAAACATACGCTAGCATATTATGAAACAAGCTATTACCCGCGCTGGCCCACGAGTGAGTCGAGTCGGCAGGATACGAGGATTATAGCTTATCAGATATAAAACAAAGTAGCTGGCTGCTAGGGCACCACCAAAGAACGCTTCTCAGAGCGGTGTGGTCATTTATAAAGAAATACTCTCGAAAATGCCTTGTGTTTTCCCCAAACAAAATTGTGGATACAAGATGAGTCAATGGATGTTTTCGGAACAAACCAGTGAAACATTTTTTTTTCGTGTGGAAAAATTAAAAACAAAAAAGTTGTAAACATAATAAGCAAATAATTTTAATCTGAATTTCTGAAATCTCAATATAACTTCGGAACCTTTATGGAACCTTTAAGGAACCAAAAAGAACCCATGATTTAATAAGGGTTCCGGTTCCGGTTCTTGGAAATTAATAATAACGGTTCTGGTTCCGGTTTTGGTTCCAAGAAAATACGGGTTTTTTCGGGTTCCGGTTCCGGTTTCGGTTCCGGTTCGGGTCCCTGCTCAAAAGGCTGTCAGCAAACCTTTCCAATGGGCCCTTGTTGGTAGGATGGGGGGGGGGGGGGTTTATGCCAAAAATCCTAAACGGCAATATATCCTATCAAGCATAAAATTCTTCTTAAACGTTCTATTTTGGCTACAATTTCTCATTCAGTAACTAGAAAAAATCCACCCTATACCCAGCAGTTGTCTTTGTTCCATACCGTCGCGTTGCTTTGTCGGCGCTGACCGACAAAGTGTAGCGGCGCTGACCGACAAAGGGTAGAAGCGAGATAAGCGAGTCGATGGTACTCCGAGTTCAAAGGATATTCAAGAGAATCCACGAATACGCTGCTAGCCAAGCTATAGACCTAACGTTACAAGTTACAGTTCGCAGGTTGAGCTTTCTGCTGAAATTTCATAACATTTCTCTATCACCGATGTCAACCATAGATAATATTTCTCACATTTTTCGTATATAAGGTGCTCTTAACTTACTTTTAATTTCATCAAATGTGGCACGGTTGTACCACTGAGAATTTCCACCCACTCGTTGCTCCCGCTTGGTCGAAGCAAGCCATGTTTAATTTTTTTTTAATTAAATGATTTCGATTGGTTCGGGTGACGGAGACGAAGTGGTCAATCACGATTTCGCGGCCACGGAGACCAATGCTCTGCCGTGGGGAAATTTAAAGAAATTCTTTTTTCTCCACGAGGGAAATGTTCCCGATCTCGGGGTGGTTTTCAAAGTAAAGTGTTTATTATGGATGCCGGTGCATAAGGAAATTGCAGCTAACAGCGCCAGCTCTTCAAATTTGAAAAGGTACTTGAAGGTAAGAGTGAATGGCCAGAGAATTTTAACAATATTATATCCTAAACTTTTTCCGATAAACGGTAGGTAACGATATAAACATTATGAAATCTTAGTGGGACCCAATCGGTGTTTTCAACGTAACTTCAAGTTCCCCGAGGTTTGAAATAGTTTGACACTTAGAACATTCGCGATTAAACGTAGGAAACACCATTACACGCCGATATGCGTGCATCATCTCGCTTTCAAGACTTTTCATGCTCAAATAATCTCCGTCAATGTTTACCTCAACGATTGATAAACACGTAACGATATTAAAAAGCGAGTAACCTACGATTGCATACGACAGTGGCTCCACTTAACGTGATGTTCCGAAAATCTGCATTTTTGTCGGTAAGGTAGTCATTTGGTGGCCATCTTTCACGCAGAGACTGTACCATTGACGTTGTTTCTTTACCTAGAACCTACACTCAACGGTTTTACTTTTATTGGTTTTATTGATCACATGATTTTTTTTCGAAAACGATCTTTTAAACGATCTTGATCTTTTATAGAAACGAATTTGAATTTGATCGTAAAAAAAAACGATCGCGAACTTCGATCTTCGATCGCGATCGTTTTTTGACGACGATCTTGATCTTTTTAAAAGATCGATTTCAAAACGATCTTCCCCAACTATGACCATCATACACACGACTAGTTCTATTTGGGAGAGAGGTTGGAGGGATGAAAGTTAAGCAACACTGTTCTGGGTCAGGTATTGGATGGAAAACCAATATACACATAACTAGTTCTGTTCGGGAGAGAGGTTGAAGGGTGAAAGTTAAGCAGCACTGCGCTGGGTCAGGTATTGGATGGGTGCCCATAATTCACATGACCAGTTCTGTTCGTGAGAGAGATTGGAGGGATGAAAGTTAAGGAACACTATGCGGGGTCAGGCATAGCATGGGTGACCATCGAACACACGGCCAGTTCTGTTCAGGAGAGAGGTTGGAGGGATGCAAGTTAAGCAACACTACGCTGGGTCAGGTATTGGATGGGTAACCGCCAGACCAGTTCTGTACGAGAGAGAGGTTGGAGGGATGAAAGTAATGCAACACTGCGCTGAGTCAGGTATTAGATGGGTGACCATCATACACATGACCATTTCTTTTTGGGAGAGAGGTTAGTTGGAGGGATGAAAGTCAAGCAACACTGCGTTGGGTCAGGTATTGGATGGGGGACCATCATACACACGACTAGTTCTATTTGGGAGAGAGGTTGGAGGGATGAAAGTTAAGCAACACTGTTCTGAGTCAGGTATTGGATGGATAACCATTATACACATAACTAGTTCTGTTCGGGAGAGAGGTTGGAGGGTGAAAGTTAAGCAGCACTACGCTGGGTCAGGTATTGGATGGGTGACTATCAAACACATGACCAGTTCTGTTCGGGAGAGAGGTTGGAGGGATGCAAGTTAAGAAACAATACGCTGGGTCAAGTATTGAATGGGTAACCGCCAGACCAGTTCTGTACGGGAGAGAGGTTGGAGGGATGAAAGTAAAGCAACACTGCGCTGAGTCAGGTATTGGTCAGGTATTGGTTGGGTGACCATCATTCACATATTAAGTTCAATTCGGGAGAGAGGTTGGAGGGATGCAAGTTAAGCAACACTGCGCTGAGTCGGGTATTGGATGGGTGACCATCACACAAATGACCAGTTCTATTAGGGAGAGAGGTTGGAGAGTTGAAAGTAAAACAACACTGCAATGAGTCAGGAATATGATGGGTGTCCATCATACACATGATCAGTTCTGTTCGGGGGAGAGGTTGGATGGATGAATGTTAAACAAAACTGTGCTGGGTCAGGTATTGGATGGGTGGCCATCACACATACCATCAGCTCTATTCGGGAGAGAGGTTGGAGGGATGCAAGTTGAGCAACACTACGCTGGGTCAGGTGTTGGATGGGTAACCGCCAGACCAGTTCTATACGGGAGAGGTTGGAGGGATGAAAGTTAAGCAACACTGCGCTGGGTCAGGTATTGGATGGATGACCATCATACACGTTACCAGTTCTGTTCGGAAGAAAGGTTGGAGGGTGAAAGTTAAGCAACACTGCCCAGAGTCGGGTATTGGATGGGTGAACATCATACTCATGGACAGTTTTTTTCGGGAGAGAGGTTGGAGTGATGCAAGTTAAGCAACACTGTGCTGAGTCAGGTATTGGATGGGTGACCGCCACACAAATGACTAGTTCTGTTCAGAAGAGAGGTAAGAGGGATGAAAGTTAAGCTACACTGCGCTGAGTCAGGTATTGGATGGGTGACCATCATACACATGACCAGTTCTGTTTGGGAGAGAGGTTGGATGGATGAATGTTAAGCAACACTGGCTAGGGTAGGTATTGAAAGGGTGACCACAGAACTGTTTGGCGAGTTGTATACACTGGTCCTTGGGAAATCATCGAGGTTAAAGAGGAGTGAAGCTAAAAAATTATGTTTTAGTTTAACATTAGTTGCATTTAACATTGGCTCAGTTCTTTCAGATTCACTACGATCATATTCTAGCATTATATGTTTCCATGGTGCAAACCAGCGCCTACTCTCAACTAACTTGACGGCTAAACTGCATGCAGCGGAGTTGTGTCGGGCATGAAATGAGTGTATAAAGGATTTGCACGTACCTCGTCTTCAAGCAGCTGACAGCGACACCAACTGTTGATATCTTCCCCTAACACAGGGGGTGTTAGCTACGCTCCCAGCTGTCTGGTTATCACCAACACCCCCCTCCCCTTCTCTCCTTCAGCAGCGTCACGTGGCGGCCATTGTTGACTCCCCTGCATCCTGCGTCCAGCGTCCTGCGTCCTGCGTCCAGCGGCAGGCAAACACGGCACTTGAAACTTTCACGGAGCACTTTGTCCTGCACTTTGTCCTGCACTTTGTCCTGCACTTTGTCCTGCACTTTGTCCTGCACTTTGTCCTGCACTTTGTCCTGCACTTTGTCCTGCACTTTGTCCTGCACTTAGTCCTGCACTTTGTCCTGCACTTTGTCCTGTACTTTGTCCTGCACTTTGTCCGACGCTTTCCACATTATCGTGGCACTTCTGGCGTGATGTTTGTCCGACGCTTTCCCCGAGTCCCTGCAAGAAAAAACAAACAATATTAGCTGATGTTGTAAATTAGGCGCTTGAAAATACCTCTCATCGTCTCAGATGCAGAGAAAAGCTGCCGACTTACTCAGTGTGGTCCTGCAAGGGGGAGGATGCGGGATACAGACTTTAACTAACCCAAAATCTGCTTACAAACAAAACCTATTATCTCCACAAACAAAATAAGTAGATAGATTCTGAAGTCCCTTCCTAGCTTTGTAGCTAGAATAAAAATATAAATGATAATTGAGTACGATAGCGTCTATATAGCGGTGCGTCATGTCGAGCTGGCGTCGTGGCGTCGTGGCGGCTCACAACTCAGGGGCAGTGTCCTTCAATACGCAGTCTGATGATCGGCGACTCACGTCCACTTGGTCTTGCGATGTTTGACTGTTACGTCTGTCTCCCTTCTTGCGTCCGCTCGGTTCACCGGCCTCGAGCAGTTTCTCCCGACACGTCTTGTCGCGTTCCCGACCTCGGGCTGACTCCCTGCTCCTTCGTTGGTCTTCCTCGCGCGTTCCTCAAGCTCCCCCTCCGGATTACACAACTCGTGACTCAGTCGACCAATCATTGGCTCGCATTTAGTTTGTGACCATATTAGGAGATGTTCGTCCACAGGGATCCCCCAGGTCGCTACTAGCCAACGTACTCAAATATTCCTCTACTTTACATTTTAATATACATTGCAAATAATTGGGAGAGTCTGTTTGGAACAGATAGTAGGACCAGGACCGCACTGCGAGCGTCAGCACATTCCGCTGATAAATAGTCATTCAGTATCGCCACCTGGAGCTTAACCATGGGGCAATTTGCAAACAGAGGCAAGAACGCTGGCGCCCCAACGGAGACTTATCAGAGATATTTCACAGACGCACGTGGCTAGAAGCCTGTGACCCAATATGTGCATTTCACAATGTAAACAAATGACACATCCATGCAAATGTTGGTACCAATAAGATCTGATAGCAGCAATTCATGGATCATGTTCATCAAGTGTCAAATGATCCAGCCAGCTGATCTCAAATAACCTGGATAGAGCATAGGATCCAGCCAGCTGATCTCAAATAACCTGGATAGAGCATAGGATCCAGCCATCTGATCTCAAATAACCTGAATCGAGCATAGGTTCCAGCCAGCTGATCTCAAATAACCTGGATAGAGCATAGGATCCAGCCAGCTGATCTCAAATAACCTAGATAAAGCTTAGGATCCAGCCATCTGATCTCAAATAACCTGAATCGAGCATAGGTTCCAGCCAGCTGATCTTAAATAACCTGGATAGAGCATAGGATCCAGCCAGCTGACTAAAATAACCTGGATAGAGCTTAGGATACAGCCAGCTAATCTCATCTAACCCGGATAGAGCATATGATCCAGCCAGCTGATCTCAAATAACCTAATAGATCATAAGATCCAGCCAGCTGATCTCAAATAACCTGGATAGAGCATAGGATCCAGCCAGTTGATCTTAAATAACCTGAAGAGAGCATAGTGTCCAGCTATCTGATCTCATATAACCCGGATAGAGCATAGAATCCAGCCGGTTGATTTCAAATAACCTGGATAGAGCATAGGATCCAGCCATCTGATCTCAAATAACCTGAATCGAGCATAGGTTCCAGCCAGCTGATCTTAAATAACCTGGATAGAGCATAGGATCCAGCCAGCTGACTAAAATAACCTGGATAGAGCTTAGGATACAGCCAGCTAATCTCATCTAACCCGGCTAGAGCATATGATCCAGCCAGCTGATCTCAAATAACCTAATAGATCATAAGATCCAGCCAGCTGATCTCAAATAACCTGGATAGAGCATAGGATCCAGCCAGTTGATCTTAAATAACCTGAAGAGAGCATAGTGTCCAGCTAGCTGATCTCATATAACCCGGATAGAGCATAGAATCCAGCCGGTTGATTTCAAATAATTCGGATAGAGCATAGGATTCAGCCAGCTGATCACAAATAACCTGGATAGAGCATTAGATCCAGCCAGCTGATCTCAAATAACCTGGATATAACATAGGATCCAGCCAGCTGATCTCAAATAACCTGGATAGAGCATAGGATCCAGCCAGCTGATTTTAAATAACCTGGATAGAACATAGGATCCAGCCAGCTGATCTCAAATAACATGGATAGAACATAGGATCCAGCCAGCTGATCTCAAATAATGTGGATAGAGCATAGGATCCAGCCAGCTGATCTCAAATAACCCGGATATAACATAGGATCCAGTCAGCTGATCTCAAATAACCTGGATAGAGCATAGGATCCAGCAAGCTGATCTCAAATAACCTGGATAGAACATTGGATCCAGCCAGCTGATCTCAAATAACTTGGATAGAACATAGGATCCAGCCAGCTGATCTCAAATAAACTGGATATAACATAGGATCCAGCCAGCTGATCTCAAATAACATGGATAGAGCATAGGATCCAGCCAGCTGATCTCAAATAACATGGATAGAACATAGGATCCAGCCAGCTGATCTCAAATAACCTGGATAGAACATAGGATCCAGCCAGTAAAAAATATGGGATTGTTGAGATGACTTTAAATCTACGGTTGTATATTTGACAAAGAACCACGATGGTGAGTAACTTACCACGTGGTTTAGTAGTAGATCCAGCTCGATGACAGGATGTTGTCTCCAAGATCTCCCAGCTTGATGACAGGATGTTGTCTCCAAGATCTCCCAGCTTGATGACAGGATGTTGTCTCCAAGATCTCCCAGTTTTGATTGACAGGATGTTGTCTCCAAAATCTCCCAGTTTTGATTGACTGCTGTCTCTCAACATTGATGTCCACCTTGCAATGAAACAACGTCATTAGTCACACAGTCAGGTGCCCCAGGATGGACCACGGCCAAGACAAGGGAGGGATTCAACTGACCGTGGCAACATAAATTGTCTGCCAATAGATCGACTGCCAGCGCCAGGGCTTAGAGCTTGCAACGCCCCAAGTATTTTATTATTAGGAACACTATTAATCGCTCATAATTTGGTGCCAGAATGGGAATTGGAACCCTGATCTCCACACGTGGTTATAATCTCTAAAGAGTTTTACATATTTGAGAGAGTAGCTGTGTTCATGATACTGCAATACTCGCCCAATGCAAGCAACGAGGAAGAGATAATTTATTGAATTGTTGAATAAATAATTTGATATTAGAGTTGATTGTACACTGCAGTTGTCAAGTGAACCACGAGGTATTTGACCCTGCTAGGGTAGACTAACCTGGTAATAAAATTAAATGTCAACGCCCGCGAGTTGCAGATAGTGAACTAAATTCTAGCCTTTAGAGCATAGATGATGATACCAGCCGGAATATTGTTTTAAAATTACATAACATTTGAATAAACAAGGAGTAGCAGAATGAAATCATGGAACATTCCTCATAGATAATATGAACTACTAACTAGAACAAGATATTTGCTGTAAGCCAAACCAATCAAGAGATGACAAGCTTCATACAATAGCACGCACGTGTTGGTCAATGCATGATGCTATCATGAACTAGACACACTAAAATAACGTTCTTTGTTAGTATCAACAGGTGAATTAATTCTGATTTATTAAAATGTCTGGCAAATGATTCTCCTTCGAATGAGAGCAGACGTGTGATAGTATTGATACTTAATACACGACACGGGTCTGGTGGTCAGAGGCATGTCGGTACATACTTTACATGGCAAGCACTGAACACGAGCAACGATACAAGTACTGAATTACTACACATGTCCTCGTGGTCATACTAATTTATTCGCGAATAAAATGTATCCCCTGTGCTCGGCTGGTAATAATATCGAGTTAAATAGCGCCATGCAATGAAACCACGCTTTGAATTAAACTCAGTGCACGAGTAGAAGTAAAGCTTTAAAGAAGATGTTGGTTTGTGAAATTAGTCTTACCGTTGGTTACAGCTATGTGAGCGACCCTTCCCTTCCCGCGCGTAGCAAACTAGTCCCAGTGTTCTCGATCGTTCTAAAACGTTGTTACACTACGTGCTACACTAGCGCAGCGGCGAGTGTTTCTCGTACTGTCAGTTGTAAAGAGCGCCAAGAGAGTGCGCTCGCGGCCCTGAAAACAAGCCATAGAAGCTTCTCAAAATAAGGCAGCAATAATAAGGCATGAAAAAATCATAGAATTTAACCCATTCCACAGTTTCTGCATAAATATATAATTATTATAACCACGACAAACACGATTATACAATCGTTTAAACACATTGGGGTCTCTTCTGAAAGTTCCTCATTACATCCAAAAACGCTCGACGTTGTTATGAATGGGAATAATCAAGCGACGTCTTCAATACTCGTAAGCTTACCTACCTGAGTGAGGTGGATGCAATTCGACATGCCTAGAGGTTGAAGGGATAAGAATAAAACCACACTGCGCAGGGTCAGGTCATGGTCACCCATCCAATACCTGACCCAGTGCAGTGTTGCTAACTTCCATCCCCCCCAACCTCTCTCCCGATCCGAACTGGTCATGTGTTTGATGGTCACCCATCCAATACCTGGCCCAGCGCAGTGTTGCTTAACTTTCATCCCTCCAACCTCTCTCCCGATCCGAACTGGTCATGTGTTTGATGGTCACCCATCCAATACCTGGCCCAGCGCAGTGTTGCTTAACTTTCATCCCTCCAACCTCTTTCCCGAACAGAACAAGTCATGTGTACGATGGTCACCCATCCAATACCTGAACTAGCGCAGTGTTGCTTAACTCACTGATCATCAGATCAACACGATCTGAACCCACGCCCTCCGAGGAGGACTGCGACCTGAACGCAGCGCCTTAGACCGCTCGGCCATCCTGACTTAATGGTGATGTGATATATAATTTTGTACAATCACTGTCCAGATATGTATAAATAGAAATGAGGGCCTAATTTAGAACCAGCAGCATAGCGAATGTGCTTTCAAAAAAGGGCAAATAAAAAAAATATATGATTTTATAGGAAATAAAAACTAGCCTCGTTGATGTATGCAATATTGCAAGAGAAAATAAAATTCAAAAAGATACATCGGCTGGGAATCGAACCCGGGCCGCCCGCGTGGCAGGCGAGCATTCTACCACTAAACCACCGCTGCAGATATAAGCTAGTCAGGCAGTAACTCATCTTGCCAGTTGGGATTATTTCTGATCCCTATTCTGACTGATAGGGACATTGACCAATCTAATCTAAATAATAATTAAAGTACTATTTTTGCAGTGTTTTTTGGTTTTCTGGCATTTCCACTGGGGAGCTTGGGGCGTCGTTCTCCCTTGGGGCGTCGTTCTCACTGGGGGCGTCGTTCTCGATTGGGGCTTCGTACTCACTGGGGGCGTCGTGACCCTCGGGGGCGTTCTGCGCGGAAAGCTAGTTCACTCGTACGCGAGGTTAGAGGGATGCAAGTTAAGCAACACTGCGCTGAGTTAGGTATTGGATGAGTGACCATCATACAAATTACCAGTTCTGTTCGGGAGAGAGGTTGGAGGAATGAAAGTTAAGCAACACAGCGCTGGGTCAGGTATTGGATGGTTGACCATCATACACATGACCAGTTCTGTTCAGGAGAGAGGTTGGAGGGATGAAAGTTAAGCAACACTGCGCTGGGTTAGGTATTGGATGGGTAACTGCCATACAATTGACCAGTTCTGGACGGGAGAGAGGTTGGAGGGATGAAAGTTAAGCAACACTGAGCTGGGTCAGGTATTGTATGGGTGACCATCATACACTTGACAAGTTCTGTTCGGGAGAGAGGTTGGAGGGATGAAAGTTGAGAAACACTGTGCTGAGTCAGGTATTGGATGGGTGACTATCAAACACAATATGACCAGTTCTGTTCGGGGGACAGGATGAAAGATTTAAGTTAAGTAACACTGCGCTGGATCAGGTATTGGATGGGTGACTACATACACATGACCAGTTCTGTTCGGGAGAGAGGTTGGAGGGATGAAAGTTAAGGAACACTGCGCTGGGTCAGGTATTGGATGGGTGACTACATACACATGACCAGTTCTGTTCGGGAGAGAGGTTGGAGGGATGAAAGTTAAGGCCCGTCATTCCCGCGGGTTAAATCGTTAAAAATAGGTCTCAAACGGATAAATAGTGTTTGTAGTATGTTTATGACAAGAAAAAATAAGTGCCGGAAAATTGGTGAGTTTTCCGGAAAAGTTAAAAATGAAATCCTTTGAACAGACCAGCACCACAAAAAACACGAGTAAAAGAGTCCGCAATTTTTTTCCGTGTTGCCTTAACTTGGTCTTTTTAGACCAAATTTTGGTAGTCACCAGGGACCCGAACCGGAACCGAAACCGGAACCGGAACCCGAAAAAACCCGTATTTTCTTGGAACCGAAACCGGAACCAGAATCCTTATTGTTAATTTTCAAGAACCGGAACCGGAACCGGAACCCTTATTAAATCATGGGTTCTTTTCGGTTCCTTAAAGGTTCCATAAAGGTTCCGAAGTTATATTGAGATTTCAGAAATTCAGATTAAAATTATTTGCTTATCATGTTTACAACTTTTTTGTTTTTAATTTTTCCACACGAAAAAAAAATGTTTCACTGGTTTGTTCCGAAAACATCCATTGACTCATCTTGTATCCACGATTGTGTTTGGGGAAAACACAAGGCATTTTAAACAACATACGTCTTGTGTATCTATAGCAACATTTTTAGGTACTATAATATTTACATTTACACTACAATTTTTCATTGTCTCTACCTTATACAATAAAAAATCTTTTACTGTATAAAAACATTTTTCAAGTAGAAAATTCTTGAGCACAATTTTGAATTTCTTGTCCTTTTTGATTTGAAGATCCGCCGGCAATGCCCTATAAAGCTCACAACCCGCATAGGTGGGCCCCCTTTTATAATTTTGAAAAGCTGGTTTATCCAGTATATAGTTAATTTTATGACTAGTGTTAAATAACCCTTTGCCTGTCCCCATCAGAGTGTAACCATAAATCCATTTCTTTACATTTTTTACTTGATAGCCTCAAACAAACTAACCCCTTGTCGTGCATGCTTTGTCTTATAGAGATGGACTAGCCTGCCTTTTTTACTCCGTACATAGTAGTACTCTTTAACTCTACTGGTGCAGAGAAATTGAATCAAACAAATTATTACGACTTCGTTACACCCCTATCTTTTATGCAACTGGCTTCGTGTGCTTTGAAACCCAATGTGAGGAAAAAGACCTGTCCCTGGCAGATGGAAAAACAAAACTAATTGTCACTAAAAACCACTAAAACTTGAACCTGTACAACAGCAAAATTTAAAAAAATAACGCTTTATTTATCAAGTGGAACCGGAACCTTTTGAAACTTAAAGCCGGAATCAGAACCCTTATTTGAGAAAATTAGGAACCGGAACCGGAACCGGAACCCCTCTTCACAATATGGAACCGGAACCGAAACCGGAACCTTTAAAAACGTAAAACCGGAACCAGAACCAGAACCCTAATTTGAAAAAATTAGGAACCGGAACCGGAACCAGAACCTTTAATCATTTCGGTTCGGGTCCCTGGTAGTCACAGCTATTAAATTGATTGAGATATAAATTTTCAACAACTCTTTATTTAATATTAAAAAGTGTCTGGTTTTAAACCGATCGCCAGTTGCACAAAAAATGATCCATTGAAGTAATAAAAGAACGTGATAAAACCTGAAGCATGCAGATTTCAAATATGTGTGTTTCATCGCGATCGGACAAACTATAGTCTAGGAATATCGACGGCAAAAAGGGGCGTGTCCGTATTCGGTGTTATATAAAGCTGAAATTTTGATATTATGTGCATAACACCATGACGCAACTATTGTCACAAACCCGGACGAAAAATTTTCATCGGAAGACATTCAAAAAAATTATCAAAGTCAAAATTTCTTAAAATGAAAATTACTTAAAAGTTTAATAAGTATGTCATTTTTGAATTTATAAACGTCTAGTTTCCGCAGAAGCCTAGGCATTAATACGTTATATCGATACCCGTTTTAAAAAACATCAATAAGTTTTTACTAACCTATGATATGAGCCAAAAAGTAGCTAAAAAAACGGAACAAAAAATATATACCACTTTTCACTTAATGCCACGGGACTAAATATTGGCCAAATGTTAAAAAACGAGTTTGTAAAGATAGCTCAATTCATTGTCTACAAGACTGTAGATCTAATTTTGAACACGTCAAGTTAACAACTGAGATTTTTGCTTTGCCCTACGAGAGGTAACTCTTGGCGCGCTGCCAAGCGCCGATAAGCCGTGCGGCTGGCTAGCAAATAGCATGCTATTGCTTGGAACGCTCTTGATACATCCATGCGTGCGTACATCATTGAAGCGTTTCTTCGTCGGCATTGTCGATCATGTCACTATAGGCATTGTAGCATTCCCTATCACACCTGCATACGTCGATGCATCCAATTCCATTGCATCCAATTGCATCCAACTGGTGTACTATACACATGTACAGTCGCAATCTACAATACGGGGTAATTTTATGGGGTGACTCGCGGTACGCCGGTAGACCATTTAAGCTCCAAAAACGAGCAATCCGCACGCTGGCAGGAGCAAGCTGGGATCCCTGTGCAACAGTGTACTATAAGGACTCGTGTCGACCATTTTTTAAACAATTTAACGTTCTACCTCTGCCTTGCCTGTACATCTTCTACTGTATAATGTTCGTCGTACAAAATGATTGCAGATCACAAGCAAGTCAGAAGAGTAGAAGTACCCGGCACACAAATGTATTAACCTTGCCGAGGTATAGACTAAAAAAGGTGACAGAAGGGCCGTTATATGCAGGCGCTAAACTTCTAAACGCCCTGCCTGAACGCATTAAATTAATACAGGATCGGTCCTTCAGGACGAGACTCAGAGAGTTTTTAATGGACAACTGCTTCTACAGCGTAAAGGAATTCTATAATTTCTAGACTTGTTATTTTAGATGTATTGTAGATGTACTTACTTATTTATTAGTATTTATTATTATTATTTTTTTTTCTTTTGTTATTTCTTCTATTTGTAAATGTTTATCTTTGTAAATCTTTGTAAATGTGACACACCATGAACATCATGACTGTCTATATATCCCTAGGGACAAAAACCGACAATAAATTATTATTATTACTATTATTATTGCTATTGCACGTGCAAGTGGGGTTTATGCTGCAGGATTTCTTGGACTTGACTGAAATTTTGCAACATTTCCATGGCTGTTTGACCCTGGAAATATACAGGTAAGACGAACTTTCTGCCCAGGCTCTGACACCAGCCACTGTCTTCGGGACCTATCACCACAAATAATAAAAATAATAATAAGAAGAAGAGAAATAGAGACGACATTTAAATTCTAGTTCAAAAACGTCTTGAATTGCTTTGAATATTACTTTGGCAAACTTAAGCCACATTTTTGGAAATTGCACGTGCGAGTTTACCTAAGTGCTACATTGCCATGCAGCTCGTCGAAGGTGCTGTTGAAATGCCCCTTCGCTCGGGAGTATTTTGGCAATTGAGATAGGTCGCGACACTGCTATCTTAAAACGCAGCGCATTTAGCGAGTAATGATACTGTCGGAATTTCTTGTTTGTATCGTACAATTTAACCACCAAACTTCGAGCAGTGCTGACCTTTTCCAAAATGTCTGAAAAATTGGCCAAAAGTGACAACTCGTCTCGGGTCATTTTATTCAGTTGACGCCAGATCCTTTATTTACCGATTCCGAAAAACGTTTAAAACAGTGTCACAGCCGGACAGTGCATGGGGCTGCAGGTAAAGCGATGCTTATTGGGAGCCCAATTTTCAATGCAATTTCGTGTACAGGAATGAACCGAAGTGCATCGGTGCTTTTCCCGACTGATCCCGTTTTTGCTGATATAACAGCTCAATAGAAAGAAAATCTGAGCACATGATGCCTGGGAGGTTTCCTGTGCAATAGTGGAATGAGATGGTTTGGTCCTTGCTGTTGCTAATTAGTTTATTGTGTATTAAATACTTGTAGGTGACACGAACTTGCCACTTAAGTGTCTACACCCTCAGCAATGAGGTATTCCCTGTATTTTTCGCAAACGTTGGGAATTGGTATAATTTTCCATCTCCTCATTTTATCCGAAATAAACGCTTGTGTGTTGACAGCAGCGCGATCGTATTGTGAGACGGTTTGGACCTTTTTACATGCCTCTATGCTGTTAGCACTCAGATATTTCGACAAACAATCTGCATGGTAGCTGGCGTTTACCTCAAAGAGGGAACCGAATGTCATTCGATTTAAAATTACCTCGTCATTTCTCTCTTTGGTTGCTTTCAATACATTTTCCCTAAGAGACTCCGGATTCATGTCAACGAGAGAAACTTTACGTCCTGTCTTGTTTGTATCTCTTAATTGATGGATAATGAAACGGTATATGCTCCAGTCAAACTCTGGCATTGTTGAACGCGATACCCGTTTGTTTGGGGGTGGTGTTTCACCTCTGTTTAAGTTAGGGGACTCGAGCCTACGTTTTTTGCCATGTCAATATTTTTTTTGTTGGTGACGCTCTCTGCAACTTTCTTGCCTTGATATTTGTAAGGAAAAATTTGATACCCTTTCTTGCTTGCTTGATTTATTGTTCTTGCAATATCATTGTCTTTTGCTTATTAGACCCTTTTCTGTTATATTAGGAACATTCTCGCTGGTTAGGAACGCTAACTGAAAAAAATTTCCAATACCTGTGGTGGAAATTATTTTTCTAGATTCTGTTCTGCAAGTGGAGGGTTCGCAGCTATCTCCTGTTTTCTCTGCTAAGTGAAAATAGTGAATAAAATTAACTGTCATGATAACATGGATCTAGTATGAGGAAGCATGCATTACTACATACCCATACGTATTGCTAGTTATTCCGTTTTGTAGGCGATCTTTTCACTTGCACAAATAAACAAAATCATTGCTGAGTAACTAGTGAATTAGTGAGTAAACAAGTGAGTTTACGCGCATGTTATTTATCTTCATGCCATTTGCATTCTTAATATTTGGGAGAATTTTCAGAAATTATCAATAATATTCGTCGTCCTGCTTTGAAAGTGAGTAGGAAACTAACTAGCAAGCCAGCAAACTAACCCTGCAAGCCATCGAAACCCATGTCAAGTGGATATACCTCGACAAATCTGTTCGCAGTCTTCTTGAAAATCAATATCTCGGATTCTGTAGATCCTTCAAACCTCTGCACGTGGTTAAAACAGAGCAAGGTATGGTTGATATATTCGAATATATAACTTTTTTTTATGTAAAAATCAAGAAACAGACCAAATTTACAGACAAAAAACAAAAAGCCTCGAATTTTAGGTAAATAATATGAAATCAAGTGCGGACCTAACGTAGTATCAAAGAGCCTGCGCACTCAACGCTAGTATGCCATTCAAAGCAAACTACGCATGCTATTTACCAGCCAGCCGCACGGCTTATCGGCGCTTGGCAGCGCGCCAAGAGTTACCTCTCGTAGGGAAAAGCAAAAATCTCAGTTGTTAACTTGACGTGTTCAATAAGTTAGATCTGCAGTCTTGTAGACAATGAATTGAGCTCTCTTTTCAAACTCGTTTTAGAACATTTGGCCAATATTTGGTCCCGTGGCATTAAGTGAAAAGTAGTATATATTTTTTTTGCGTTTTTTTAGCTATTTTTTGGCTCATATCAAAGGTTAGTAAAAACTTTTTGGTGTTTTTTAAAAACGGTATCGATATAACGTATTAATGCCTAGGCTTCTGCGGAAAATAGACGTTTCTATCTCCAAAAATGACTTACTTATTAAACTTTTAAGAAATTTTCATTTTTTAAGAAATTTTGACTTTGGTATTTTTTTTGAATGTCTTCCGATGAAATTTTTTTGTCCGGGTTTATGAAATTAGTTGCGTCATGGTGTTAGGCACATAATATCAAAATTTCAGCTTTATATAACACCGAATATCCTAACTTCTCTATTTGAAGAGATAGCCGCTCGATATTCCTAGACTACTATGTAGATGCAAGTCTGCACAAAGTAAGCACTTGCGAGTTGCGAGGCACAACTTTACGAGCAGTGAAAATACATATTGCGTACATTCAGGCTGATGCCAGTGTCCGCTAGCTGGCTAGATAGCTAGAGCGACCTTGCACTCTTTCATGAGGCAAGAGAGTCTGCACTGGTCTTAGCGCTGTAATCCTCGACTGGCATTTTTTAAATTCTCTAATGAATGAGCTGAGATTTATAAACATAGCGCGCGATTTCAGAATTTGTAGCAAGAATGATTTGCCTACCAAACTTCAATTCCACATTATTATTTTGCTATCATTTTGCCAAGGAGCGGGAACAGTTGGACATGCATTTCATTCGGGTTCTCCAATAGTAGCGATTGACATTTACTTAGTGCATGCGCCTTGCCATAAACAACGGATTCAAAGATATAATTGTGCATTTTATCAACGCTGAACTTGTTCCAGTTCCCTTCTTCCGTTACTTCCTATAGCCCTCGAAGGGACAATAACGGCTGAAAATCTTATATGATGCGAATTTATCTCTATTATGAGTTGTGCTCCACACTCTGTGTACCTAATATACGCAAATTTTAGCGCGTACGTTTCTTTCGCATGAATAAAAGTTCTTGCGATTGCGTTGAGTGGTCAATAGAGAGATTGGATTTTACTGTATTGTAATGTGCGTAAGATTCTGGACATTTTCACCAGCGGCATCTCACGAGGTTTTTTTATTCCTCGGTCAAAATTGACTCTGAAGTTCGTTAAAAAAATCGATCATCAGTTATGAGTCGATGCAGTTACGATAGTAATTACCAAAGATTTGAAATCAAAAAATTCAATTGATTTTAAATGTATTAATTTTTATCTCCAAGAATTTTGTCGAGTATTTTATTGCCTAGCTTCAATCGCAGAGCAATGAAAACATGAGTCCTGCGATATGAAGGCTTAGCGAATAGCGATGACTCATTTGCAAGAATACGAGAAATCATTATTTTACAGCGCGCGAACGCACTTGGCGTTCCACATTTCTTGTGCTGGAAAATCGATTGAAATTGATTTGAAATCTGCATATTATCACGAACTCAATGATATCAAGAAAATAATGAAACTCCCGATTTAGTAGGTTTTTTGTTGTTGTTGCATTGGTTGGGGAATTACTTGATAAATAATAATTCTTGGAGTGCGATAAGCCTGGTAGTGTTTACAACATGACATAATTTGCTCCCTGGCTAGACTGAATTCTAGCAGTGGAATGAGAGGAAAGATAGAAGTGGGCAGAATAGTTCGACCTTTTCAATACTTCGCGACTGGATAAAACAAGGAGCTTGCAAAATGAATATCCTATCGCTTCGAGATTAGTATGGCAACAGCCTGGAGTAGACCCTCGTCCTACACAAGGCAACAGCGGAATGGGGATTGGCATGATACCCGTTAAGTAACACAGCGCCGGGTCAGGTGTTAGATGGATCACCATCATACGGTGGCCGGAGAAGCAACCCCAAATGGATGACGCAGGAAGTAAAAGAAATGTCAACACGCGTGAAAAATGTGTATCAAAAAGTAGAAAACTTGAGATTCAACGAGACCGCATTCCAAGAATATAAATGAATGAAAAAGAAGTACGTGCAGTTTTTGAAAAAGGGGAAAAGAAACACCTACGCCCATGAACTAACTACAGCGACAAACAAATCTAAAATAGCTTGGAGCTTAATAAAAAAGAACCAGAATAAAGAAATAGGTGATCGGCAGAAAGAAATCAACATTGTAGTGGATGGTATAACTGTTACGTCACAAATTGATGTTGCAAACACCTTCAACGAGTATTTTACCGCAGCCGTTGATAAGTTAATCGAGGGAAGGAGGAAGGAGGAAGGGTCGGTAACTTCTCACATAAGAAGAAGAAGAACAAGTGGATATAAAAAGGTAATTTTCCTTGCACCACTACTACCAAAGGAGTTCTATGAAATTGTTGCGAAAGTGTCCAAAAAGAACTCCACTGGCCTAGATGATGTCCCATGTAATATACTTAAAAATACTGGCACATTTATTATGGAGCCGTTGGTACATGTCATTAATGAATCTTTAGCTCAAGGACGTTTCCCCAATGCACTAAAACTTAGTAAACTGATCCCGCTCTACAAGAAAGGGAATAAAATGGAAATTGGGAATTATAGACCAATAGCAATACTCTCAGTGTTCTCCAAAATATTTGAGATAACATTCAGCACTAGAGTATTGTCCTTTCTAAATAAATTTGATCTGTTGAATGACTCACAACACGGCTTCCTTAAAAGTAAATCTACTCAAACCGCAATGACAACACTGTTTACTGACATCATCGAAGCACTAGACAGGAAGGAAAAAACGTTTGGGCTGTTTTATGACTATAGTATGGCCTTCAATTCCGTAAATCACGAAATACTATTTAATGTGATTGACACATTAGGTATAACAGGAATTGCAAACAACTGGGTGCGTGACTTTTTAAAAGACAGGAAACAATACGTCGTCATTAGGGGGGGATACGGCCCAGTCATTTCTGAGGAAAAAACTGTAAATGTTGGGGTGACTCGAGGGAGTTCACTGGCCCCGTTACTATTTATACTGTTTGTTAACTTTTTACCAAACTCGATGCAGTTCAACAAAATTACAATGTATGCTGATGTATGCTGATGATAATTAGTGATGTTAAAGATGCCACCCAACAAGCAAATCAAGCAGTCAAGGAAATGGTTTTGTACAGCAAAGAACATGCCCTCTTCCTGAATTTGAAAAAGTCATTTTTCATGGAGTTTAAGACGTCAAGGAAGGGAAAGAGTGAATGTGCACTTATCAGACTTGAAAAAACATCTATGGAGGAAGTGGAAGTAAGGTCATTTTTAGGTCTAAAACTAACCAATACCCTCAGCTGGGAATCCCACGTAAATCATGTGGCTCCTAAAATTGCATCTGCGTGTTATTTAATCAAGCGCCTAATGAAAATTACAAACTTACACGCTGTCAAGTTAGTGTATTTCTCTTACATTCACTCTCATCTGCAATATGGAGTAACTTTATGGGGCCATTCTACACATGCCACTAGACTGTTTAGATTACAAAAAAAAGCCATTCGATGTCTAACGAGAGTAAACAAGGACTCTGATGTAAATGGGGTACGCAATGTATCATGCAGACCATTGTTTAAAGAAATAAAAATCCTTCCTCTACCATGCATATATATCTATTGTTGCATAAGGTACATAGTCGGCAACACCACGATGACCCAGCTTCAAATCAACGGCCATAACAATAGATTAAGAAATAAGGGCAATGTACCATTACCAAAATATCGGTTAGAACTGCTCACAAAGGGTCCGATATATGCAGGCAGCAAACTGTTCAATGCTTTGCCGCAGAGATTGAAAATTTTAAAAGGAGACTATTTTGCCAATGGCCTAAAATCTTATCTGTTAGATAATTGTTTTTATAGCCTGGAAGAATATTATGCCGGCTGTCTTGTTCAGTAAGAAAGAAAGAAAGAATGATAGATTAGTGTGTATATATTATAACGTAGTTTGTATAATTTCATGACTGTCTGTATATTGTTTTTATGATGTAAATGGACAATAATAATAATAATAATTATTATTATTATTATTATTTTTATTATTACACATGACCAGTTCTGTTCGGGAGAGAGGTTGGAGGGATGAGAGTTAAGCAACACTGCGCTAGGTCAGGTATTGGATGGGTGACCATCATACACATGATCAGTTCTGTTCGGGAGAGAGGTTGGATGGATGAAAGTTAAGCCACACTGCGCTGGATCAGGTATTGGATGGGTGACCATCATACACATGATACGCGCATTGGCAAACAAAAGAAGCATACGGTGTGATTGAAGAAAAGTCCAAAAAATGTTCAAAAAAATTCAATGGAATTTTTTTAGGAGAATTTAACAAGAATTCTCCGATAATCTTAAATCCACACGACTTTTCGAATTTTCAAAAAAGAAAACGAAATTCTAGTCTTCAAGACGATATTTTTGTGCGTTCTTAGCTTACGAATGCATTACCACAATGTTTAACAATGCATGTTGTCGATCACCTATTATAATTACATTACTAGCAATGAAAAAAGGCACTCGCAAGTAATGCAAGCAAGGAGTGAAAATGGCCGAATAGGCACGACAACTACGTGGATGAGACGCAAATTCAACCCCTGGTCAAGAAGTGGTTGGGATGACAGCAGCAGGGCTAACACCTCACTGGTGCTGTAGATATACTGTTTGACGCTGAGGCGGGCATTTTAATAACCCTAAGAGCCCATAAATACCTTGGCGGACCGACGTTTTCTCAGTTAATACCTTGGCACCCACTGACAATTTCCTCATAAACACCAGTACAATTACATTTAACGAAAAGGATCACAACATTATTGACAGCGAACCTACGTTTAAACCGAGGTGCAGCCCGACAACAGTTGCCATGTAGACAATTTACACCAGCCGAGAGGCGTAGTGACCGTACACAGCCACAGCGAGTCTCTTGCTTTCATAGGTCAGGCCTGCTAGAATAGTGTCCGTGAATGCAGCCAACAGACCGTGCTGGTCAGGCCTGCTAGAATAGTGTCCGTGAATGCAGCCAACGGACCGTGCTAGCTAGACCTCCTAGAAACATGTCCGTGAATGCAGCCAACGGACCGTGCTGGCCAGACCTCCTAGAAACATGTCCGTGGATGCAGCCAACGGGCCGTGCTAGCCAGACCTCCTAGAAACATGTCCGTGAATGCAGACAACAGACCGTGCTAGCCAGACCTCCTAGAATAGTGTCCGTGAATGCAGCCAACAGACCGTGCTAGCCAGACCTCCTAGAATAGTGTCCGTGAATGCAGCCAACGGACCGTGCTAGCCAGACCTCCTAGAAGCATGTCCGTGAATGCAGCCAACGGACCGTGCTAGCCAGACCTCCTAGAAACATGTCCGTGAATGCAGCCAACGGACCGTGCTAGCCAGACCTCCTAGAAACATGTCCGTGAATGCAGCCAACGGACCGTGCTAGCCAGACCTCCTAGAAACATGTCCGTGAATGCAGCCAACAGACCGTGCTAGCCAGACCTCCTAGAAACATGTCCGTGAATGCAGCCAACGGACCGTGCTGGCCAGACCTCCTAGAAACATGTCCGTGAATGCAGACAACAGACCGTGCTAGCCAGACCTCCTAAACATGTCCGTGAATGCAGCCAACGGGCCGTGCTAGCCAGACCTCCTAGAAACATGTCCGTGAATGCAGCCAACGGACCGTGCTGGTCAGACCTGCTAGAATAGTGTCCGTGAATGCAGCCAACGGACCGTGCTAGCTAGACCTCCTAGAAACATGTCCGTGAATGCAGCCAACGGGCCGTGCTAGCCAGACCTCCTAGAAACATCGCCGTGAAGAACGCTATAAGGCTGTGCTGGCAGACGTTGACTACTGCTGACATGTGAACAAGACAAGATTGCGCTTGATGGCGGTAATTCAATTTGGAAGTAAAAATGACGACCGACAGCCTGGTTAGTGAAAAAATATATACCTATGCTGGCTAGCCAAGTTATTTAATAATTCTTCGAATCGAGCTTCCGACATTTTGAGTAATTGCATTTCGGTTTGCTCAATGCCAACAATAATTCAAGCACCGTCAGGTATAATTCGCCAGTCTTGATATTTCAAATCTTGCAGATAGAATCTGAATGTTGCCAACAGCAGTAAAATGATGCTTTTGTTGTGGAAAAAACCACCCGGCGGCAGCTCGTCTGGTATCAAGGTCTGGGATGGTCGCGGCCCATGGTATAAGGTACCATGGGAACGGGCGATACCAGAACAAAATGTTGATACCAACGCCGCAAGTAGACTGAGCTCACGCAGTGTACGGCACTTGTTTTTATAGGCCAAGCCTCTGAGAACATTGTCAGTGCTTCAGCGTTGCCCGGATGTCGATTGTTTTATTGAGTGGAAACACTTGTTTGACCGCTGTGTAAAATTAGTAAAATTAAAGCTATTAAAATAATGAAAAAAATATATGCTGTGGTTTTAATGAAATCAATTAATGAGGGACAGATTATCGTGATAAGTCGGCGTCATTTTGAAGCAACAGAGTACCGAAGCATAACGCATTCAAATCTGCTGTGAAATTTCGAAGAATGGCACCATACAAATATAGTATAGATGGTAGAGCGCCGGCAGGCCATGTCTTTAGAATATGTGATGGACCATGAGCTATTTGCTAGCGGGAAATATTTAGAATTAAATGGCCGAGAAAAGAACAACATAATGTGGGTTTGCCAAATTTAATTCGTACGGTAGAGGCAGCACTAAAGTGGGGCTGAAGTGGAGAGGGTGGGTGTAATGAACATGTTATTGCAAAAATGAGCATCGACGTACCCCTTTACGAGATCTTTTACAATCAATTTTTTCATGTTCAACATTATTCAACATGTTTGATGTAATTGTGAAATTATATGTATAGATATATGAAGTAAGACAAGTGGCTTAGTGCAAGTCATTCAGAAATAATTTACAATGCCATCGTACTGCACCAAATGCAGAAGGCTAATTAACATCGTTTTTTCGGCCCAAGACTTCTAACAGACGTATACATGAAAACAGAGGAAATCTCTTGCAGTCCCAAAGAGCGAGATTATGTCTTGCACAGGAAGAAAGGGAATGGGACTTGCATTGCTGGCTCTGGTTCTGAAAAGCAAACGCAGGCATCGCAACTTTAAGTGGTCATGTTAAGATTGGTAAACAGCAACTGAAAGCAGGTACTTGGGTACCAAAAAAATACTCTGTCAATACGCTCTGTGAAGAACACTCTCAGCGATAATCATCGAATTGAATTTAAGTGTTGTCAGGAACATATGCCCTAAAAACCAGGTTTTAAGAGGAAATTGGATATGTGGGTTGCAAAAGAATTACCAAAACTAAACGATTGACCCGATCGAATAATTTTTAATAGAGTAAGGTCCCTATGGCCACACAAGTTCTTAGCGAGAGAACCGCTTGTCCTTTAATCATTGGCCTCACGAGCTAAAAAGTACTGGTCAAAGCATGGTCAATGGCAGATGAAACAAAATCGGTACTAGCCCAAAAACTGTTTCAAATTGCTCGCGCTAAAAAACGTCATACATAACGCTTCCGCGAATACTAACGGTACATCTTTCGAGTAAAGAATGAGCAAGTCGTCAAAATGGTTTTCAACAAATTTGCTGGGCAAAATTGAAAAAATGACGCTAGTCTTGCATGACTGCAAACCCTGTTTTGCAAACTTGTTGCCAAGGTCGACGATGAACATGATAAAAATTAAACGTGCGAGTAAAACAAACACACAACACACAGCACACCTCAGATTTTCATATTCTCTTTCATTTAAAATCTCGACGCTGAAAAATATCATTCACTTGAAATTCATGTAAACATTTTGGGTTCTGGGCTCTGGAAACCTGTTCAAACTTGCATTCCAACTTGGCCCAGCACCACCAATGGGATTTCTACCCAGAGGCAACTATTTTCAGTAGACTATTCCTTCTTTTTGACATTGCGTTGTACCCAGGTTGCAATAGAGAACTGGTTTACCATTTAAAAATGCTATTGAATCAGTCATCCAAGTGCTTTAGCAGCTCAGAATTTTTAGTGAATAACTATTTCACAGTTCGTTGAGAAAACAACAATAACTGGAATGAACTGCGGCACAGCTGACGATCGTCATTGCCTTACAACGATTACATCCATTGTAGACAATCCCAAAAGAAATTGACATAGAATAATGCTGTAAGTTTGTGTGCGACCCCGATGATTTCAAGGCGAACATCTGATTGAGGCGAAATTCTTCAGTTCAAGAAAAATGCGATAAACGCTTTGCTTGGGGCAGCAATCCAGTCGTGCTGGCCGAAACAATGTCTCAAAAGCGTTGTCACAAATTACCACAGTGGTCTTTTAAGGAGGTTGAAAGAGATTGCTTTAGCCAAATATGACCACGGAGTACTTGTTCATTCATCCTGGCTACGTTATGTCACCATCAGGGATGGCGAACAGCATATTGTGTTTCACTTAGCTTAAGGCATTAACCACAAAGCTTTGCTAATGCCCATGATTTTCAAAATCAAATAGTTTGGTCACCCCGAATTTGAACTAAGTGCCAATGCAAGGTGGGCGATAATGTGCTGACACAGTATGGGCTGAGACTGAGGCTGAGCATTTTCTTCTTAGACAAGGAGCAGGCAAAACAAGACAAACGGAAGGAATTAAGCCCGGTCTACACGGAAGTATTTTTCTTGGCTCTCTGCCTCCGCAGTCTACCACACGAGAAAACTAAACCCATGTAGACGGAAACTTTTGTCAAACATGTGCTACTACAAGTCTGCACAAGATACGTAGTAGATATCTGCCGCAGAGATTTTAGATTAGCGCATGTTCTGTTTGAACAAAGATCTACGTTGAAACCAACCAATCAGAAATGTACCCGCGAGCGTGTCATTGTCTGTCATTGAGTGACGCCAAACTGCGCCAAACTCAGAAGATGGCACCGAAAATGACATTGTTTTGGACGAGGGTCGAGTGCCAGCAATTAATAGAATTGTACGAAGCTAATCCCTGTTTGTGCAACGTAGTTTTGCCGAAATACCACAACAGGTAATAAAATATTTAATCACTCTATCATTCTGTCCCGAAATCACGACATCAAGTGACCAAATGAACACAATAACCTCACACCAACAAATAAAAAATATTTGCCCAAAGTCAACATTTCTTCATTTCCATCATATTTTCTACAGACTGGTTCCCAAACTGTCAACTTCTCGCCTTGCTACCCACTCTCGTCGCCAGCAAGAACGGATTCTTTTTTTCTTTCTAGCCTTAACTATTTCTGAAACTTTTACTACTATCTTAACTATTGTCACTAAGTCTAAAATACACTGTATATCGCGGCAAAGATCAATCGTATTTGGATCCATCCTCAAAATCGTGACGGTTTTTGATCCTGACACAAGCTCTATTACCTAGAAAGTAGAGACTGTCCCGCCAGCTGACGGGACGTGCCTAGTTGTAACTGACATCTCCGAAGAGAACTTGTGCCGATGCTGTATTGCGTAAACAGCTACGCACGCAATATTGTGCCAGCACTCTACAACAGACTCGGCAGCAGACTGGCGCCGAGTCTACTGCCAGACAAATACTCCCGTGTAGACCGGGCACAACAAGTGAACCAGCAGTTATTACTTTACAATTGCTATAAGTGCTCCAAAATCGCTTTGCTACTTTAATAATTGTGTCTGAAATTTGTATTTACCTTTTCCATAATTTAGTCAAGTGCCTATATTTCTTGCTTATTCTCACAATGCTTTACATATAAAAATACTCTGGCTAAATATCGTACGAAACACGCGTCAAAATATTATCTTAGATCAGGACACAATCGATAGAATAAATTAAATGTATACTTGATTCCTGAATTGTATAATTTAATTTTGTTGTATCTCCGTTTATGTTATCAAATAACATTTAGTTTCGCAGAATTCTACTGATGCGTTTTCCTTACTAAACATTGTGACCCTATTTTCAAAATATTGTTATGTTGTTTTCAAACGAAAGACAAGTGTTATGAACACATGATGCTGACAGACGCCCAGTCTCTCGTCTGCCCCACGCCGGGCGACTACACGTACGGGTAACCGGTTGACGTCATGCGCGAGACGAACGCAAACTCGTCCACCGGAGTGCTTTACCTTGTCACCCTATCCTTATACCTTAGAGAAAAGAAAAGAACCCGTATTCTTTTCTCTAAGCTTATACCATGCACTGCGATAATATTCTAGCATTACATGTCTCCATGGTTCAAACCAGCGCCTACTCGCAACACGCATCGCGTTGTTTGCTTTGTTATTGTTTGAATAAATCTGAAACCCTTTCAAATCACTGCATGCCTTGATTTGCAAAGCTCTTTACTAGCGTCAAGTACTCACTTTTACCATAGAAAAAATACTTAGGTTAAATACTAAATACTTTGTGCTCTTCGACAGGAGTAGGCTACGTGCCGGCACCGGGTTTCCCCTCCTCCCTTCTAGGCTATGTTAGATTCATCATCATCCTCATCATCATCCACTCAATCACCGACGCCATTAGACCAGTGCCGCATGACCAGATGTCAAAACAGTGCTATGTTAAACACAACAAATCAATCACAAGGAGCGAATACCTACTCGTGGGAGGAACATATGCACGGGTGATCCTATAACTTTCTTTCCCACACAAGACGAGACGAGAAGAGAAGAGACGAGAGCGTTTATTTATTCCATTGACAACATGGACAATAATGGTAGTATGATATAAAATTCAATTAGGCACGATGAATAGTTTTGTTCACAGGAATGATTTTAATTTGTCAATACGCAACTTATTTCTACTCAACAGCCATTTCTTCAAATATTTTTTCTCAAATTTGCGCAGTTCAAATGTCAATAACTTTTCCCCTCTATGAAGATCCCAGCCTAATAAATGTTCATAGTGTGATTTGATTTCGCTGGCTTTCGATGCTGTATGGTGGAGCTTTTACTTCGAATACAAGGCAGCTGACAAAAAAATGGGAAATCCAATGGAGTCTTTTGTTCGTGCAAACTTCCCAGGCAATTAGTGAAATATGCTTTTTTAAGATTGCTTTCTGTCATATTGCAAACGTTTTTTAAAACATTGTGTGTGATCTCAGATTCAGTTTGAAAGACTAACTCCTGTGTCTGGCTTTCAGCGGTATGAGTGGGCGGCGTATTTCAATATGATATTCTTACCAAGTAATTCAAAGCCTAATTTTACCGTCTACTCGTAAATTTACTCCAGAACAAACGTTGGATTCAAATGTTGCGTGAGGCTACCCCCTATTTTCTCTCCTTTCGGCGCAATCGCCTAGAAGATCTGACCGCTTCCAGCTCACTACAAATATAGTTAATTTTATTGCGTACCCCCACTAAAAATGTTATGAATTCATCACTGACTAAACCTTACTGGGTTCCCGAAATGTGATGGTTAGCATTTGGCAACGCTAAGCATTTTTTAAAGAAATACGTGCGTGCGTCAGATTGGATGTATAGCCAATAATATAATTTATATTATTACATTATTAAAAAATATATATTCGCGATTCGCATATATATGAATATATCTGCTGCATGAGTACAATGTGAATCGCTACGAAAACTCGACTCGGGCTTGCCAAACCCAGAGACGCAAAATCTATTGACGGAACTATGTGATGAGGATGCAGGGGATTATTATCGCGATAAGCGCCAAGACACCGCTGCCAGTCTTTCGAGTAGAATAAAAGATCCAGCGTTGCAATCATCTCTACAATTGCATGACACACACGTTCAAGATATGATAACAAGCGAGAGCGTTGTAGGTAAAAGAGTAACAAAAGTCTGTGACGATTTTTTTTCAATTTTTAATTTTTGGGATTGGTTATCTTGAGTGGTTGAGTTAGCATTTGTAGAAGAAACTTGGGTCCTCAAACGGCACATTTTCATGCTAAAGCATAAGCCATGAAGACAATAATAACCAAACCGAGCCCATAGAAACGAAAAGTTGAGCTGGAGTCAGTTGCAGCAGAAAACTGCCTAACGTCCCTTCCGAAGGACGGTACAATTCGAACAGCCGATTCTCACTACTAATTTTCAATTGATGTTGCTTGTTGATCAGAAAACATATTAATAAATAATTTGCACAAATTACGACTGGTTAATACTAGTTATACCTACTATTTACTAACAATGAAATGTGCAGTGTGTTTGACTGTACGTAGGTACATTCGTTAAGCGAGGTCGCGAGTGCCGGCGAAAAATCGCCAAAATGTGGGTTGAAACACGTAGGATTTTCTTTTATGAATTCCGTAAATACTTTTAGACGAATACTTAAAGGGGCATTTACCCTTCAAAATTATTTTTTACCATGGATTTGCAAGATTTAATAATGGCACATGGACTAAAAAAAACTCCTTTGTCCACGGCCATCCTTGCAGAAATTGTCAAAGTCCGCGTTTTTCGGCTTGAGTGCTTAGAAAAAATACTCCCTTAAGAAATAACCCGTAGTGCTTTTTCGACCCCTAGCACCTAGACAAACCTCTGATCACAAAAAATTCAAATAATTTGAGCACAGTCCTCCATCCGTACCCTGTGTTGATTTAATTTGGCTTTATGATAAAACTATTCGTTTAGCCACGGTA
The DNA here is from genome assembly GCA_947568835.1 of Protonemura montana. Classification (NCBI taxonomy): domain Eukaryota; kingdom Metazoa; phylum Arthropoda; class Insecta; order Plecoptera; family Nemouridae; genus Protonemura; species Protonemura montana. Next base: position 33,059,859 of record OX387602.1, on the reverse strand, counting down.
AGCGAATTACCGCAGGTGTGTAATTAGCATGCTGCATATTTTCGTGCAGTGCCGCTCTTAGCGTGCCACGGCCGAGCCGTAGCGGCAGCGAAGGGAGAATCGGTAGAAATCGGATAGACTTTTGGCGACTCCGTCTCATTATGCTTTGCTTACATCGTTTTAGTTCCCACAGTGACATTTGCCTATTCGTACATTTATTCGATGGCAAACATTGGAGTTTTGTTTGAGCTAGAATATACTGAGGAAGAATGGACTGGCATTGCTAGATCACAGATAGAGTCTCATGAAAATGCTTGTGACAGAAGTGACAAGAATAGTTGGTGTAAATGCGGACAATGCGAAGTAATGTCAACGGGCAACGAGAGCGTGTGCTGCATGGAAATAGCTGCCGTAAAAACAGTGTCAGAAGACAATGTTTGCATTACTGACCACCGAACATTTGTTACAATAATTTTGTCAACCGAATCGTTGAACATATTTCGACATCATATTTTGTTGAGCACGAAAGACAAAGAAAAAAAGAAGTCGTATGCAGTAGACCCTATTCCGAACAATCTTTGGCGGCATTTAGCGTACCGACAGTTTGTGTGCTGGATTAACTCGTGGCAATCCATTGGCAAAAATAACCGGATTGTCGTCCCCTCCTGTGCTGTAAAAAAGATAAGGAAGCGCTATCCCGATCCGGCTGGCAACTATATTGGTTTCATGGAATCAGCTGAAAACAACAGTGGGCTACTTCGCCGAACTGAACCGAGAAGATATGTGAGTCCGAAGTCGCTAAGTTGCATTAGTTTTAAATTTTAGTGCGATTAAACTGAAAGCAGTCAAACAAGATGAGATCAACCGAACAATTATATTTTAAATACGTTCTTAGCCTTGTTAGGAACAATCAATGTCAGCAAGGCGATCTTATTTTATTCTGCTGATGAAGGACCGGCCTGCGCGCTATCAGCTGATTGTTTGTTGGGATATCGCGTCTGGTAATTTCTTCGAATGGCCTCAAGAGATGGTCGGGGTACAGGAGCAATGTTAGCGGGCTAATCAGCTGGCTTTGTCACACTGGGCAAATCACTCAACCCCGGCGGCAAGAAGCAAGCTAATACCTCTGATAAGATACCTCGTTTCCATGTTGATGTTTTTAGTTTGTAAACATTTTTCAATACCCACCTAGCAGAAACTTTAGAACATTGCGCTTTCTGCGACTTTGCCTTCCTGCCTACGTTGTTATTGTGGTCCAGAATAGCAATGATAGACCGCAAACGCATGCTTACGTAGCCAAAATGCAGCCGCTTGGGTAAACATTTTAGCCGAGTGCTATGATATGCCTAGAGTCCTCCAGTATGGCAATAGTTGCTGGCGTGACGAATATCTTTCAAGAAGGTTTTATCCTCGACTATTCCCTTCAATTTAGCAAAAGCTTCTGATCTTAGGTTAAACCACTTCTTTACTCTGACATCGTCGGCAGAGAGTGGTGTCACCCACCACTCTCTGCCGACTCATTGTATATTGTGCCGCCTGTCCAAGAGTGAATGTTTACCACGTGGTTCAGCAATGATGTAAAGCGGTAAACGAGGAAAGTCGGCATTGTTTTTACAGGTCATCGACGACAACCACAAATGGTGACTGATCGCTGGCTTCCACTCTGCAAGTTGAGGCGTTTTTTTTCTAGCGCACGTATTTTCTTTTGGAGGCTTTTGGTGCTATACGTCGAACTCGTGATGCACTTCGGGAAATGTAGTTCACATTAGGAGGCCGATACCGCGATGTCGGTCCGTCGCCATCAGCTCGATGGGCACGTGGTCCCCGTCGCGAAGTCTCCATAACACGCGCTCGCAGCCTGCCACAGTAGCCAGGGGAGTCGTATTGTCCGTCTCCGGCCAGCCACACTGGAGCCTCATCGTTCAAAAGGCTGTCAATGTTACTTTGGCGGTGTTCATGCCACACTTTTGCTATTATACCATTGACATAGCTATTGATGATGGTGTGGTATGTTTTCGCCGAGAAAAACGCAAGTTGTACAATGTAAGCAAGCTGTTGAAAATTGCGGAAACTTACAGCAGCGGAATAACATAGCAGTCGCAATCGCTATGTTTCCGAGGGATCGATGCCTTTTGCCATGAGTGGGGTGAGAATATCACTTGACAGTGTACCCCTCGATTCAAGTGATTTGGTCACTCATTCGTTACAAAGCATCTGCGTTGAAATCCGACTTCAAAAAATGATTGGAACAAACGCGACTGTGGATCGTTGGATTGCCTTTTCTCGCCAACAAATCAGTCCAGTTTTGTAATTGATCTGGATTTTTATCTTTATTCGGGAACCGATAAAGAAACACTTTTAGAAATCCAGACGATGGAAAGGCTCCCTCATTCTTTAAGGCATTATTTGAACAGCCAAATACGAAACAACACGGCATGTTAAATTATTAAAATTATACACGAAAGTGTAAAACTCTCAAATGTTTGACATTTGATCTACATATTCTGTCTCTTTGAATCTTTTAAAAAGTTACATTAACGGTTTTTCTAGTGTAAAATAGATTTTAAATAACCTATATCGCGTTATAAAAAACGCAGCTAAACTCGCTACCATTAGCAATGCATGCGAGTCGGACTGGTTGGAGGGGAAGTGTGCGCACACGCTGCCGGCCAACAGAGCGACCGCAGGGAAAGACAGGACTCTACAAGAGAATCGTACTCAGCTCGCAGATCGCGCCGCGCGAAAAGCCACAAATCTTAGATAATTAATTGCAGATCCATTTTTTCAGAAAATTATTTTTAATATGTCAATTTCATCTCATACTACAGTTACGAATCTATGGTAAAAAATAATTTTGAAGGGTAAATGCCCCTTTAAGCATATGGGTTGGATATGGACCCCGTTTGGCTGCATCTATCCTTCTCAGGACCGCTTATTCAATGCCTCGTTAAAAATGTAGCTATCGGTTAACTTGTTATTTGCTTGGCTACAACCAATTAGATGGTTTATTTATTTTAAATAACCGTTAGTTACTTAACGATCCCTTTGAAAATGGCCCGTAGAGGCCCATATAAGCCATTGATCAAAATGTATTATTTCGCTCTCATAAAGAAGTTGGTATATTGTATGATAACCACTTGTTTTATGTAACTGCATAGCAAATTGCAAAATGTTTGAAGCAGCCTGCCTAGTGATAGAATTTCCGTCGCATGGGTTATTTGGGCTTGGCATAAAACATTATTGAATAGGAAAAGAGTCTCAGATCTGTTAGCTGATGGAGAAAAGCTAGGGAAATAGTTTTTTTGTGAGTGAATGACTATATTTTAATCTGGTTTGTCAGTCAATTTCGAGACATCCGCGTATCTTCAAAATTTCGCGCTTGGGTGAAGGAGTTGAAAACGAGAGCTCTGGAGACAGGCATACACGGCTCGCTAAGACTCATTTGGTCTCCCCTCCTCGTCACGACGCGATTGAAATGCTATAATCTGAAGAAACACGGCGCCTACCACGTGGTGCGGTGTAAACAGTTTGCTGTAATCATGTTATTTAAATAAATCATGAAGACAGGAGCTGTTTCCGGAGCGTGTTTGTGTTTGAGAGAAAGGGAGACCAACGCCACCCATGGTTGCAACCAGGGACCCGAACCGGAACCGAAACTGGAACCGGAACCCGAAAAAACCCGTATTTTCTTGGAACCGAAACCGGAACCAGAACCGTTATTATTAATTTCCAAGAACCGGAACCGGAACCCTTATTAAATCATGGGTTCTTTTCGGTTCCTTAAAGGTTCCATAAAGGTTCCGAAGTTATATTGAGATTTCAGAAATTCAGATTAAAATTATTTGCTTATTATGTTTACAACTTTTTTGTTTTTAATTTTTCCACTCGAAAAAAAAATGTTTCACTGGTTTGTTCCGAAAACATCCATTGACTCATCTTGTATCCACGATTTTGTTTGGGGAAAACACAAGGCATTTTAAACAACATATACGTCTTATGTATCTATAGCAACATTTTTAGGTACTATACTATTTACATTTACACTACAATTTTTCATTGTCTCTACCTTATAAAATAAAAAATCTTTTACTGTATAAAAACATTTTTCAAGTAGAAAATTCTTGAGCACAATTTTGAATTTCTTGTCCTTTTTGATTTGAAGATCCGCCGGCAATTCCCTCTAAAGCTCACAACCCGCATAGGTGGGCCCCCTTTTATAATTTTGAAAAGCTGGTTTATCCAGTTTATAGTTAATTTTATGTCTAGTGTTAAATAACCCTTTGCCTGTCCCCATCAGAGTCTAACCGTAAATCCATTTCTTTACATTTTTTACTTGAAAGCCTCAAACAAACTAACCCCTTGTCGTGCATGCTTTGTCTTATAGAGATGGACTAGCCTGCCTTTTTTACTCCGTACATAGTAGTACTCTGTAACTCTACTGGTGCAGAGAAATTGAATCAAACAAATTATTACGACTTCGTTACACCCCTATCTTTTATGCAACTGGCTTCGTGTGCTTTGAAACCCACATTCAATTCCACCCTTTCTGGAAGCCACCAGACTCGAGTGCTTTGGTCAAATTGGGTAACAGAACGGTGAAGAGAGAAGTTAGCACTAAATTTCTTGGACTAACGCTATCTGAAACTCTTAGTTGGGAACCCCATATCAAAATTATTAGCTCAGCGCTAGGGACTGCAATATTTATGATAACCATTGTAAAAAGGGTCGCTGGCTCTCACGCAGCTCTGCTGGTGTATTATTCGCAAATCTATTCCAGACTAAGCTATGGCATTTTATTTTGGGGTTGTGATCCGCTAACGAGAAGAGTTCTCATTCTTCAGAAAAGGGCCGTACGGAAATTGGCTGGAGTTCCCCGACGCCACCCATGTCGAGATCTTTTTATAAAACTGAAGATTTTAACTGTAATCAATATATACATTTTAGAAGCAGCTCTCTTTGTAAATAACAATCGAGTTCTTTTCCCTCTAGTCTCACAAAGACACAACTACTTACCACGATCAGAAAATAAAATATTTTTACCTACTACGAACCTTAGTTTTTCCGAAAAAAAACCTAAATACATGTGTTCTTTAATTTTTAATAAACTATCTGAATGTACGCCAAGGGGGTCAACTTCAAATAACTTTAAAAGTATTGTTAGGTCATTTTTACTTAATCACCCATTTTATACCATTAGAGAATTTCTTGAGCTCTAAATTTATAATTGATATTTGATTTACATATATTTTATACCTTACTATTTTATACTTTTTTGACATGTTCCATACTATATTGTATAGTGTTACGGAATAAAGAATATGAATATGAATATGAAACCCAATGTGAGGAAAAAGACCTGTCCCTGGCAGATGGAAAAACAAAACTAAGTGTCACTAAAAACCACTAAAACTTGAACCTGTACAACAGCAAAATTTAAAAAAATAACGCTTTATTTATCAAGTGGAACCAGAACCTTTTTAAACTTAAAGCCGGAATCAGAACCCTTATTTGAGAAAATTAGGAACCGGAACCGGAACCAGAACCTTTAATCATTTCGGTTCGGGTCCCTGGTTGCAACTGCTTGTTTGCGAACGCAACACACTGAAATCCAGCAAAGCTGAGTATACTCTCGAAAATGCGATTTTCCCCTGTCGATCATATGCAATCGGCTATCCAGAGACCTCTGTGTTTTCAGCTCTGTTCATTTGTATTTGTTATTATATATACATATATTATATATACATTTGATATTATATTAATTTAACACTAGGTACAGCTATGCAGACGTAGGGATGGAAGGTTTTTGTCCATGCTATTCGATAAGAATTAGCATGTCAAGTCTCGTCTTTCTGCGTAGTACTGTATGAAGAAAACTCAAGAATAGTAATTGAGATCTGGGTTCGATCTTCGGCATTGCCGAATGTGAGGTCCCAGATGGCATGGGAATGGGATGGTATAGTAGCTATTAGCAGGCTGCCTTTAATTCAGCTATTGCGGTGCAACAGGACGCCAGTCGCTGAGGCGAATAGTGCGAGGTGGTCGCGACAATCATTTAAGCGCGCGTTTTTTCGCTCTTCCCTGCAAACGCTCAACGTTTGCTTTCAGTGTTAAATTGGTATTATTTTATGTAAACCCAGTGACTATAATCGATGTTGTAATTTCCTTGCGAGAAAAATATACGTTTTAGTGATGGCAGTTCAGTGTCACGTGGGACAAAGTTTTCATGAAGCAGCCGGTCACGTGGATGTAAGTAAGTTTACCAGAGTTGACATTAATTTTAGCTTGCATTTCCAAATACATATAAATGTTTACATTTAGGTGGGAACATAAGCCACCGCTATATTTCACAAACTAGAAGGTATCGTCGGTATCGTGGCTCAGATGATTTCTTTGCTTACAACGGTAGCTCAGTTATGTTCGGGCGTCAATCGGCATGATTTGTACCTTCTAGGCACTACATCTCCGTCAAAAGTTGACGCGCATGGACACATTGTTTTTCTAAACGCTTCTACAATAACGAATCGCTTGCTATTTTCTTAATTAACCTGTCGGTAGTAATGCAACTTCAGTGCAACGAAGTGGCGGAAAATTTACTATTTTTCATCAACGCCATTTTATCTATAATACGCGAGAATGCCAACTTAAAATTGTTTTTATTCCCTATTAGTTCACCTACCCTTTTTTCGCTGACTTTGTGAAGTAGGTATTACATTGTCTAAATCCAGGCACAATTTTGCGATTTCTATCAATTTAGTTGATTTGACGCAACAAATAGCTAACTCTTCCTACAACATGGTACCTATACCGACTGCCTAATTTGATTGCAAGGGTGAACAATTGCAGCCCAACTTCTTGTGTACTACTACTCTTCTCAAGATTTAAATGTTGTCTGTGTATTACGAAGATAAGGCACACGTATTTGTTCACTATTCATGAAGCACTACAACAACGAGATAAAACATATAGATAGTGCTTACAAGAAAATTTCAACCAGAAATCTGTTACGGAAAGTTAAAAATCTTTGTAGTGGTTCCAATATTTTTGAGTAGTCCACGGCCAGGGATATTTGGCGGGCAAATAGCGTTCCCAAAGCCACGGTCCGAATGTTTGCTTAAAATAAATTGCTAGCAAGCCCTTTTTTCGGTCTCTCTGAGGCATTGTACGAACATTTTACCTATTTTCTCACGGACACCACTTTAAAATGAAAAGGGCAGGAAACAAGTGTTAATCCTCTCTTTCATGCAGTGCCCACACATTTAATTAAAGGTTGCCAAATACTGGTATTTGGTACATGAGCTTCACTGAATAGAATATTATACACCTGCGACATCGACACAATTGAAAGGGTAGTTTAACAAAAATATTTTTTTTAAATTTCTATTACGATAGTTGCCGACAATGTAATGCGGATGGGTTTGGGTTTGGTAGAACACACTAAAGCATCGATCAAATGCGTCGAAAAGTTGCATAGCGACGATAGGAGCTGCTAAATTAGCGGCAAAGCGTAGCAAAATCCAGGCGATGTAGCAATAGCTTCCGCTTCGTTTTTGCCTCCTGACAAGCACACGCTTTTCAAAATGCAATTGCTGCATAAGAAAACGCAGAAATGGACTTCTGCTGAAAAACAGCTCGCTCTCGACATGCATTACTAGGGCCCTGGCTTGTATTCCGATTTGAGGGAGAGATTTGGTTTCAATCAGCCGGGCAAGTCTACAATTGAGAGATGGCTCAGTGAGTTGGACTTGCAGCCAGGTCTATGCGCATCGCTGATGTCAAAGCTGCGCGAAAAGATGGCCCAAATTTCCCCTGTTAAGCGCGAGTGCGTTCTTGTTTTCGACAAAATGTCGATGAAGAGAGATCTGCAATATTCTCCACGATATGACTTGATTGAAGGTTTCGAAGATTTTGGTGAATTAGGTAGGAAGGCGACCTCTGGATCACATGTTATTGTGTTTATGATTCGTGGCCGTAATCTTGGTTACAAGATGCCCTTGTCATTTTATGTGGCTGGCACAAATGTGTCTGGGAAAGATATGTTGAAATTAGTGAAACAAAATATCACGGCCCTATTTGAAGCGGGTGCGGTCGTTCGTGCTTGCACATGTGACCAGGGGCCGAACAACCAATCTCTAATGAACAAGTTGAATCTGGAGCCTGGCGAACAATTTTTCAAGCACCTAAATGGTCGTAAAATATATGCTCTTTACGACGTGCCACATTTGTTCAAAAGCATCGGAAACAATTTGATCAGCAAAGATTTCTTTGTGGTGCTAGACGGTGTTGTCCAGCAAGTGTCTTGGCGCTATGTGCGAGATGTTTATGTCATAGACCAGGGATCAAACTTTGCTAGGGACAATGTTAAGTTAAGCACTCGACACATTGCACGTAATAAATTTAACAGAATGTCTGTGAAACTGGCTGTCCAAGAGCTCTCGGGGTCAATGGCAGCGTTAATACACACGTTGATTGGGACCGGAGAGTTAAAATCGAGAACTGCATCGTCCGCTGCTAAATTCATCGGCTTCCTCAATAATCTCTTTGACGCACTGAACAGCTCGGTTATGTTGGTTTCGAACCATTATAATTGTGCTATATCTAAGAAAAATCGGATTGCTCGGAACACTTTAGAAAATTCTCCGGAATTCATTGATACTTGGGTGGTGTGTAAGCGGACATCGCGGGACAGGGTTTATCCCCCTTGCTTCGTAGAGCTAAGAAATACCATCCGCGCTATCCTTGAATTGTGGAATGATTTGAAAGCAGAGGGTTATTATTTCCTCCTCACTGCTCGCTTGAACCAAGATCCTATTGAGTGTTTGTTTTCGATGATTCGAGCTCGTGGTGGATTCGATCGCAATCCAACGACTCGGCAGTTGATTCGCTTTCATTGCAATGCCGTAGAGTGTCAAAGTCATCGAACACAAATTGTAGGCAAGACAATGATGTCAACTTATTGACCATCATGCCGAGTTCAGAGGATACTGTTATCATTCCTGATAACGGAGAGGATTTCCTTGATACTGAGTGTCCAATTGAGATCATCGATCTTCCTGGCCACGATATAGTTAAGAACTCTGTCGTTGACATTCCGACAATGGACGAGAATCTATCTCGGCTAGAGACTGACGAGTTGATAGACGAGATCGAGTTAACTATGGAGGATTACATGGCCCATCAGTCAGTTTTTGACAAAAATTACAGCTCTCTTTACTTGCCAGGAATTGAATCTGACTGCCGCGTCTCTCGAGGCAAATGCAATTAGGTACTTTTCTGGCTATGTCGCAAGGATTTGCATCAAAAATTGCAAATGTGATCAATGCCAAATCGACATGAGAGAGAAAATAAATTTATTTAAACCAAATCAAGATCTGGAATTTTCCGACGAAATGTTGCTATTTTACAAGACGTACATTAACAAAGACACAGAAGACTTGGGTGGATTATGCCCCCCGACTGACATGATGACTGACGTTTCAAGACTTGCACTTCAAACCTACGTTAACGTGACGCAACGAACATTTCATGAACCACGACTGATGGAAAGGATACTGGACGCAGTGACTCACGAGGTTGAATGATTTTACCCTGACTGGCTCTCGTGTACCAACTACAGTTGATACAGTACCATCACCGAGTATTAGAGTACCACTATAGATAGTGCTAGTAATGTCCGAGAGCGTCCCGCTAGTGAAGTGCAACCCTAGTGTTTTGATGGATATATCTGGAGTACGAGAGCCAGGCTCACTCTCTTGGATCCCGGCCGCCAGATCAGCAACACACACACCAAGCGTTCCGTCCAGCCAGCATTATTGTATCAAAGAAGAGTAATAAGTAAATGAAGTCTTCACGAACATTGTGTCTTGCTGCTACCTCATCTTCCCTTCTCCGCCTGACACCCCCGAGTCCCGGCTACACTCGGACGGTCCCTGTCTTTCACATCGACAATTCGCTTTCCGTCACTTAATTTTAGTGAAAATTAGGAAAGAGTGTGGATGGACATCAAGGAAACTACGCGAGCCAACGCCTCGGGCAAAGACACTTCTTCCCTTCCGAAAGCCGATCGGGCAAACCAAAAACTTAAAAACGTTCGACACACGTGAGTCCATGTGAGTCTTTCGTGCGTTCATGTCAATGTCCAGCACTTGTAAACCTTAATCGGTGTGGGGGCATCGTTCAGAAAAACTAATTCGCAATAATTTGTGACAGCAACTGAAGGGCATACAAGTAAAGAACCCTCCTAAGTAAGATCCTGATGTTTAATATCAGTTCCAAAGAAGGTGTGGTTCCAAAGAAGGTCCAAAAAGTTGGCAGAAACTTTAACACAGACTGTACGGCTCTTCCTAACCCATATTCTTTTCTCTAAGGCTAAATCACATTTCACATAAGTATTGGGAGTATTTTATGATTGTTCGAAAATCCAATTTTCTGAAACGATATTTCTTCACAATTAATTACTAAGCCGGTTCTGTTTTACCTAACATTTCGCCATTTCAATGTAAGATGGCAAGTCTACTAAGACCAGCCTCCTATCAACCCACGTTCCCTCCTTGACGTTCACTGGGTTCGCCTACTACCCACCCGACAAGGCAACTGACCGACAAGGCATTTGACCGACTGCGCAACCAGATATCTTTATACCAGATACCTTTATACCAGATACCTTTACACCAGATACCTTTATACCAGATACCTTTATACCAGATACCTTTATACCAGATACCTTTATACCAGGTACCTTTATACCAGATACATTTTACCAGATACCTTTCTACCTAACCTAAGTATTTGTTCTATGGCAGAAGTGAGTACTTGACGCTAGTAAAGAGCTTTGCAAGTCAAGGCATGCAGTGATTTAAAAGGGATTCAGATTAATTCAAACAATAACAATGCAAACAACGCAATGCGTGTTGTGAGTAGGCGCTGGTTTGAACCATGGAAACATGTTATGCTAGAATATTATCGTATAGTGAATCTGTAAGAACTGAGCCGCGATCAAACCAAATCAAACTCTGTTATTTGTGGATCAACAATAATCAATGACTGCCCTGCTGAAAATTCTTAGCAAGATCTTGCAAGATCTTGCAAGATCTTGGCAAGATCTTGGTAAGATGCAAGATCTTGCCAATTTCTTGGCAATTTCTTGAAAACATTTAAGATTTTTCCCTTCAGACAAGATTTTTTCAAGATCTTGGTAAGAAATTGACAAGATCTTGACACGGTCCCGTGGGATCTTACATGGCTGCAAGATTTTTGGAATCTTGGCAAGGAAACGATATCTTGGCAAGTTCTTAGCAAGTTCTTGAAATAATTTTTTTGTGTTGCGATTCTTGAAAGATCTTGCACGCAGAATTCTGCGTTTCCGACTTTAAAGTCTTCTAAAATAATAATTGATAACTGCAAGATCTTGCTCGGTGCGAAAACGCACTCGTGAATGGAGAGCACACAAATGAGATTAATGTTTGTCTTGTTGAATGCTCTAGTTCTGGATCTGATCCCTCTGATTCTGAGTTTCTGGACAACTGGACCATGATCCAGTTGTAACTTTTTCTGCGTAAAGGTTTACAACGTCATTATACTTAGGGGTCGTTGTGACAACAATACTTCGTAAAACTGTGATATTTAACGACGCATTGTTTCTATAACCTCTCTCCGGTACAGAACTGTGTGTGATGGTCACTCATATAATACCCAGCGCGTGTTGCTTGACTTCGGTGTTCTCACGAGGACCGGTGTTTCCAACATGCCAAATCGTTCGGTGATAAGCTGAATGTCGGTTTAATGTGAATATATGATGCGATTCTCCATTCGGGCTCTATGGTATTGCAATATATCTATTTTTCATTCTAAATGATAAATACTCATGCTAAGTTTTGTTTAGTAGGTATGTGGCAATTGTTGGACTGGGACCGAATTTTGGCCTTTCAACTGATATTTAATATTTCTACTAATAAATTTACATTTTATTATTTTCTCACAGAGTCGTACATTTTGTACCACAAGATGCACATTATTGTAAATGTTTAATTATATTTATTTCAATTCGAGGATTCTACGGAATTATTTGAAACTCCACAGGAATTTTGCATTGCATTCAGCAATGCACGACCTTTTCAATCCTAAGTTACAATAAACACCATCATCATCCACTGATTAACCGACGTCTTTAGGCCGCTGACAACGATGGCTGTTTGCAAAATAGTGCGTCGTTGAACACTTTGATCAATCAACTGTGTTATTATGCAACTATAGCAAATATCACGGAAGGTATTGTTCTCAAAAATGCCTCGTGTGCTTTTCTCTACGTGGATGAGAGCTTTATCAAACATTGGTGCTGGGCCCTATGTGATTTCCGAAGAATTAAACTCCCAAATTCGAAGAATTGGCTTGATGTACAAGCGTACTTTCTTCTGTGTTTTCGACCAACGAAGACTTTCGAATTCACAAGTAAGTACGAAACAAACTTATAGTCAATACGGTACATACATTTACTTTGTAGACTTTGCACTCAAGATTTTCTTTTGGCGAACCTATACAATATTGGTTATTTTGTGTATACGTTTTGCTGTTATGCAAGTTGTTATTTTGGTAAGAACGAAAAATACCCTCGATTATCTCTGAAAACGCTCTTATAATCACAGTGAATTTACTGTGTTTTTTCATTCACAGTGAATCTCAGGTATAAACAAAACAAATGACAGGATTCCAATTTAACGCTCGGCTATAATAATTGTCATTTTATAATCATAACATGGTCATTGGTGATAGGTGACATGTGTGTGAAACATTCGGCTGACAAGAGTGGCGCGATGTACCAATACCTTGTTATAGTTCTTTCATTTATCTCAACAGCAATTCTTTACTTTTCTGTCAAGAGAAAAAATGTGCTGATGCTGAAATGTAGTGCGTCTACTCAAGTTGAACTCATACTCGAGTTGCTGTTGCAGATAAGAAAACTAGACTCCAACGACTCATTCTTTATTAGCCGGGCTATATATGCATTTTAGCAGACTTGCAAAATGATACTCGTAGCGAGCAGCGTTCCTCAGTATGAACTAGATTTCGACTGGTGGAGATGTGTCGCGTCGCGTCGCGTTGCTTTGTTTAGTCTCTAATTGCACAAATTATTTGTCTTTTTCGGCAATGTGATTGTTAGAAATAGGAAGTCATTTTTACCGTCTGCACTGTGGCATTTTTTGTCTTCGGGGTTTGAAGTTAATAGGGGAGACCTTTCAATTGATTTGTTTCGTGTAATTTGAAGGTACGCATCACTGTTACATTCAAACGCATCACTTCTTGAATATCGTTTGTCTAGAAGCAAATTGGAAACATCACCTTATCAACATGCTTCCTACTTTTTCAGTCTTGGAGCTCAAAACGTTGCTGTGTTCATCAGTACTGAATTGGAAGACAGATGCTCCACTTTATTCCCTGACAAGCTGCCCTTGTCCACAGTAGAAGCAGCTATATCGCTTGAAGATGGCGTTGCGATGTCAACGGACAATTTCACAACTCTTGGTAAGTTTGCTAGGATGCAACTACAATAATCAATTAATTTTCAGAAACCTATGGTGGCATTTAATGATCAGGAGGTGCTAGTACAAATGATGCTTGTTTCCATGTGTTTAAAACCGCACATTTTTTATTGCAGTGCTGTGAATCTCTCCTGGCTGGTGGCAACAACCTCTGAGATTCCATGCCCATGGTGTGATGTCCCAACTTATTTCTGCCCTCCATTCCAAGCTCCATTGGAAGAAAAATGATTATGGTAAGTTAATTTGAATTTTCCTCCAAAATCTATGTTCGTACTATCTATTTAAATAGCATTTGTTAACATATGCGATTTCTTAGACGCAAATTTTTTCACGTAATATACAAGTACTCCAAAAAACTACTTGGTGGGCCCCTTTAACTGCTTTACCAACATTTTGTAACCTTTGCTAGTTGCTTTCTCAAGGTAAAATGTTTGATGGATTTGACAGGATAAACAAAATATCAAGAAGAAATTATATATTTCCCAATGATTCCTTGAATCAAAATAGTTCGATAATTAATCCAGCTAAATGAGGCTTTTTGAATAAAAAATCCCAAAACCACAAAAAATGGCATATCTAAATCCATTTACTTACCACCTCTGTTATTATTCTGTGATAGTACAACAAAAACAAATTTGTTTACTCTGTAAAATCAGTGATTCATTGAAAAAAAAGTATATCACAGATTTAAAAAATTTAGAAAACAGATGCTCTTATTTATTTGTTTTGGCTGTTATTTGTCTGGCGACAAAGCTTTTACACATTTACTTTTTTTTTTACAGATACAGTAAGACATCCTAATTGACAGAGGGTGCACTGCACTTCCTGGCCGGCTGTTCCTCTCTTCTCTTCATGTTCATTAAGTACTTTGTTTGAATTTTGTGCTGATTTAGGTTATTATTTTTGCATACTTATTATATTTCTCAATCAAGAGTTTCTTACAGGGTTCTTTTTTACCATTTTTATCTTAATATTGTTTAAAATATTTATTGTTATATGAGGCATTCATGATTTTTATTTGCCAAGTTTTAAAGTATTTTATTTTTATTTTTGGGAACACCTATATAGGTATACTGAATTGCATTCATACAATTCTTATACTATATTTTTCAATTAATAGAGCTTTGATTCTATTTGACAATTTTTTTCTTAATTTTGTTTCATGTTTACATCCTACAAAAGATAGGGCATTGATAGTTTGTATTTGCCGATTTTCAATTCTTATTTGATTTTTGTTTGTTTTGTTTTGAAGCTGTTTTGAAGTTGTTGGAAAGAAGAAAGTATATCTAAACTGCAATTTCTGTAATTTGTTATACAGTGCATACAGTTTTGCAATTTTAAAATAAATTTGGTAGCATCTCTAATATGCATTCATTTTTTTGTAAACCTACTTTGCCTTTCCGTGCCATTTTACAGTGAATCTTAGGAAATCTTGCAAGATATTCAAACAAGATCTTATCAGATCGTAGTAAGATTTCATGAGATCGTGGCAAGATCTTATAAGAACTTGGTAAGATCCTAAACAATCGTGGCAAGTTCTTGGCAAGATCTTACAAGATCTTATAAGAACTTGGCAAGATCTTAAACAATCGTGGCAAGTTCTTGGCAAGATCTTACAAGATCTTGATTCAAGATCTTGTAAGATCTTATAAGATCTTGCAAGATCTTATAAGATCTTGCAAGATCTTGTAAGATCTTGTAAGATCTTGACTCAAGATCTTGCAAGATCTTATAAGATCTTGCAAGATCTTGTCACAAGATCTTGCAAGTTTTTCTTGACAAGATCTTGGTAAGATCTTACAAGATCTTACGTAAGATTTTTCAGCAGGGTGGTCAAGAAATAATTTTAAAATATCACGTAAACTACACTCATACTTTATGATGGTTTTTAGACTCATGTCTACTAAATTTATCCTTAGCACTAGTTTTAAGAAAACTTTTTGAAACGGGTTTTGAATGCTAAGTAAAGGGCTACTAAATTATCAGGACTGCTCAAACCCTTGAAGAAGTAACTAGTAAAGTTACGAAACGTTGGGAAATTTAGTTGCCCTTTACTTAGCATTCAAAACCCATTTCAAATTGTTTTTTTTACACTAATACTGATCACTGAAGTTAAGCAACACTGCGCTGGGTCAGGTATTGGATAAGTGACCATCATACACATGACCAGTTCTGTTCGGGAGAGAGGTTGGAGGGATGAAAGTTAAGCAACACTGCGCTGGGCCAGGTGTTGGATGGGTGACTATCAAACACATGACCAGTTCTGTTCCGAAGAGAGGTTGGAAGGACGAAAGTTGAGCAACACTACGCTAGGTCAGGTATTGGATGGGTGACCATCAAACACAATATGACCAGTTCTGTTCGGGGGAGAGGTTGGAGGGATGAAAGTTAAGCAACACTGCGCTGGGCCAGGTGTTGGATGGATGCCCATCTTACACATGGCCAGTTCTGTACGAGAGAGAGGTTGGAGGGATGAAAGTTAAGTAAAACTGCGCTGGGTCAGGTATTGGATGGGTAACCACCATACACATGACCAGTTCTGTTCGGGAGAGAGGTTGGAGGGACGCAAGATAAGCAACACTGTGCTAGGTCAGGTATTGGATGGGTGACCATCATACACATGACCAGTTCTGTTCGGGAGAGGTTGGATGGATGAAAGTTAAGCAACGATGGCTAGGTTAGGTATTGGATGGGTGACCACGGAACGGTTTGGCGAGTTGTATACACTGGTCCTAGGGAAATCATCGAGGTTAAGGCCCATCATTCCCGCGAATATAATCGTTAAAAATGGGTCTCAAATGGATATATTGTGTTTGTATTATGTTAACGACAAGAAAAAATAATTCCCGGAAAATTGGTGAGTTTTCCGGGAAAATTAAAAATCAAATCCTTGGCGCAAATCAGCGCTGCAAAAACACGAGTTAAAGAGTCCGCGATTTTTACCCAAAATGCCTCCACATAATCATCTCACACAAACAATTTTGGAAGTCGCAGCTTTAAAATTGATTGAGAAATCAATTTTCAAAAACTCTTCATTTAATCTAAAAAAGTTTCTGGTTTTAAACCGATCGTCAGTTGCGCAAAAAATGATCTATTAAACTAATAATAAGGATGTCATGAAGCCTGAAGTATGCAGATTTCAAATTTGTGTTTTATCACGATCGGACGAACGATGTAGGTACTGGTTTGGGCCAGGTAAACGCTTGCGAGGCGCAACTTTTCGGACAAGTCGAAGACGTAAAAAATGCATATTGCATACATTCAGGCTGATGTTAGTGCCTGCTAGCTAGTTGTACCAGCTACTTCGAGCGCGACCTTGCAGTCTTTCATGAGGCAGGAAAGTCTGCAATTGGTCTTATCGCTGTAATCCTCGGGTGGATTTTTTTAAATTCCCTAATGAATGAGCTGAGATTTGTAAACATAGCGCGAGATTTCAGAGTGTGTAGCAAGTATGATTTGCCTGCCAGACTTCAATTCCACATTATTATTTTGCGAAGGAGCGGGAGCAATTAGACATATATTTCATTCGGGTTCTCCAATAGTCGCGATTGACTTATTGGCGCTACATATTATTGTAGCTGTACATTATTTATTCACAGATTGCAACACGGTACGCAAACATCATTCGAGGATATAAAATCTTCAAACCATGTTCTGTCTGACGAAAAATTAGCCAATTACCAGAACCGATCAGGAATCTGATATTTCACATTGCAACCATCGATACACAATTTATTTCTTATCTAAGTGAGGCACACGTGGGAAAATAATTAGAAGTGGAATTTAAAGTGCTCAGCGTAATAATTCTACAAAGAAATGCAGTGTAATTCTTGGCTTACCAGTGGTGGGCCACCAGTGGCGGTTTGTGCATGGGGCACTTGTGGCACGGCCTCCCCAAAAAAAGGGAAGGGAAGGAGAGGTTTTGGGTTTCCTTAAAAGTTTCCGTTGTAGCTTTTTTATTTCACTCGTAATTCGTAACTACCGGCTGGCAGGCAACCCACGGCCCACTGGTGTCGCGCGGATTGCCGATACAGGTAGGGCACCGCGGGCAAAAGTGAGGCACGCTGAGGCACCGCGCCGCTTGTAGGTGCTTGAGAGGTGGTCGGAATCGCCGAGGTGTGCTGGGGGGTATGGCTAAAACGTCACAGCCACGTCAGAGGGGTGGCACGGTCATGGTATCCATGATGGCACCAAGCATCTACGAGCCGATCGAGATCACGTGACCCGAAGCAGACCCGATATTTCACGAATGCATTTGCTAGAGGTACCATCGACGCTGGATAAACCCCACTGCTCCTTTATACATAAAATCCACATTTATATCAGTATATCAATATAATTTTAAATTGCTTTGAACGCGGGCGAGTTTGCTTGTTTTTTTTGTGAGTTTGTTTGAAACTGTGTCGTTATCGTGTGCGCGTGGTTTTGTGTTCCAACTGCAAGGTGCGGATTCTGTTGAGTGTTGTTATAAGTGTTTTTTTGTGCCTCCCACTTTTTTGCCCCACGAACCGCCACTGTGGGCCACCTATAAGAGTCCTCGTCAGTTTGTGCCAACTTTTCGTTCTTTGAATACATGATAGTTTACTGTATCTTTGGTAAGATTCTGGACATTATTCAAATGCATCCACCAGAGGCATCTCACGAGGTTTTTTTAATTCCTCGGTCAAAATTGACTCTAAAGTTGACTCTAGCGTCAAGTACTTACTTCTACCATAAAGAAAGACTTAGGTTAGGTTTAAAGGTATCTGGTTTAAAGGTATCTGGTATAAAGGTATCTGGTATAAAGGTATCTGGTATAAAGGTATCTGGTATAAAGGTATCTGGTATAAAGGTATCTGGTATAAAGGTATCTGGTATAAATGTATCTGGTATAAAGGTATCTGGTATAAAGGTATCTGGTATATCGGCACTGGGGTTTGACAGAAAGCTTAGAGCATGACGGATGGTGGCGGCGCTAGTTGTAGCAAACCGCTGTACGTGCCGCGGAGTTGGAAAAATCCGTAGTGCATGTGACTTTCGTAAACGCGCTAGTAGCTTAGAGAAAAGAATATGGGTTAGGTAGAGCCTTACAGTCTGTGTTAAAGTTTCTGCCAACTTTTTGGACCTTCTTTGGAACCACACCATGATCGCAGCAGTCGTTTGGGGTGCTAGCAGCTAGCGATTGCGGGATTTTAGTGGTACTGCCTAGGTACTACATGAATACCTTACCGACTCGGCTCAGGCTGTCAGAAAATGCGGTATTTGTGAGCCTGTCGGCGGGATCGCGATTGCCAGGTAACGAAAATGGTGTGTTATTTTTAGAAGCGGGCAGCAACCATTCTGTTCACCAGTTCCACAAAACCACATGCGTGAGACGATACCAAATGTTTACATGGACTCTGTGAATTGAAACAAGAAAATCCATTTCATCCTTGTCGATGGTTACTTTTAATCTTAAGAGAAATTAACCATCAGGCTCATTTAGGTTCTTTACTTGTATGCTATAAAAGTGGAATTTAATCTTTGACTGCGGTATTTTCTTTCTGCAACTAATTGTTTTAAAAAAAAATCGAAATCTGAACAATGTTGGTAGGTTTCTGGATAACGTTTTATTTTTGAGTTTTATGATTTAAAATATACAATCAACAGAAATAATGGCGGTAATTAACGTTGTAAGTAAAAATGACGATCGACAGCCCGGTTAGTGGAAAAGAATACACCTAATGACATTCTAGGCCCAGATTTAGCGATTTGACATAATTTCTCACCCAACAATTTCAATGTGACACGGTCATGTTCGTGAATGCATGGTATGTGAGAGACTTACAGCGAATTCAAGCGGCACAAAGTGTTTTTATAAAAAATATCCGCAGAGAACTATGTCTGTATTGGACTGCTAGATGGTATTACAATTTAGTTCAGTAGTAATCATTTTATCTCCCCCCCCCCCCCCCCCCACACTTTAGCAGCTGACTATATTTGGCGCATTTTCACATGGCAAATCGTGTAGGAGTGATAGATGTTGCAGAGTTTAACGTGTCATACTCGTGAAAACTTACGCGATTTTTGTGGGTTCGTGAATGGCCGAAACTGACTTTGATCATGTCTACGCAGCAATGTTTTAGTAAGCATGTAAAGAACAGGGGTAATTTTTCAAGAAAAAGGAAGAGACACTATCAGACAGAAAATTGAAGAAAAATGAAGATTTATCAAGCCTCAAGGTAAGCATTCCACTTTGTTTTCATTCACAATCACCTTCAATATGCACCATTCGCAATACACACCCGGCCAATGCTAAAAGGGTACTACATTACTACATTTTCGACATTCCTAGAGGTCGAAGGGATAAGAATAAAACCACGCTGCGCTGGGTCACCGTATTGCATGGGTGACTATCATACACATGACCAATTCTGTTCGGGAGAGAGGTTGGAGGGATAAAAGTTAAGCAACACTGCGCTGGGTCAGGTATTGGATGGGTGACTATCATACACATGACCAATTCTGTTCGGGAGAGAGGTTGGAGGGATAAAAGTTAAGCAACACTGAGCTGGGTCAGGTATTGGATAGGTGACCATCATACACATGACCAGTTCTGTTAGGGAGAGAGGTTGGAGGGATGAAAGTTAAGCAACACTGCGCTGGGTCACCGTATTGCATGGATGACTATCATACACATGACCAGTTCTGTTCGGGAGAGGGGTTGGAGGGATGAAAGTTAAGCAACACTGCGCAGGATCAGATCTGGGATGGGTGACCATCGAACACATTATGACCAGTTCTGTTTGGGGGAGAGGTTGGAGGGATGAAAGTTAAGCAACACTGCGCTGGGTCAGGTATTGGATGGGTGATCATCATACACATGACCAGTTCTGTTTGGGAGAGAGGTTGAAGGGATGAAAGTTAAGCAACACTGCGCTGGGTCAGGTTTTGGAAGGGTGACCATCATACACATGATCAGTTTTATTCCGGAGAGGTTGGAGGGATGAAAGTTAAGCAACACTGCGCAGGATCAGATCTGGGATGGGTGACCATCGAACACATTATGACCAGTTCTGTTTGGGGGAGAGGTTGGAGGGATGAAAGTTAAGCAACACTGCGCTGGATCAGGTTTTTGATAAGTGACTATCATACACATGACCAGTTCTGTTCGGGAGAGAGGATGGATGGATGAAAGTTAAGCAACACTGCGCTGGGTCAGGTATTGGATGGGTGATCATCATACACATGACCAGTTCTGTTCGGGAGAGACGTTGGAGGGATCGTCTTCTAGATACGCGCATTGGCAAACAAAAGAAGCATACGGTGTGATTGAAGAAAAGTCCGAAAAATTTTCAAAAAAATTCAATGGGATTTTGTAAGGAGAATTTAACAAGAATGCTCAAATAATTTTTAATCCACACGACTTTTCGAATTTCCAAAAAAGAAAACGAATTCTAGTCTTCAAGACGATATTTTTGTGCGTTCTTAACTTCAGAATGGATTACCACAATGTTTAACAATGCATGTTGTCGATCACCTATTATAATTACATTACTAGCTATGAAAAAAGCACTCGCAAGTAATGCAAGCAAGGAGTGAAAATGGCCGAATAGGCACGACAACTACGTGGATGAGACGCAAATTCAACCCCTGGTCAAGAAGTGGTTGGGATGACAGCAGCAGGGCTAACACTTCACTGGTGCTGTAGATATACTGTTTGACGCTGAGGCGGGCATTTTAATAACCCTAAGAGCCCATAAATACCTTGGCGGACCGACGTTTTCTCAGTTAATACCTTGGCACCCACTGACAATTTCCTCATAAACACCAGTACAATTACATTTAACGAAAAGGATCACAACATTATTGCAGGGACCCGAACCGGAACCGAAACCGGAACCGGAACCCGAAAAAACCCGTATTTTCTTGGAACCGAAACCGGAACCAGAACCGTTATTGTTAATTTTCAAGAACCGGAACCGGAACCGGAACCCTTATTAAATCATGGGTTCTTTTCGGTTCCTTAAAGGTTCCATAAAGGTTCCGAAGTTATATTGAGATTTCAGAAATTCAGATTAAATTTATTTGCTTATTATGTTTACAACTTTTTGTTTTTAATTGTTCCACACGAAAAAAAAAATGTTTCACTGGTTTGTTCCGAAAACATCCATTGACTCATCTTGTATCCACAATTTTGTTTGGGGAAAACACAAGGCATTTTAAACAACATATACGTCTTATGTCTCTATAACAACATTTTTAGGTACTATAATATTTACATTTACAATACAATTTTTCATTGTCTCTACCTTATAAAATAAAAAATCTTTTACTGTATAAAAACATTTTTCAAGTAGAAAATTCTTGAGCACAATTTTGAATTTCTTGTCCTTTTTGATTTGAAGATCCGCCGGCAATGCCCTATAAAGCTCACAACCCGCATAGGTGGGCCCCCTTTTATAATTTTGAAAAGCTGGTTTATCCAGTATATAGTTAATTTTATGTCTAGTGTTAAATAACCCTTTGCCTGTCCCCATCAGAGTGTAACCATAAATCCATTTCTTTACATTTTTTACTTGAAAGCCTCAAACAAACTAACCCCTTGTCGTGCATGCTTTGTCTTATAGAGATGGACTAGCCTGCCTTTTTTACTCCGTACATAGTAGTACTCTTTAACTCTACTGGTGCAGAGAAATTGAATCAAACAAATTATTACGACTTCGTTACACCCTTATCTTTTATGCAACTGGCTTCGTGTGCTTTGAAACCCATGTGAGGAAAAAGACCTGTCCCTGGCAGATGGAAAAACAAAACTAAGTGTCACTAAAAACCACTAAAACTTGAACCTGTACAACAGCAAAATTTAAAAAAATAACGCTTTATTTATCAAGTGGAACCGGAACCTTTTTAAACTTAAAGCCGGAATCAGAACCCTTATTTGAGAAAATTAGGAACCGGAACCGGAACCCCTCTTCACAATATGGAACCGGAACCGAAACCGGAACCTTTAAAAACGTAAAACCGGAACCAGAACCAGAACCCTAATTTGAAAAAATTAGGAACCGGAACCGGAACCAGAACCTTTAATCATTTCGGTTCGGGTCCCTGCATTATTGACAGCGAACCTACGTTTAAACCGAGGTGCAGCCCGACAACAGTTGCTATGTAGACAATTTACACCAGCCGAGAGGCGTAGAAACTGTACACGGCCAAAGCGAGTCTGTTGCTTTCCTAGGCCAGGCCTGCTAGAATAGTGTCCGTGAATGCAGCCAACAGACCGTGCTGGCCAGACCTCCTAGAAACATGTCCGTGAATGCAGCCAACAGACCGTGCTGGCCAGACCTCCTAGAAACATGTCCGTGAATGCAGCCAACAGACCGTGCTAGCCAGACCTCCTAGAAACATGTCCGTGAATGCAGCCAACAGACCGTGCTAGCCAGACCTCCTAGAAACATGTCCGTGAATGCAGCCAACGGACCGTGCTAGCCAGACCTCCTAGAAACATGTCCGTGAATGCAGCCAACGGACCGTGCTGGTCAGACCTGCTAGAATAGTGTCCGTGAATGCAGCCAACGGACCGTGCTAGCTAGACCTCCTAGAAACATGTCCGTGAATGCAGCCAACGGGTCGTGCTGGCCAGACCTCCTAGAAACATGTCCGTGAATGCAGCCAACAGACCGTGCTAGCCAGACCTACCGTGCTAGCCAGACCACCTAGAAACATGTCCGTGAATGCAGCCAACAGACCGTGCTAGCCAGACCTCCTAGAAACATGTCCGTGAATGCAGCCAACAGACCGTGCTGGCCAGATGCTAGCAGATGGGAACAGTTGCATGTTGCATGTAGGTTGGAGGGATGAAAGTTCAGCAACACTGTTCTGGGTTAGGTATTGGATGGATAACCATTATTCACATAACTAGTTCTGTTCGGGAGAGAGGTTGGAGGGTGAAAGTTAAGCAGCACTGCGCGGGGTCAGCTATTGGATGGGTGACTTTCAAACACATGACCAGTTTTGTTTGGGAGAGAGGTTGGAGGGATGCAAGTTAAGCAACACTACCCTGGGTCAGGTATTGGATGGGTAACCGCCAGACCAGTTCAGTATGGGAGAGAGGTTAGAGGGATGAAAGTAAATCAACACTGCGCTGAGCCAGGTATTGGATGGGTGACCATCATATACATGATAAGTTCAATTCGGGAGAGAGGTTGGAGGGATGAAAGTAAATCAACACTGCGCTGAGCCAGGTTTTGGATGGGTGACCATCATATACATGATAAGTTCAATTCGGGAGAGAGGTTGGAGGGCTGCAAGTTAAGCAACACTACACTGGGTCAGGTATTAGATGGGTAACCGTCAGACCAGTTCTGTACGGGAGAGAGGTTGGCAGGATGAAAGTTAAGCAAGCCTGCGCTGAATCAGGTATTGGATGGATGACCATTATACACAAAAGCAGTTCTGTCCGGAGGAGAGGTTGGAGGGATGAAAGTAAAGCAACACTGTTCTCGGCCAGGTTTTGGATGGATATCCACAATACACATGACCTTTTCTTTTAGGAAGAGAGGTTAGTTGGAGGGATGAAAGTCAAGGAACACTGAGCTGGGTCAGGTATTGGATTGGTGGCCATCACACATACCATCAGCTCTATTCGGGAGAGAGGTTGGAGGGATGCAAGTTGAGCAACACTACGCTGGGTCAGGTGTTGGATGGGTAACCGCCAGACCAGTTCTATACGGGAGAGAGGTTGGAGGGATGAAAGTTAAGCAACACTGCGCTGGGTCAGGTATTGGATGGATGACCATCATACACGTTAGCAGTTCTGTCCGGAGGAGAGGTTGGATGGATGAAAGTAAAGCAACATTGCGCTGGGCCAGGTATTGGATAGGTACCTGCTAGACCAGTTCTGTTCGGGAGAGAGGTTGGAGGGTGAAAGTCAAGCAACACTGCCCAGAGTCGGGTATTGGATGGGTGAACATTATACACATGAACAGTTTTTTTCGGGAGAGAGGTTGGAGTGATGCAAGTTAAGCAACACTGTGCTGAGTCAGGTATTGGATGGGTGACCGCCACACAAATGACCAGTTCTGTTCGGGAGAGAGGTTGGAGGGATGAAAGTTAAGCAACACTGCGCTGGGTCAGGTATTGGATGGGTGTCCATCATACACATGACCAGTTCTGTTCGGGAGAGAGGTTGGATGGATGAATGTTAAACAACACTGGCTAGGGTAGGTATTGAAAGGGTGACCACAGAACTGTTTGGCGAGTTGTATACACTGGTCCTTGGGAAATCACCAAGGTTAAAGAGGAGTGAAGCTAAAAAATTATGTTTAAGTTTAACATTGGTTGCATTTAACATTGGCTCAGTTCTTTCAGATTCACTACGATCATATTCTAGCATTATATGTTTCCATGGTGCAAATCAGCGCCTACTCTCAACTAACTTGAAGGCTATACTGCATGCTGCGGAGTTGTGTCGGGCATGAAATTAGTGTATAAAGGATTTGCATGTACCTTGTCTTCAAGCAGCTGGCAGCGACACCAACTGTTGATATCTTCCCCTAACACAGGGGGTGTTAGCTACGCTCCCAGCTGTCTGGTTATCACCAACACCCCCCTCCCCTTCTCTCCTTCAGCAGCGTCACGTGGCGGCCATTGTTGACTCCCCTGCATCCTGCGTCCAGCATCCTGCGTCCAGCGTCCTGCGTCCAGCGGCCAGCAATTACGGCACTTGAAACTTTCACGGAGCACTTTGTCCGACGCTTTCCCTGAGTCCCTGCAAGAAAAAACAAACAATATTGGCTGATGTTGTAAATTAGGCGCTTGAAAATACCTCTAATTGTCTCAGATGCAGAGAAAAGCTGCCGACTCACTCAGTGTGGTCCTGCAAGGGGGAGGATGCGGGATACAGACTTTAACTAACCCAAAATCTGCTTACAAACAAAACCTATTATCTCCACAAACAAAATAAGTACATAGATTCTGAAGTCCCTTCCTAGCTTTGTAGCTAGAATAAAAATATAAATGATAATTGAGTACGATAGCGTCTATATAGCGGTGCGTCATGTCGAGCTGGCGTCGTGGCGTCGTGGCGGCTCACAACTCAGGGGCAGTGTCCTTCAATACGCAGTCTGATGATCGGCGACTCACGTCCACTTGGTCTTGCGATGTTTGACTGTTACGTCTCCCTTCTTGCGTCCGCTCGGTTCACCGGCCTCGAGCAGTTTCTCCCGACACGTCTTGTCGCGTTCCCGACCTCGGGCTGACTCCCTGCTCCTTCGTTGGTCTTCCTCGCGCGTTCCTCAAGCTCCCCCTCCGGATTACACAACTCGTGACTCAGTCGACCAATCATTGGCTCGCATTTAGTTTGTGACCATATTAGGAGATGTTCGTCCACAGGGATCCCCCAGGTCGCTACTAGCCACAGTACTCAAATATTCCTCTACTTTACATTTTAATATACATTGCAAATAATTGGGAGAGTCAGTTTGGAACGGATAGTAGGACCAGAACCGCACTGCGAGCGTCAGCACATTCCGCTGATAAATAGTCATTCAGTATCGCCACCTGGAGCTTAACCATGGGGCAATTTGCAAACAGAGGCAAGAACGCTGGCGCCCCAACGGAGACTTATCAGAGATATTTCACAGACGCACGTGGCTAGAAGCCTGTGACCCAATATGTGCATTTCACAATGTAAACAAATGACACATCCATGCAAATGTTGGTACCAATAAAATCTGATAGCAGCAATTCATGGATCATGTTCATCAAGTGTCAAATGATCCAGCCAGCTGATCTCAAATAACCTGGATAGAGCATAGGATCCAGCCAGCTGATATCAAATAACCTGGATAGAGCATAGGATCAAGCCAGCTGATCTCAAATAACCTGGATAGAGCATATGATCCAGTCAGCTGATCTCAAATAACCTGGATAGAGCATATAATCCAGTCAGCTGATCTCAAATATCCCAGATAGAGCATAGAATCCAGCCAGCTGATTTCAAATAATTTGAAAAGAGCAAAGGATCCAGCCAGCTCATCTCAAATAACCTGGATAGAGCATAGGATCCAGCCGGCTGATCTCAAATGACCTAAATGGAGCATAGGATCAATTTAGCTTATCTCTTATAATATGGATGGCATAGGATCCAGCCAGCTGATCTCAAATAACCTGAATGGAGCAAATGATCCAGCCAGCTGATCATAAAGAACCGGGATAGAACTTAGGATCAAGCCAGCTGATCTCAAATAACCTGGATGGAGCAAAGGATCCAGCCAGCTAATCTCAAATAACCTAGATAGAACATAGGATCCAGCAAGCTGATCTCAAATAATGTGGATATAGCATAGGATCCAGCCAGCTGATCTCAAATAACCTGGATAGAGCATAGGATCCAGCCAGCTGATCTGTTATAACCTGGATAGAGCATAGGATCCAGCCAGCTGATCTCAAATAACCTGGATGGAGCAAAGGATCCAGCCAGCTAATCTCAAATAACCTAGATAGAACATAGGATCCAGCAAGCTGATCTCAAATAATGTGGATATAGCATAGGATCCAGCCAGCTGATCTTTAATAACGTGGATAGAACATAGGATCCAGCCAGCTGATCTCAAATAACCTGGATGGTGCAAATGATCCAGCCAGCTGATTTCTACTAATGTGGATATAGCATAGGATCCAGCCAGCTGATCTTTAATAACGTGGATAGAACAAAGGATCCAGCCAGCTGATCTGAAATAACATAGATAGAACATAGGATCCAGCCAGCTGATCTCAAATAACCTGGATGGTGCAAATGATCCAGCCAGCTGATCTTAAATACCTGGATTGAACATAGGATCCAGCCAGCTGATCTCAAATAACCTGGATAGAGCATAGGATCCAGCCAGCTGACCTCAAATAACCTGGATAGAGCATAGGATCCAGCCAGCTGATCTCAAATAACCTGGATAGAGCAAAGGATCCAGCCATCTGATCTCAAATAACCTGGATAGAGCATAGGATCCAGCCAATTAATCTCAAATAACCTGGATAGAACATAGGATCCCCCCAGCCGATTTCAAATAACATTAATAGAGCATAGGATCCAGTCAGCTGATCTCAAATAACCTGGATAGAGCATAGGATCCAGTCAGCTGTTCTCAAATAACCTGGATAGAACATAGGATCCAGCCAGCTGATCTCAAATAACCTGGATAGAACTTAGGATCTAGCCAGCTGATCTCAAATAACATGGATAGAACATAGGATCCAGCCAGCTTATCTCAAATAACCTGGATAGAGCATAGGATTCAGCCAGCTGATCTCAAAGAACCTGGATAGAGCTTAGGATCCAGCCAGCTGATCTCAAGTAACGGGGATAGAAGATAGGATCCAGCCAGCTGATCTCAAATAACCTGGACGGAGGATAGGATCCAGCCAGCTGATCTCAAGTAACCTAGATAAAGCATAGGATCCAGCCAGCTGATCTCAAATAACCTGGATAGAACATAGGATCCAGCCAGCTGATCTCCAATAACCTGGATAGAGCATAGGATCCAGCCAGCTGATCTCAAATAACCTGGATAGAACATAGGATCCAGCGAGCTGATCTCAAATAACCTGGATAGAGCATAGGATCCAGCCAGCTGATCTCAAATAACCTGGATAGAGCATAGGATCCAGCCAGCTGATCTCAAATAACCTGGATAAAGCATAGGATCCAGCCAGCTGTTCTCAAGTAAACTAGTACGAATCCCAAAATGAAACTTTCTGTGGGGCCTAAAAGCGCTACGAGACAAAACTAGAAGACATTGGTTTTTGGGTAGAATGCTTGAGTAATGCCAGACCCAACCCCAACCTTTGATAAGCTTTGTTACCTTTAGCTACCAATGTCGACAGAGCAATGAAATGAAGAGAAATGTAATAAAAACAAACCTTGATAAATGAACTCAATTGAATGACGCCGCACCAGTCATTGTCCGATGCATGTAATCAGCAACAAGTGGAATGTGAACCCACATCTCACCGATAGTTTCAACACAGCAAAGTTGCTTCAGTTTGTAACGATGGCAACATATACGAGCAAGGAGAGTAATGTTTTAGCACGTGGTTCATTTAGAGCAGTACAGCCGCAAAGTCTTCCAAAGTTAACCACTGAATTTAAAGTTCGCAATATCACGGCCAAGTGGCACGTGTTTTCCAGAATAATAACGGTTAAACATATGAATAAATCGAGCACACGGCAGTGACAGTTCGAATCGAAAGCTTATGACTAAAAAACTGAATTAAAAACACTCGTGAATGATAAACAGAAAGAAGAATCTAATGGAAATACACATTATAAATATAGTTCAAGAAGGATGTAAGTTCGCTTTGATTTCAACGTGGTACCGGTTTCAAACTCTGGCCTGGCGCGGACCCAGCTGTCCTAGCTCGGGGAAGCCTCGCGACGTACTGAACTTCCCGCTGAGCTCGGTAGTGAGCCGAGCGCCGAGCCGTCACGAAGATTTGAAATTGTCCCAGGAGCTGATGCACTCTGCCGGCTAACAGCTGCACTAGCTCCATCACATGGTACAGATTTACGCTACTAGATGGCGCATGCAGCCGTTATTTGAAAAATTTCTACATATTGTGATTTTGGTGCTATTTTTAGGGATTATTTGAATAATATGATCTTGCTTATAAACCCGGTTAACTTTGGTAGCAGTGATTTATGGTTTCGCTGTGAATTGCTTCATAGTGTAATTTTGCAGACTGAATGCGTGAGAACAGAAAAGTGGTTTAGCAGGCTTTGTACAGCACAGGGAAGGCGTTTAGCAGGCTTTGTACAGCACAGGGAAGGCGTTTAGCAGGCTTTGTACAGCACAGGGAAGGCGTTTAGCAGGCTTTGCCTTGACCACAGGGAGGGCGTTAAGCAGGCTTTGTACAGCACAGGGAAGGCGTTTAGCAGGCTTTGTACAGCACAGGGAAGGCGTTTAGCAGGCTTTGCCTTGACCACAGGGAGGGCGTTAAGCAGGCCTTTTCTCGAGCACAGGGATGGCATCTATCAGGCTCTGTCATAAGCACATGAAGGGCGTTTAGCAGACTTTGACTCTATTAGGGGGAGGGCGTTTAGCAGGCTTTGTCTCTAGCACAGGGAGGGCGTTTAGCAAGCTTTTTCTTGTGACAGGGATGGCGTTTTACAGGCTTTGTCTAGAGTACAGTTAAGGGCGTTAGCAGGCAGTGTCGGACTGGCTCAAAAAGGCCCCGGCGGCAATGAGACTTATGCCAACCGACACAACAGCTGTTCGAAACATCATTCTAAAACACATTCTGTAGCCAGCTCAGACTTCACATATGAGTTTCGGCTTCCTCGGGGTCATCATTCAGGCAACAATCTGTAGACAGCAAAGCACGAGTAAATCCGCCAGACCCGTGTAGCTGACAAATAAAAATCTTAATTTCCCCGTAGAAACGCCAATAATGATTGTTGCTAATGTGAAATAGGCGCGTGGTCGACGTCAAGCTTCACTGCAAATATGTGGTTAGCTCGATGCAAACCCTCATCATTTAATAACCCATACGATGCAAATTTGGAAGTTATCATTTAGAAATTCATGTAATTCTAATTTGATTATCAACCACCATGCTTAGCATAACTTTAAAATTTTGTCCAACATCACTTCCTACTTTACTTCGACTTCTTTACTTTACATTTAAAAGAAAAACCCATTCGGCGGCCACCCCATGCATTTTTGGGGCCCCCTGAGTTTGCAGTTTCTTTGAATGTGCTACAAGTGCTACACAAGTGCATTGTATAAAATACTATTCACTTTGGTGTCGCGTTGAAAGAGCAAGAGGAGATTGACACGGGTTGAACAGGCGCCCCATTTGTGTCGGTGTCGCGAGGCCCGAATGACAGGCGTATAATGTTAATCCGTAAGTCTACAAAAGTGATCTTAAAAATTTTCCCAAAAATTATGTTTGGAACCCTGATTTGTGGGTTTAAGCACGAAATTTTTTTTTTTTTATCTGAAGGCCCCGGCGGCATTTGCCGCCTGGGCTACCATGGCCAGTCCGACACTGCCGGCATCCATAATAAACACTTTACTTTGAAAACCACCGCGGGATCGGGAACATTTCCCTCGTGGAGAAAAAATAATTTCTTTATATTTCCCCGCGGCAGAGCATTGGTCTCCGTGGTCGCGAAATCGTGATTGACCATCGTGATTAACCACTTCGTCTCCGTCACCCGAATCAATCGAACTCATTTAATTTAAAATAATAAATAAACACGGCTTGCTTCGACCAAGCGGGAGCAACGAGTGGGTGGAAATTCTCAGTGGTACAACCGTGCCTCATTTGATGAAATTAAACACGGCTTGCTTCGACCAAGCGGGAGCAACGAGTGGGTGGAAATTCTCAGTGGTACAACTGTGCCTCATTTGATGAAATTAAAAGTAAGTTAAGAACACCTTATATACGAAAAATGTGAGACATATTTTCTATGGTTGACATCGGTGATAGAGAAATGTTATGAAATTTCAGCAGAAAGCTCAACCTGCGAACTGTAACTTGTAACGTTAGGTCGTTAGCTTGGCTAGCAGCGTATTCGTGGGTTCACTTGAATATCCATTGAACTCGGAGTACCATCGACTCGCTTATCTCGCTTCTACCCTTTGTCGGTCAGCGCCGCGACACTTTGTCGGTCAGCGCCGACAAAGCAACGCGACAGTATGGAACAAAGACAACTACTGGGTATAGGGTGGATTTTTTCTAGTTACTGAATGAGAAATTGTAGCCAAAATAGAACATTTACGACGAATTTTATGCTTGATAGGATGTATTGCCGTTTAGGATTTTTTGGCATACAATCCCCCCCCCCCCCCCCCCTACCTACCCCCTATGTTCTATGATGAAAATTGAAGTCTGACAATCCATTGTTGGCAACAGGTAGGAGTCCCTAAAAGTGACACTCGCTTGCCACGTGCTTTCACCACTTTTAGCAATTGAACTTGATAACTTGCAATTGTATATTGATGTAATAATTGCGAAATCTGGACAGAATCTTGAGCACACGATTTTTTTTAAAAGCAATGCTAATGTTAAAAATGGGCGAGTAAAACGCAATCTAAGAATGCGATATTGTCTCAATCATTGGCACGCATCTGGGTAAGGAATTCCTTCCTGCGTAAAAGTCGCTATGAATTTAGTGCGTAGTAAGCAAGTGAATCCCTCCCTGTTTGAGAGGAACAAAGAATTGTAAAATGAAAGGGACAAAGAATGTGAAACATGTACACGTGTTGTTTGGATGTTGGTCGATGTTTTATTGATGAGATGGAGCCGAGGAAACTGCGTTGTAAAGTGAAACAAGCGAACTTTATTGCGATGTCAAATTGCTGGCGTGAGATATTACAGATTGTCTGGGAAAAACCCACCTCGATCCTTGACAACACAAAGAAGACGTCGGACCCGCACTTCATCTTAACCATGTGTTCGACACAATTCAATGTTTCAAACCCAGGACGAGGAAGTTTCAAAGTTAGAAACCAAGAGTAACCATGAGGCAAACCCAACCACACCCAACACAATGCACAAAGCTTCTCCAGTTTGCTTTGTGCATTCTACTGAACTTGGGAGTTAAGCAACACTGCGCTGGGTCACCGTATTGGATGGGTGACCATCATACACATGACCAGTTCTGTTCGGGAGAGAGGTTGGAGGGATGAAAGTTAAGCAACACTGCGCTAGGTCAGGTATTGGATGGGTGACCATCACACACATGACCAGTTCTGTTTGGGAGAGAGGTTGGAGGGATGAAAGTTAAGCAACACTGCGCTGGGTCAGGTATTGAATGGGTGACCATCATACACATGACCAGTTCTGTTAGGGAGAGAGGTTAAAGGGATGAAAGTTAAGCAACACTGCGCTCGGTCAGGTATTGAATGGGTGACCATCATACACATGACCAGTTCTGTTCGGGAGAGAGGTTGGAGGGATGCAAGTTAAGCAACACTGCACTGGGTCAGGTATTGAATGGGTGACCATCATACACATGACCAGTTCTGTTCGGGAGAGAGGTTGGAGGGATGAAAGTTAAGCAACACTGCGCTGGGTCAGGTATTGGATGAGTGACCATCATACACATGCCCAGTTCTGTTCGGGAGAGAGGTTGGAGGGATGAAAGTTAAGCAACACTGCGCTAGGTCAGGTACTGGATGGGTGATCATCATACACATGACCAGTTCTGTTCGGGAGAGAGGTTGGAGGGATGAAAGTTAGTACAGCAACTTCACTCGCCTTGCTTATCAACCTCTCGACAGCATGGATTTGTGAAGGAATCCTGTTGTTCGCGTTGTACTGTCCTTCGGAAGGGACGTTAAGCCGGTGGTCCACTTGGTCTTCGACAGGAGTAGGCTACGCGCCGGCACCGGGTTTCCCCTCGTTCCTTCTAGGCTAGGTTAGGTTCATCATCATCCACTTATTCACCGATGCCATTAGACAAGTGCTGAATGACCAGATGTCAAAACAGTGCGTCGTTACACACCACAAATAATAATCAACTCCCTCCCTGAGCTCAAGACAAAGCCTGCTCAACGCCCTCCTGTGCCTAAGATAAGGCCTGCTAAACGCCTCCCCTAAACTGAAGACGAAGCCAGCTCGAGACAAAGCCCGAAACAAAGCCTGCTCAACGCCCTCTCTAAGCCCAAAACTCTCCCGAACAGAACTGGTCATGTATATGATTGTCACCCATCCAATACCTGACGCAGCGCTGTGTTACTTAACTTTCATCCCTTTAACCTCTCTCCCGAACAGAACTGGTCATGTGTATGATGGTCACCCATTCAATACCTGACCCAGCGCAGTATTGCTTAACTTTCATCCCTCCAACCTCTCTCCCGAACAGAACTGGTCATGTGTATGATGATCACCCATCCAGTACCTGACTCAACGCAGTGTTGCTTAACTTTCATCCCTCCAACCTCTCTCCCGAACAGAACTGGTCATGTGTATGATGGTCACCCATTCAATACCTGACCCAGCGCAGTGTTGCTTAACTTTCATCCCTCCAACCTCTCTCCCGAACAGAACTGGTCATGTGTATGATGGTCACCCATCCAATACCTGACGCAGCGCAGTGTTACTTAACTTTCATCCCTTCAACCTCTCTCCCGAACCGAACTGATCATGTGTATGATGATCACCCATCCAGTACCTGACTCAACGCAGTGTTGCTTAACTTTCATCCCTCCAACCTCTCTCCCGAACAGAACTGGTCATGTGTATGATGGTCACCCATTCAATACCTGACCCAGCGCAGTGTTGCTTAACTTTCATCCCTCCAACCTCTCTCCCGAACAGAACTGGTCATGTGTATGATGGTCACCCATCCAATACCTGACGCAGCGCAGTGTTACTTAACTTTCATCCCTTCAACCTCTCTCCCGAACCGAACTGGTCATGTGTATGATGGTCACCCATCCAGTACCTGACCCAGCGCAGTGTTGCTTAACTTCGGTAATCTAACGAGAATCGGTGTTTTCAACACGCCAAACCGTTCGGTGTGGGCGTTGAGCAGGCCTTGGCCCGAGCTCAGGGAGGGCGTTTAGCAGGCTTTGTCTCGAGCTCAGGGAGGGCGTTGAGCAGGCAAAATATCTCAGGAATCAATCTGCTGTCGTGTTTTATTCCTCTCCTAGCTTGCAATTTCTGTTGATAATAACTTCGATCAACACTTAAATTGCTTAGCAATAGCATTCAATAAATGAATCAAGTGAATGAGATGAATCTTGTGATGGTAAGGTGTACCAGCCTGAGCCATGGGTCCATGCTAGCAACAGACTCGCCGAGTTAAAACAAGCTTTAACATCTGTTCATTATCTTGCTTTGTTTATTTGGGGAATAATAACCCAAGACTTGCTCTGATCTGGCAACATAAACCCCTGTGTGAATTCAAACTACAATCCTTGCTAATATCAGCTCGGGTCGGCCATTGATGACGCTAGCCAAGTTCATTCCTTGGTAGAAATACATGACCATGACAACAAACCCTGGCAACAAACCCGGGGTAAAGCAAGGAATGCAACTCATTCCATAAACCCAGTGAAAAACCAAAACACTGCAATCCACGTCTTCAAGTTATCAAGTTTAAATACAATGCACTGCAATCCACGTCTTCAAGTTATCAAATTTAAAGGAATGCTGGTTTTTGGTGAATGGGTTTTGAAACCATCTCACACCACTACCCCCGTGATTGACAGCTCATTCATGCAGCTCACTGGGATGACTTCTTTGCACAAATAGCGCTCCTTTGAGGATTAAAACACTAAAGTCTGGTCTTCCAAGAATACCACTAATTGGTTGCTAAACCTAGCCCCGAACTACGATGAAGTCACAAACCTAGCTGCCTCATACCTACTTTTAATTATAGCTTTCTCACAATTTCGTACATGGACATTCAATCTTTCTGCATTTCTAGAACAAATATCTTGATCCTTGGGAGTGAAACTATTTCATACTAAAAAGAGGCAAAATATGCGCTTAAAATTAAAAAATAGAGAAATGTGCATTTTTCTTTAAAAATGACAAAATATTTGAAAATATTCGACATCAACAAAGTGTCAAAACGATTACAATAACGAGATTCGTGAAGAAAATGTAATGGGCATAAGTTTCTGTGTCACACAAAAAATATGTAATTAAATATAAATCCGAGCCCATTTTATCACCAACTTTTTACCGAATTACACTGGCTCTAAAATAATATAACGGTGGGGGTTTGAGATTCACGTGCTGGGTTGAATTGTAGCAATAACTATTTGCCTCGTCGTTGTCTGCGATGTAATTCAGGCTTGCAGAGTCAGTGACCCGAGTGAGTCTAGGGTTGCTTTGGGTCGACCAAGCTCAACGTCAGCTGACCTCCAAGGGATATTGGAAGCGAAACATATCGAGGATATTTGCTTCACTAGTCAAGAATTGCATTACAAACGTCCAACAAAATCAAACATGATATCAGACCGATATACTGGAGTTATAAAACCACGATTGATGAAGACTTCGACCACGAGCCGAGTTATTGTAACTAGGAAACATGCGCACACCTGAATTAACAAAGATTTTAGCTCACCTTTGAAGAGGTCCGGTCCAGTGTAATTCGACAAAGAACAAAGTCATTGTCACTGCACTAGAAACACACGATGCACTAGAAACACTCGATGCACTAGAAACACACGATGCACTCGCACAAACTCACTCACACACGATGCACATGGCGCAACTACTGAAGTATGACTGGCAGCAACGGGGTATAGACTTTGGTATGAATCATGGACGGCAGGTAAAGACGACCGGCGTTGTCACAAAGCATGGGGACCGTTACAATATTGTACCTGAGCTATTGATGAACATTAAATATTATTATACTGATATGTACTTACTTAATTATTATTTAGTTACTATATAATTGTTCTGAGTTTTAAATTAATAAATAAATAAGATACGAACATTTATAACGTATCCCCCCCTTCGTCTACTCATCTGAATTCGACCACGTGCGCCAGACGCATGGCTGGCCCTAGTAATAAAATACTTTGCCCATTGCAAGCATTTGATATTGAAATAAATTCTCACAGCATATTATAACGTATCCAACAGGCCAAGACTCACTGAAAACAAACAACCCCAGCTCTTACACCCTTCCTAGGAACACACGGTAATTATTTCAGCAGCAAAATAACTGACCTCTGTACTGTTTGACCGCACGGCTACAATGCGTCACAGCCACGCGTGTCGTTGGCTCGCAAATTTCGAAGATAAATTCAAATATTACCGGACTGTACACAAGGATGGCAGCACATTGGTTCTAACAGCTGTAGATCCGTTTGTTTTGAACCTAGCTTAACCTATATGAAACAATGTGCATCAAGATTAGCTTGTCAAAAAACATTTAAACATGTAAATATATCAAATTCTTACAAAAAATGAATAAATGCTGAAGGCTGAAGGCTGAACTGATGCTCCAATATCAACTTGTAAATATTTGGCTTCAAATTAGTGAGTTAAAGACATAAATATGCACGTTCAGTGATTTGCTGCCGATTTCTTTCTTTCCAACGCTGATTGGAAACTACACTAAATCCTCTTTCCATGAGCCATGAAGAAAGAAATTATTTAAAATGCTTTATGATGGTTTTTAGACTCATGTCTACTTGATTTATCGTTAGCACAAGTTTTTAGAAAAACTATTTGAACTGGGTTTTGAATGCTAAGTAAAGGGCTACTAAATTTCCCGACGTTTCGTAACATATACTAGTTACTTCTTCAGAGGTTTGAGCAGTCCTGACAATTTACCGATAACAAAAGAACCACATAAAATTATAACAATTACCAAGTTCAAGCTTCCTAAATGCATCTAAATAAAATAATCAGGGTCAATAACTTAAAAACGAATGTATTATGTATTTTCTGAAATAAGATCTTGAACACATTGGCGTTTTTTAACTAACTAATTGTGCGTA
This sequence comes from Protonemura montana, assembly GCA_947568835.1. Classification (NCBI taxonomy): domain Eukaryota; kingdom Metazoa; phylum Arthropoda; class Insecta; order Plecoptera; family Nemouridae; genus Protonemura; species Protonemura montana. The sequence goes on along the minus strand of OX387602.1, from coordinate 33,022,913 downwards.
AGGAAAAAACGCCAATTTTTCAAGGTTGTCCTAACGTTATGTGATACAATTTAAAATTTCCTTATTCATTACGTTTAGTTCTAAATCTACTCGTCCAAATATTTTCTTCTGGATTCTTTGTGCTGATTTCTTCTGAAGAGTTTCAAGAACATTATCATCTTGGTCAATCAATATGCTTAGTCAACATTAGTTAGATCACATTTTGAGTTCAGGGCAACCATTGAGATGAGTAATTTGTTGCAAAAGAGAAACACAGTTGTGAAAATATTAGAAGCAGTAACATTAAATAACGCTCAAGATTTAATCAGCAACGAGGGTTAAAAGACAGGCTAGAAACACTATACCAAAAGTCGGCTAGGAAGGTAATGGCAATTAGTATGAAAGAAGCCACAGCCCTACTGAATGGATGTCTGAATTAGGATGGGAAACAATATAAATAAGAAGGGCTGATGCTCAACTTGCGTACAAAATCATTAATGAAGAAGAAGCGTGGAATGAATTGAGATCCCAGATTAATAAATCTGCATTCACAGAGAGCAACAAGAATGAATGTTAGGTACATTCACAAAGAAATGAACAAAGTACAATTTCTAGGTCTTAGATTAGACAATCAATTGAATTGGGAAAGCCACATCAAGCACGTGCGCCTGAAAGTGGCTTCAGGATGCTACCTACCTTTTAAAAAAGATTCTGGACATTTGCAGCACTGATGCAGCTAAACTAGCATATTATGGACACATTCATTCTAGAATTAGCTATGGAATTATCATGTGGGGCAACTCAGTTCATGCACCCAGACTATTTGCTATGCAGAAAAAAGCTCTCTGCATTTTAGGTGGAGCAAGCTATGACCCCTGTGCAGATTTTTATTATAAGGACTCTTGTTAATTACTTTTTAGAAATCTACGAATCAAGACATTGCCCTGCATTTACATTTACTTGACTATATTATTTGTAGTGGATAACAACTATCTGGTAATAGACAATTGTGATGTACATAAGCATCTTACAAGAGGAACTAACAACATTTATGTATCGAAAACTAGATTAAAAATGACAGACAACTGCCCAATTAATGCAGGCTCATTATTATATAACTAACTGCCAGTGGAGATAAAAAACTAAAAGGATACTAATTTAATGATAGTCTAAAACTGCATCTGCTGACCAAATGCTACTACAAAGTGAAACAATTCCTATGTGTTTTAGATAATAACTAGCACCATAATAACTGACGTACCAACATCATGTACTGTGATCAATTGAGGCTGAATAAATATATTATTATTATTATTATATAAAAGGTTAAAACAGTGACATAGAGATATTATTTTCTAGGCAGTTGCATTCCAGGATAAAATAACCTCAGCTTATTAATTAATTAGTGTTTAAAAACAGTTGAAGTACTTAAATTGAGACTCAGATTTAGCAGGAAAACATCTTCCATATCGTTTATACAAATATATGTAAACATATCGTAACTAAGTGTAAAAACTGCAAACAATAAAGATTATACAATGGTAAATGACTGAAACCAATTTGTATTAGTTTTTAAACACAAAATGTAATTAAAAATGATGCCAAGATATTGAAAGATATATTTAATACATGTAGGCCAAGCACACACAATTAATACCTGAAATAGAGAATTAAATAGTTCTAGAAATAAATGTTCTAGCTTTCAATGTTCACTTTCAACATTTAATACAGGGATCAAGCTGTGTGATTTACTGCCAACAAAGATTGAACATTGTTACAGAGCAATAGAATTTAAGATCAATTGTCAAGAGTTAATGATCAAAATGTGTAATCAGTATTTTCTATTTAACATGTAAAGACTGTTTAGCTAAATAAAACTGATTATAATTTATAGTCTGTGTAATAGTTGGAGAATTGCATTGTTTGCTTTCTGGTTTGCTTGCTTTCATAATGATTTGATAGCAGCTTATGAAGCAAAGATGACCAAGAACAGGCACGACACTGAATACCTCGATAGACTGAGTCAAGTATTGCAACTTGCTATCCGTGGTTGTGATGAGATCAAAGATTCATGCAATCAATATTTTGGGGCCTGGTCAACTAAAACTGCAGCCATGAATTACAAGAGCACCTTGAATCTACTTGAATATTGAAATGTGCATTGAAAGCCAAACAAAATGAGTGATTGGATTGCATGCTTAAAGTTCTAAAAGATATCATGTAACAGGCAAGATTTAAGGAGCTTCATTCCTACCACAATGTTATCAACCTGTGCCAAGTGGATTACATTTTCCATCATCATTTTGATGATATCAGTTTTTCAAACATCACTTTCCAAGTGGATATAAACTACAACTCCAGCTAATGTTTAAAGTGCAGGTAATACTCGGGGCTGGTAAAGATATGTTTGTGGTAACAATGATGCTCTGTTTAGCACATCAAAGTCAGGTGGTACAAGGTGTTCCATCTCTACAATGCTGGTGACATTATTAACCAGACTAGAGACAGAGTAGAAAATGTTGGATCGTGCCTCCTCGTAGCTGTCTATGATATGTATCTTCCAGCCCATGTTGCTGTGTGTGAAGCTGTTGTAGTAGACAAGGTCTGGTCACGATGAGTTGGGAGTTCCCTCCAACAAAGCTCCGAGGCCTGCAATGCAAATAGAACACAGTTGTCATTCTAGTTGCAACACTTAATATGAACAATAAAGGTCCTACTTAAGCTGGAATTGTATTCTTCAACGCTCTACCAACTTGGCTTTAAGAAATGTCTGATGACAGTTTTAAAAGTAGTTTGTTTGTGCTTTAGATTGACAGTTACTGCTTTTATCCAGTGAAAGAAATGTTAACTGTCTGACCAATGTTGTTATACTGATAAAGAGGATGTATATATGATAGTTTTTAGACTCATGTCTACTTGATTTATCCTTAGCACAAGTTTTTAGAAAAACTATTTGAACTGGGTTTTGAATGCTAAGTAAAGGGCTACTAAATTTCCCGACGTTTCGTAACATCTACTAGTTAGATTGTAGCATAGCAGCATTGTAGCATCTACCAGCATAGACTTAGATTGTAGATTACATTTTCTGATTCGATGTAGGGATTTAGACGTGATACCGTCGTGGATTAAAATCAAGCATCACTTAAGGGATAAAAACACCGAGTTAATTTTTGATAGGGCCAGTAAAGCGTTGTTACGGAAAACCATACAAGACACAAGAAAGAAAATTTGGGTTTGTAACGAACAAATTTATTTCTGCAGATCGAAGGTATGTGATTTTATTTCCTTGGATTTATGGGATAGATTTGATTATATCGTTTCCAATCACAACTGTTGGCTTCACCAAATGACTAGTGAGAAACTTAGTAGAAAGCTAAATAACTTCTGCAGGAAACAACAAAGAAATTGGAGTTCAAGAGGGACATTCATAAAACCTAAGACAGTTTACAATTTATCTAATACCTGTGTGTCAGAGGCTGGTAATAGAGTTTTAGAAAAGTGATTCAATTTTGCAATAGCTTCAAAAAGTATTCCAGTAGAAACAATAATAGCAGGGGCAGAAGATGCAGTTAAAAGGTTACCTTTCAAATTAGCAGATGTTATAAGACAGGATGTAGCATACATTTGAAGGAAGGGAAAAACAGAAGAGTTTAAACAAAACACAAAACCAGAAGAGACAGAAGCTTTGAGGGAATTGAAGAAAAATAAGAAGGTAGTAATTTTGAAAGCAGACAAAGGGAATTCAACAGTTATTATGAATACAGAAGATTACAAGAGGCAAATGGATGAAGTTATACCATCAGAGGATTACGTAAAACTGAATAAAGACCCCACAACAAAATTTGAGAAGAGATAAACAGAATACTTAGAGAAAGCGCCAGTAGAAGAAAAGTTAATAAGAGAATTAGTTCCAAAAGAATCAATCATTCCAAAAGCTTATGGGTTACCAAAAATTCACAGAATAGATTGGGAAAAGCAGAGGATAGTTGAGAAGAGATGCAAGTGCCAATGCAACTTGTAACCAGTGTGATAGGTGCACCAGCACATGAAATAGCTAGAACCATAGGAAAAGTCCAGTAATGAACCAGTAATGAAGGCTAAATTATTTGTAAAGAATTCTCAAGACTTTTTATCAAAGGTAAAACAGGTGCATTTGGAAGAAGGAGACATGCTGGTTAGTTTAGATGTTTTTGGACTATTTAGTAACATTCCATTTAACAAAACAATAGGAATTTTGAAGACAAATAATAGAAAGTTTAGGCTACCAATAACGTTGATCAATTTGATAGAAGAATGTTTAAAGTGCAATTATTTCTTATGGGATGGTCATATTTATCAGCAGAAAGAAGGAATAGCAATGGGGTCACCTTTATCTCCAGCATTAACAAATATCTTCATGGTTAATCTAGAGACAATAGCGTTGAATAGTGCAGAACTCAAGTCCAGATGCTTCTTCAGATATGTAGATGACACTTTTTTGGTTTGGCAACATGAGAGAGAAGATTTGGATACATTTTCAGAACACATGAATAGACAGCATGATAGGATAAAATTCACTATGGAGGTAGTAGAGAATAGATGTTTAGCTTTTCTCCATGTTTTGGTTATAAGAAAAGAAGATGGCTCATTAGGGCACAAAGTCTACAGAAAGAAAACAAACACAAACAGGGTTTTACACGCAGATTCATGTCATCATCCTCGGAAAAAACAGGGGGTACTAAACACATTAGCGACAAGATCAGCGAGATTAACAGATGAGGAACACTTCGAGGCAGAAAAAGAAACACTTAGGACAATTTTTCAACAGAATGATTATAAAACCAAAGAAATAAGAAGAGTACTTGAAAAAATGAATCGATTAAAAAATAAAGAAAGTAGGAAAACAAACTCTGAGACAGTTGAAAAGGTAATTAGTGAAAACAGTTTAGATGAAATCAAATCCATCACAGTTTTACCATATGTACCTAAGATAGGAGAAAAATTAAAAAAGTGCTGTTGAAAAAGCAGATTTGTACAGCATTTAGGGCAGATAGAAAAATAAGTACAATGGTAAGACCAGTGAAGGATCAGGTTCCATTAGAATGCAAAGGCGTCTATGAGGTAAGTTGTGAGTGTGGAAAAGTTTACATAGGAGAAACAGGTAGGAAAATTAGCACAAGAGTCAAGGAACATGAAAGACACATCAGATTATCAAAACAATCTTGCAGTGTCGGGGAAAAACAAAGCCACTTGAATCAATCAGCTTGTGCAGAACACGGGAATGAATTTCAACATCACATTAAAATAGACACGGTAAGGATTTTATGTCGAGATCAAAGACCGTCGAGATGATAGGAAATTCACTAGAAAAGTCGGAGAAGCAATTGAAATTAAAAAACAAGCCAATAACTTCAATTAAGATGATAGTTTTCAACTAGATAGAGCTTGGGGAACAATTTTACAACAGAATAATAGAATAGAGAATATCAGTGATGAGACAGAAGAAATCAGCACAAAGAATCCAGAAGAAAATATTTGGACGGGTAGATTAAGAACTAAACGTAATGAATAAGGAAATTTTAAATTGTATCACATAACGTTAGGACAACCTCGAAAAATTGGCGTTTTTTCCTTACGCATAATTAGTTAGTTAAAAAACGCCAATGTGTTCGAGATCTTATTTCAGAAAATACATAATACATTAGTTTTTAAGTTATTGACTCTGATTATTTTATTTAGATGCATTTAGGAAGCTTGAACTTGGGAATTGTTATGATTTTATGTGGTTCTTTTGTTATCGGAAAATTGTCAGGACTGCTCAAACCTCTGAAGAAGTAACTAGTATATGTTACGAAACGTCAGGAAATTTAGTAGCCCTCTACTTAGCATTCAAAACCCAGTTGAAATAGTTTTTCTAACAAGGATGTATTGTATTGTATTGTATTGTATTGTATTATATTTTTGTCCCTGACAAGTATAGTGAACCAGTGTGAGCAAAGTCAGGTCAGCTATAATATAGGCAAATAATATTGATAGGGGTAAAGTATAATAGTAAAAACAATAATAACAATTAGTTTTGTTCCAAGAGATGAACATATTTACAGATGACAGTTTTGCAAATTGTTAGAAAGGTTTTAATGTTCATCAAGGGAGTAGAAGTGGTTGTTGAGAAGGAAGATATGCAGTTTAAAGTCAAAGCAGCTGAAGGTTGGGGAGTCTTTGACGAGGGCAGGAAGGTGTTTGTAGATGTTGATACAAAGGTATCGGGGGTTGTGTTTGAAAAGTGTGGTTTTATGGGGGAGGGCTCGGATTTCCTGACTTCTCCTTGTTGTGTGAGAGTGAACGGAGGAGTCAGGTGGGAATAGGTCAGGGTGGGATCTGACTAGGGTGCTTGCAATTTGAACGAGGGTGCAGGTGAGGGTAAGGATTTCCCGACTTCTACTCGTTGCGTGAGAGTGAACGGAGGAGTCAGGTGGGAATAGGTCAGGGTGGGATCTGACTAGGGTGCTTGCAATTTGAACGAGGGTGCAGGTGAGGGTAAGGATTTTGAGAGTTATGAAGAGGGGTTTGCATGTGTTACGGCAGGATGCTCCTGCAATAATGCAGACCGCTTGTTTTTGGGTAGTAAAGATTCTTTTTGCTTGGGGGTAGGTGCCCTAGAAAAGGAGGTTGTAGGATATGTGTGAGTGTAGGTGTGCATGATAAACTAGTTTGACAGAGTGGGGGTTGACTACCTTGTCTAGTCAACGGAGGAGCCGGTAGTTTTGATTTTGGAGAGAGTTTTTTGAACACGAAGTGTCCAGTCTTGGTTAGGGGTGATGTGGATGCCAAGGAATTTAGTCGAGGGGGCACTTGGAGTTACTTTGCAGTTGACTCAGATGAGGGGGAAGAAGTCGGGGAGTTTGTTTTAGTGTGGAAGTTGATGAAGGTGGACTTTGCTGGCTGGAGGGCTAGTTGGTTGTTTAGGTTGTGGGGGATGCCTCCCGCCACCTTTCGAACTACGCGCCGGTGGCGCGGCGTGGCGGGATGCGCGGGTGGTGCCAAGATTTGGTCGGAAACGAACAGTTCCGGTAGAAAGCAATTAGTCATCCTCGAGCAACGACAACGAGTCTGCTCGGATCCCTGTTAGAAATCTCTGTGACCCATCCGGTCTGAATAAACGAGGACTTATAAACCATCATCTCGCATCATTGATTTTTCCTCTCACTCACTCCACAAGGTAATAGGAGGAGATAGTAATTGTTTGGGAGTTTGTTTTAGTGTGGAAGTTGATGAAGGTGGACTTTGCTGGCTGGAGGGCTAGTTGGTTGTTTAGGTAATAGGAGGAGATAATAATTGTTTGGGAGTTTGCAGCTTGGGTGAGGGAGCTGGTAGGTTGGGATTTCAGGCTGGTGGGAAGGTGGGTCGTGTTGTCTGCAAATTGGAAGAGGGAGCGGCCAAGTTAAAAGTTGAGGAAGGTCGTTGACGTAGAGGAGGAAAAGGAGAGGGGAAGCACCGAGCCTTGCTTGATAGAAAATACATACAGATACAGATACGTAGGGGGGTAGATATGGTGGGGGGTAGATACGGAGGGGGGTAGATACGGAGGGGGGTAGATACGGAGGGGGGTAGATACGTAGGGGGGTAGATATGTAGGGGGGTTTGCCGGGGGTTGAAGAGTTAATACAAACAACTTGGGTGTGGTCGGAGAGTAATGACGCAATCCACTTGTCATGGGTTCCTCTGGTTCCTTGAGACTGGATATTGGGGAGGAGGAGGGTGTGGTTGATTGTGTCCAAGACTTTGCTGAGATCACAAGAGTCCCAGTGCCTGATCATCTTTGTCCAGGGCAGTGTGGATGGTAGAGAGGAATTGCAAGATGGCTGTGATGGTGAATTTATTCTTCTGGAAGCTGTGTTTGCAGTCTGGAAGGATGTTGTGGGTGTTAAGCAAGGAAAGAAGCCGGGAGAGCATGATTTATTCGATGAGTCTGGACAATGTGGAGAGGTAGGAGATGGGCCTATCGTTGTCAACGATTGGGATGATGAGAGCCTGTTTGAGTTTGGTGGGAATATGTTGAGGTAAAGGAGCTATTATTGATGAGGGTGAGGGGGTCGGTTAGGAGGTGCAAGTTGCTGGCTATGAACTCAGATGGAGAACTCATCTAGTTCGCTCCAGTGTTTGTTTTGGAGGAAGCGGACTCCAAAGGAGATCTCTCCAGGATTGGTAGAGAATAGGAATATTGACTTTGAGGGTGACTTGGCTAGGATTGGCTTGGCTAGGATTGGCTTGGCTAGGATTGGCTAGGCTTGGCTTGGCTTGGATTGGCTAGGATTGGCTCGGCTCGGCTTAGCTTGACTTGGCTTGGCTTGGCTAGGATTGGCTTGGCTTGGCTAGGATTGGCTTGGCTAGGATTGGCTAGGCTTGGCTTGGCTTGACTTGGCTTGGCTTGGCTAGGATTGGCTTGGCTCGGCTTGGCTTGACTTGGCTTGGCTTGGCTAGGCTTGGCTAGGATTGGCTTGGCTTGGCTAGGCTTGGCTAGGATTGGCTTGGCTTGGCTAGGCTTGGCTAGGCTTGGCTAGGCTTGGCTTGGCTTGACTTGGCTAGGATTGGCTTGGCTTGGCTTGGCTAGGCTTGGCTTGACTTGGCTAGGATTGGCTTGGCTAGGATTGGCTTGGCTTGGCTTGGCTTGGCTTGGCTTGGCTAGGATTGGCTTGGCTTGGCTTGGCTAGGATTGGCTTGGCTTGGCTTGGCTAGGCTAGGATTGGCTTGGCTTGGCTTGGCTTGGCTTGGCTAGGATTGGCTTGGCTTGGCTTGGCTTGGCTAGGCTTGGCTGGGCTTGGCTTGGCTTGGCTTGGCTTGGCTAGGATTGGCTTGGATTGGCTTGGCTTGGCTTGGCTAGGATTGGCTTGGCTAGGATTGGCTTGGCTTGGCTTGGCTAGGATTGGCTTGGCTTGGCTTGGCATGACTTGGCTAGGATTGGCTAGGATTGGCTTGGCTTGGCTTGGCTTGGCTTGGCTTGGATTGGCTTGGCTTGGCTTGGCTTGGCTTGGATTGGCTTGGCTAGGATTGGCTTGGCTTGACTTGGCTTGGATTGGCTTGACTTGGCTTGGCTTGGCTGGGATTGGCTTGGATTGGCTTGGCTAGGATTGGCTTGGCTTGACTTGGCTTGGATTGGCTTGGCTTGGCTTGGCTAGGATTGGCTAGGATTGGCTAGGATTGGCTTGGATTGGCTTGGATTGGCTAGGATTGGCTTGGATTGGCTTGGCTTGGCTTGGCTTGGATTGGCTTGGCTTGGATTGGCTTGGCTTGGCTTGGCTTGGCTTGGCTTGGATTGGCTAGGATTGGCTAGGATTGGCTTGGCTTGGCTTACACTTACCCCTACCATTGATACCTGTCAAGTCCAGCTGTTGTAGGGAGGATGCACTTTGGACCAACTGCAGGAGGTCTGCATCATTAGTTCCACGACATGCAGCCAGGCCCAGCTTCTTCAGCGAAGAACAAGATTCCACCAACGGAAGAAGATCTCCAACTTCATCTGCCAGACTGGAAAACAAATACAACTGTTACTGTCAAACCCAAACATTTCTGAGAGGCTTCATATTGCTACTAGACACATTTATAAAAAGCATTTTTTCATCTTTTAACACGAGCAGCAAGTCTTAAAGATCAGGAGTTAACATTATGTGCTTTTCTGATTTTCAGATGTAATTGAGATAAAACCTTTTTTTATCTCATAACTGGCCCAAACTTTATCACAAAACTTTCAGATAAACTTTATCAGTTCTTTGGCAAAATGCAACTGTAATTTTTTGATAATCTTCACAGTTAAAGCTAACAACAGAAAGAAAATAGTATATATAGATATAGTAGTGCTGCTATAGCTGAATTCAGCAATGATCAGCAATAACAATACAGCTATGATATGTCAAATACTTGACAGTTAAAGCTAACAACAGAAAGAAGATAGTATATATAGATATAGTAGCGCTGCTATAGCTGAATTCAGCAATGATCAGCAATAACAATACAGCAATGATATGTCAAATACTTGACAGTTAAAGCTAACAACAGAAAGAAAATAGTATATATAGATATAGTAGCGCTGCTATAGCTGAATTCAGCAATGATCAGCAATAACAATACAGCAATGATATGTCAAACTTGCAGTACCCGCTGCCTAACGGCCGCTTAAGATTTTGAGGGACTGGGCATTTTGGTTTAAATGTAAAGCCTACCATGCAATACCATACTTTACCCCCATTTATTTTATTTGAAATTTGCCGCTTATGTCACTTAGGGTCACTGCATTGTGGAAACTCTGTGAATTCTTAAGTGACCACGATGACAATTTCGAAAACAAACGACGTTGGCTGTCAAAAGATTTCCGTGTATGATTTCTTGAAATATTTCTTAGAGAGTGAAACTTGTGAAATACCTTTTACATCTCCACCAGATCTTACTAAAAACATGTTTAAAGAACGGATAAGCACTTAGAATTGACAAAATGTAATTTAAGTTGTTTGACATTGATTGAGAACTGTCAAAATCTTTCCTTGCCACCAAGTTTTAAATAAAATTTATTATGAAAATCCCAATAAATCATCGTATAAATGTCGCGTAGGGTCGTGCTCTGAAGTCGTGTAAAATTTAAAATTATTCCCAGCAATGTTTGACCGGTTTCTTAAAAGAATTTGACATTCTAGTACCGTTTGACGTTTGAAAATCCTGAATGCACTGCCGCAAAGATAAGTTAAAGAATTCGTTCACCTTGCTGTGGTTAAAAAACCAAACAAATTAATGCATCTGTCAAACTTTTTGCAAATTAATTAATATTTCACGTAAAACGAACTTAAATAACAGCGTTTGGGCTCAATTTCTTCAACAACTTCCATGGGAATGCATGAAGAGTATTACCGAGATGCTGCAGGTCATTTAAAGGCAAGTTTTGAATTAAATAAAAATCGAGCTGTCAGACATGGCTTTAAATCGCCTCGCCAGCCACGATGCAAACACAATTATCAATATTTCACCCAAAAAACGCTTTCAAATCACCCTCAAAGTGTCACAATAGGAAAAAGATACTTCACCAGAAGAACATGCATTGCATGACATCACGGTATGAGTTGGTGACAGAGAACGGAGGAGGCCGAGCTTGAGAAGAAGTCACTGATCCTTGTTCTCTGTTTCATGAATGAATCCAACAGCGACCTGTAAATAAATCAATCAATAAAGAAGATGATTAATTAAGATCTATTAGGCCCCTGACTAGGCCAGTGTGTGATCCTTCAAGGGCAGGTCAAAGATTGGGTTGTGACAATATCACAAAGTGTTCAAAATGCAGCTCAGAAAAATACATTTCTAAATTTCTCATGGCAAAATTAGTTGAGTATAGTTTGTAAAAGATACAGTCTGTCGTGTAGCCACTAGATCGTGGCCCACTAATGCGGTCAGGTGGTGAATAATTAGAGTGTATGGGACAAAATGGTCATCACAGACATGGAACATCTGAGCTGACAAGATTGTCGGGTCGCTGCCACCAGCCCTGCCTAACAGAGGCCTAACAGAGGCCTAACAGGGGCCTAACAGGGGCCTAACAGGGGCCTAACAGAGGCCTAACAGGGGCCTAACAGAGGCCTAACAGAGGCCTAACAGGGGCTTAACAGGGGCCTAACAGGGGCTTAACAGAGGCCTAACAGGGGCCTAACAGAGGCCTAACAGGGGCCTAACAGAGGCTTAACAGAGGCCTAACAGAGGCTTAACAGAGGCCTAACAGGGGCCTAACAGAGGCTTAACAGGGGCCTAACAGAGGCTTAACAGAGGCCTAACAGGGGCCTAACAGAGGCTTAACTGAGGCCTATAAGGGGCCTAACAGAGGCTTAACAGAGGCCTAACAGGGGCCTAACAGAGGCGTAACAGGGGCCTAACAGAGGCGTAACAGGGGCTTAACAGAGGCTTAACAGGGGCTTAACAGGGGCTTATTGCCATTATGGAAATTCGGTACGCGCTCTTCAGAAAGTGTGAATTCGCCAAAGCGTGAGCCTTGGTTTCCTGAGTGCAATGGAAATTGAAATCGGCAAGATTGACTGAATGAATGAACAAGAGACACAAATTTAGGATTGAAATGATGATTTGAATTTAATTATAGAACGATATGATCTAGACGGTACTACTTACAATTCTCTAGTGGATAACCACACACATTGCTCTTTAATATTGCTAACAAAATAATATCTAGTGAAGACGAAGAAAATAGAAAGAACTGGAACATTGAACTTGAATTACTAACGTAATTTACACTTGAACTTTACAATGAAGCTAAAAGAAGTGACCGCTCACTTGCTAGAGGAACAGAGGGTTGGTACAGAGGGAAGTTGCAAGTGCTAAAGGTCAGTGGAGGTGGTTTGACGCATACTGTAGGAATGTGAGGCTGGTATATTGAAGAAGGGTTGGGTTTGCTGACCAACGGTAAATGTGGGTTAAAAGCGTAGAAATGAGGAGACAGTGATGCTATGAGAAAGGAATTGAAATCAGAAATAGAATATGTACATTGGTTTGCTAGCTTGGCTCGACTGGCATGACACAGTCCAATCACACTCATTCCGAGATATTCAAAGCAAACGTCTCTAGTAATTTCAGCAAATGTTAGAACATTTTGACAAACATGATCATTTAGGCAAAAAACAACTACATCCAAATAAGACGTAACCGCATGTAAGTCTCCCGACCCATATCGACTCAAAATTGAACAAGGAATCCAAATATACCAACAAAAAAGCAATCCGACCAGGATTATCCGTGCGGCGGTATACCCGATAATTACCATCATGAATATCATGGTGAAATCAGCATGTGAAACAAGTTTCGTGCATTGAATCAAGTAGAACATAACCACAAAATGCGCAGAAGAAGTACGTACCTTTGTTTCTTCTCTCGTGTCCTGGTAGAATTATTTTTCGTCCTCTTTCTACTTCCAACACTACATTTCCCCACATTTACACCTTCTAGATCCTCTCAAGCCATTAATTAGACAAATAAACGTCTTACCTATCGAATAAACACACGATACAATGCCAACGTGCTGTCAACAGGTTGCACTACTTTGCATAAGAAATGCAGCAGGAATATCAGTCAGAGGCGATAAATCCAGACGAAAAATGGAGCATATTTGAATAGTACACAATTTTACATAAGCATTGCAGAATAATTCTTGGTCAGAGGCAATGGATCCAGCAAGGTAGGAATATAGTACCGCCAACTAGAAGCTACGTTTGAACAGAGGTTTGAACTTACTGACGCTTGCCTTGGAAGTGAAATCAGCTGTTTTGTTGCTTCATTGCCCGTGAACTCGTGTGGATTTCACACCACAAGAGGTGCTAATTTATCAAAACTGGGGATGTTAATAAAGTTTAAATCAGTGTCGTATTGTAAAACAGTCTATGCAAGATATTTTAAATATCAGCTTTTTAATTTATTTTATCTTTTATGCCATACAGATAAAATTGCAAATTAAAAATCAACACAGCTGCCTTTTTGATGATTTTTTCTCTAACCATACAAACATTTTTGGGGAAACTTGATTTTCAAAGCCATAATACCGACTCAACCAGCTTCTTCTCAACAAGCTCAACCAAGCACTAATAAATGAATAATATTAAAAACATTTAAGTTAGATTGGTAACCGATAAGAAAATTCTCGCAAGAATCAAAAAAGACAACGTTGAAATCTTCAATCGATGTTTTGGTATTTCCCCCTCGTAATACACCGGTTGTAGGTCCTATCTTTTATACATACAAACAACAGAAATAAAACTGCTACGATGCAAGATAATGCAAACTGCGCTGGTCACGTTCACCCACTGAATGGTTTAAAACTAAAGGAGCAACAATCTCTCCAATACGATTCATCCTTTTCACATGTCATCTCGACACTTGTAGCACATGGACTACATTGAGGTTAAGTTGCTTACGTCTTTGTTGCTTACCTACAAAATCCTTCGCTTGGATTCGAGCCAAGTTTTGCGTTTGAATGGGTTTGCTCGCGGAAGGCGCCATATCCCACCACGGGCCATAAGTCCTCTAGAAGATAGACTCTTTAAGCATACTTAACAAGATTAGCGTTGTTGGAAGGCTTCATCAAATTTCGGTGACTGCTTGGTCCGACAACTTACAGGAGAATATGCTTCGTGAGAGTCGCCATAACGTGAAAAAACTCTTGGTTTTCCAATCAAATTGACTGCCGTGAACGAAATACTAGAGCTATTTCCATATTGAGAACTGCACAGTAATATTTCATTAACAAATTGCTCGATTTTGCCCGCGCTGGTCACACTACTAACCACAGATTCTTCCATGACAGGCAAGCCAGAGTCGATGAAAGTCAGAGCCGATGGATCTGGCGCCCATCGATGATTTTCAACTTTTGCGCTAAACATGTCAGTGCTCCTGACTAAGGGAATGATTTACTCATTTACTCTTAATTTTTAAACGATGGCACAATTAAATGAAAACTTGATTCGTGCCATGGTGTGGGATCTGAAAGAAGTAGTCAATATCTCGATTACATTGTCTTCGTGGATGGGCAAGATTGACTGCAAGTCTTGGAGATATCCTTCCAAGCAGTCACAATCTGTAGATGTCTTGTCTATTTTTAACAAGCTCAATGGATCTGCTGGTGAATACTACATCAATCTTTTAGAATGCATCTATGACAGGTAACTTAACTATTGTACCGAAATCCATCCAAATAATTCTGGTATTTGGAATAGAATTTGGGAAAAATTATTTTAGAATTCAGCTGGCTATATTTTTTATTCGGATGTGAGCATGAGTTAGCGTATATGACCCTACCAACTGAATTAAAATTCAGAATCTAATACATACATTCTACCTTCAACCATGGAATTCACATCAACAACTAAAAGTTGCCTGCAGCACACTGAAATATAGGTTGAGTCTTGTACTAAAATAATTACTATATGTACTGGGCATCTTATTATTATGGGAATCTTACTGAATCTATTCTGATACCACAACAACATACTTTATTGGGTGTTCAGAATCTTAAAGTCACAGCAAAGAAGTTTCCAGGAGTTACTGAGTCTACCAGATAGATTTTACTGAAGCGGTGCGTTTCGGAAGGCGACAAAACTGGCACAAAAGAGCGATTATTGTTCTGTGCTATTAAATGTGAACATCACTTTCACCTCGTTCTGTTTTTTTTTCAGACTTTTATTGATTCTGAATTTACTGATAAAATTTGTGGACAATTTTCCAAATCCCTCGACCAATTTGTATGCGGCTAAAAATGTGATCCGTCCACAACAGCTCTCACTTGGAGGTCTACTAAACATATTCTGGTCGAGAATGCAATCTTTGCAGAAGAGCATGATCGATTGCATGGTTTGGAATGATTACAACTCTTGAATATCATTCTGTAATGTTGTAATGTTACTTTTAAATGCAGATAACCTCCTGATGATGAAAATAATATATCTTTTATGCAGGTTACTCAGAGGAAAATGTTTGAAATGAATGGCAAGCACCAAGATACTGATTCGAATATCAATACAACCAACATTTCCCACACAGTTGTTTCCAGAATTAGTCAAACAGATTTGATTTCCTTGGCTTCATGTGAAAGCTGTCAGATGAATGAAGCACTCATGAAGAAACTAATCACGTGGATAGAAAATACTTGTCATGATATCGACAGAGAATCTTCAGTTGCTGCCCAGAGGTACAATAAATACTTATTTACAAACATGTTATTACCTATAAGCAAAACCTTCTTGTGTTTTATGACTGCGCATATTATTTCAAATAAAAGTTCTGATTCCACACTTCAAGAAATAAAATTCCGATTCCTTTAATTCAAGAATGAGAATAAAGGTTCAGATTGGAAAACACAAAGTGTTTATTATTTGTAATTATTACTTCAACTCCAGCAACTGGTTCATATACTTACCTATTTCTATTTTCATTTTGTTGCATTGACTTGTTTATATGTTTTACTGACTATGTTTATATCATCTGTGTATGATCAACTCAAACAATTAACAACATTTTATTAGTGCCAAGTTAAATACTAATATCTTTGGGTAGCGCGTAAAGACCAACTACAATTCTACGACACTTTGCATTAGATATTTGAGGTAGTTTACAGTTAGAAAATACTTTAGCAAGAGCATACAATGTTGATTTTTGAAATTTGACAAATTTGAACACAACGGTTAAATTCAACTCAAAAATTGTCTTTCAATGTTAATAGGATAATGTATCAATGGAATGTCATGAGTTTTCACTCCATTTGCTTGTCTATTGCTACTGGCAAACATATCATCAAATATATCATTAAATATATCATTAGAGGTGTAATTTATGTGAAATACTTGTTAGAAGCTTGAAGCTGAAAGAAAGCGGGGAGGAAGACATCCCAACCACTGGCAACCACGCTGCTCGCTGGCATTCAAGTTCATGGTCGGATAAAACCCAGGCAAGCTCACTCCACTGCACACGTGAAAAGCAAACCCGGCAAACAACACTCGGTGCATTCCTCGTAAAACTCTCATGTTTTTTTTAAATTAGCAATCCACTGTCTTATTTTGTAAACAACAATGTCAGACAAGTGAAACAAATTGAACAATACATTATTAGTTTGTAGGTTTATGTACACTCTTGTCCTTGTCTAAATAATTCATTGATTTAACTCCTGATATCAGTCAAATATTACATACTTTTGGTAGACAAAAGGAGATTGAAAGCAACAATTCATGAAATCTGGTTGAGAAATGTCTGCTAGGCAAACCAACAGCACGCCACGAGGCCAAGCCAGTACTTACGACTTTGCGGCAATTGTCCACTGAAAACTTCGGCGTTTCCACCGGGAACCGAGGGGTCTGGACCAGGACCAGGATCAGGATCAGGGGTTCTTTTGTCAGGAGCTTTGTTAGGGAAGACGCAGGACTTTCTGTTGCCAGCCCATGCTAGCCTAATCTCTGTGTGGCTAATATCTAGTGTGTGAATAAATAGAAAAGAGGTTAATGAATGCACATTTTGCCCGGCAAATTACTAGTGGAAAGGTGAGTGAGTCTCCGCTTACGTTCCTGCACTAAGTTAAATAATAAATACTCGCTACTAACATATTTTGTTTGTGTGTAATGAATGTATACAATTACGCTACTACGATTATCACCCAGTGGCGCCAACCCCCACGTTGCGGGAATCACTTTCGTGTAAAATTATTGTCAGGGGAGTAATATTGGGCCGAGGAATCCTCTGCCGGGACGTACTAACTGCTAAAAAAAGAACCGCTTCCTTTCTATATAAAAATAACACCTCGCATACAAAACAAAAGGCACTTCTCTAAGAATTTAAGTGAACTCCTAGAGTTTGTTGGGCTGGAGGTTAAGTAGGTGCTTGGTTGTGGGTATCCAGGGGGCTTATATCGGACCATACAGGATGAAACCGAAGAAGACGGCCCACATGAGCACGATCCAGTGGACCGTGAGCAGCGGACTCTTACCGTCGGTGATCTTGCGGGCTACGAACTTGAGGGTTTCGTCCAGCAGTATTACGGGCAGCGAGAATTTCACGACGGTGACCCATTCATCAACACCCAGAGGAGTTACTTGGAATACACCCTGCGCAGAGATAAACAAACACATGTCAGTCAAGTTGCAGATCTAACAGCCTATATACCGGTAGCCCACCAGGTCTGCCAACTTACCGCCAGCACCTCGACGTGCAGAATGACAAAGTGGAGGGAGAAAGACAGCGCCATCGAGCCAATCAGCCACAAGTTGCACCATGGAGGCATGGCAATCAGGGACTGGTTCTCAGACAAACTGAAACAAAACATGTTGCCATGACAACCAGGAACATAACACATTCAAACAAAACATGTTGGCATGACAACCAGGTTCTCAGACAAACTGAAACAAAACATGTTGGCATGACAACCAGGTTCTCAGACAAACTGAAACAAAACATGTTGCCATGACAATCAGGAACATAACACATTCAAGTTGAACTATATTGCCATGGCAACCAGGGACTGGTCGACAACATCATGTGTATTCTGTTGTCTTGTACAGACCTGTTCATGGCGTTGAGCATCTCTATGGTAACAAGCACAGAAAGAGCCATCGTCATGGGATACGGGCTGTGGAAGATGTGACAGTTGATTCCCTTGAAGTCCTCACTCTCTCCAATGCATGACAGATGATGAGTCTAGAAAACAAAACAAACAAAACAATTGAAATTACTTAGCTACTGTCACATCATTGCAAACTTTGATAGGATGATGAACCTACATTATCAAAAGTTAATACAAAATCTCTAAATATTCCTATATTTTGAGTCGTTATGAAACTACCAGACCGATATTTCTAAAAACCACGTGGGGTCGAAGTTGGGAACACTGGAATGTGCTCTGCAAATTTGATTGAAATCGGAGCAGGTGAAAATTGAAAGGTAAATCAACTTGAAGATTAAGTTGTGTTGATAAAATGAAACTCACCAGCTGCCAGTAGGTAAGTTGGGGTCCCTCGGGCGCATACATGAACCACCAGGTGGCAGCACCAACAGTGGCAGCTCCTACGTAAGTTCCAACGGCCATGTAACGGAAGAACAGCCAACCAGAGATGAGAGATTCATCAGCCTTGCGTGGTGGCTTCTCCATGATGTCCAAGTCGGGAGGATTGAAGCCCAGGGCAGTTGCAGGCAAACCATCAGTGACCAGATTGACCCAGAGAAGTTGCACGGGGATCAAAGCTTCAGGTAGACCTAGAGCGGCGGTCAGGAAGATGGAGACAACTTCACCAATGTTGGACGAGATTAAGTAACGGATGAACTGCTTCATGTTGTTGTAGATCGCTCGGCCTTCTTCTACCGCGGACACGATGGACGAGAAGTTGTCGTCGGCCAATACCATCTCGGATGCAGACTTGGCGACAGCAGTTCCAGATCCCATAGCAATACCAATCTCAGCCTGGGGCAAAATAACAATACATGTCAAACATAGCAATACCAATCTCAGCCTGGGGCAAAATTAAACTTATGTCAAACATAGCAATACCAATCTCAGCCTGGGGCAAAATTAAACTTATGACAATTCAAATATGACAAACATAGCAATACCGATCTCAGCCTGGGGCAAAATTTCAACATTAAGTATGAAAATACTTGTAAATACTTGGGGGTAACTCTTAGATCTAACCTGAATTGGGAAGACCATATAAAAAACATAGTTGGAAAGAGAGATTATGGTTTGTAATGGTTACAAATGTACAGGGTACAGATGCAAAGGTATAGGAAGAGGCAGTGGCATGGGAATGTTGTGACTTTTGTTGGAATATGTGGCAGTGGCATGGGACCCACGAACATCAAAACTTGAACAAGATTTAGAAGAAATGCAGAGGACGGCTGCTGGGCTCGTGATAAATAAATAGCAACACAATTCTCAGCCTGAAGCACACGCGAGTAAAACACTTGCAATGCAGGAGGCATTTTATTGCCATGTTATTATCAACTACTTGGGATTTAAACTCCAGGTTAAACTTGCTGAGAGTAGGTTCGTGCATTTCAAGAGACTGTTGTTGTGCAAGCAAATCTCTGTCACCAGTCTTTCAGTCAAGACCTGGTCTTGAAGGTAAGGCTAGGTTAGATTAGGACAAATACACACCTTCTTGAGGGCAGGAGCGTCATTGACACCATCTCCAGTCATAGCAGTGACCTCATTCATGCTCTGCAAGAATTCAACGATCTTTGACTTGTGAGACGGCTCCACTCGAGAGAACAATCGAGAGCGGGCAACGGCGGCCTTCTGTTCAGCTACGGGCAGGTCATCAAACTCACGACCAGAGTAAAACTTTCCAGTTGTGTCCTCTTCTTCAGTGAATACTCCAATCCTGCAACCAATCAACTGTTAGCCAGGAACATATGTGTCAAGGTATAGGGCATGGTGCAAGCATGGATGTGTACAGCTGGGTTGGCATCTTCAATGGGAGCCAGGGACATGTGTGTCAAGGTATAGGGCATGGTGCAAGCATGGATGTGTACAGCTGGGTTGGCATCTTCAATGGGAGTCAGGGACATGTGTACCAAGGTATAGGGCATGGTGCAAGCATGGATGTGTACAGCTGGGTTGGCATCTTCAATGGGAGCCAGGGACATGTGTGTCAAGGTATAGGGCATGGTGCAAGCATGGATGTGTACAGCTGGGTTGGCATCTTCAATGGGAGTCAGGGACATGTGTGTCAAGGTACAGGGCATGGTGCAAGCATGGATGTGTACAGCTGGGTTGGCATCTTCAATGGGAGCCAGGGACATGTGTGTCAAGGTATAGGGCATGGTGCAAGCACAGATGTGTACAGCTGGGTTGGCATCTTCAATGGGAGCCAGGGACATGTGTGTCAAGGTATAGGGCATGGTGCAAGCATGGATGTGTACAACTGGGTTGGCATCTTCAATGGGAGCCAGGGACATGTGTGTCAAGGTATAGGGCATGGTGCAAGCATGGATGTGTACAGCTGGGTTGGCATCTTCAATGGGAGCCAGGGACGTGTGTGTCAAGGTATAGGGCATGGTGCTAGCATGGATGTGTACAGCTGGGTTGGCATCTTCAATGGGAGTCAGGGACATGTGTACCAAGGTATAGGGCATGGTGCAAGCATGGATGTGTACAGCTGGGTTGGCATCTTCAATGGGAGCCAGGGACATGTGTGCCAAGGTATAGGGCATGGTGCAAGCATGGATGTGTACAGCTGGGTTGGCATCTTCAATAGGAGCCAGGGACGTGTGTGTCAAGGTATAGGGCATGGTGCAAGCATGGATGTGTACAGCTGGGTTGGCATCTTCAATGGGAGCCAGGGACATGTGTGTCAAGTTATAGGGCATGGTGCAAGCATGGATGTGTACAGCTGGGTTGGCATCTTCAATGGGAGCCAGGGACGTGTGTGTCAAGGTATAGGGCATGGTGCTAGCATGGATGTGTACAGCTGGGTTGGCATCTTCAATGGGAGCCAGGGACATGTGTGTCAAGGTATAGGGCATGGTGCAAGCATGGATGTGTACAGCTGGGTTGGCATCTTCAATGGGAGTCAGGGACATGTGTGTCAAGGTATAGGGCATGGTGCAAGCATGGATGTGTACAGCTGGGTTGGCATCTTCAATGGGAGTCAGGGACATGTGTACCAAGGTATATGGCTTGGTGCAAGCTTGTGTATTATACGTGCCTGCGGCAGATGGCTTCAGCTGTAGCCTTGTTATCTCCAGTGATGACAATGACTCGGATTCCAGCGGCCCTGCATCGTACAATGGCGTCGAAGACTTCCTTGCGAGGAGGATCCAACATTCCAACGACTCCAACGAAGGTAAGGTTGACTTCATAAGTGTAGAACTTGGTCGAGTCTGTCAGGTTCATGTCCTCCAGTTTCATTGGGGTATCAGCGACAGCCAGGGCAAGACAACGGAGAGTATCTCTTCCGCAACCGTAGGTGGCAGTGAGCTCCAGGATGCGTTTCTTCAACGTGGGCGTCAGCGGCACTTTCTGTGTACCAACTCGGGCATGTGTGCAACGTTCAAGTACACCTTCCGGTGCTCCCTTGACAAACAGCTTGGGTCCAGTTCCCAGACGAGAAGCCTTCAATGGTACGCAGTTCGAGGACATGGACTTGCGATCTCGAGAGAATTCCAGAGTGAATTCCTTCTTCCACTTTGTTTCAATCTCTTGACGGACTACGATGGCGGCGGAACTTCGGTCAAGTCCGGTCTTGGGCAACGAGAAGGGGTTCATCTTCTCAGCGAGAACAATCAAAGCAGTCTCGGTGGCTTCTCCTACTTTCTCAAAAGCTTGCTTGAATTCGTTGAAGTCAATTGAAGAGTCATTGCACATGATGCAGATGTTTCCTAGAATCAGAACAACAGAATTACTTATACAGCCTCTAGGAGTTTACTGGGTTCACAAGCCTCAGCTTTCTTTATGCTTAACAGATGAAAGCCAACAGTGCAAGCTGTCATATTTACTAAATTATTCTGAATCTCAAACAGAGCTGGGATTCTCATTGAAAATAATGCCAGCTATATTTACAATTGGGTGTTTTGACAGCTATTGGTTACCGAAGCAAATCTAGATTAATTTCCAACAACTAATCACACAGAATCTCTCTTTGTGTGTGGGAAGAATCTCACCCATCTCGTGAAGGATCTCGTAGTCTGCCGCCTTGACTTTCTGTCCACGAAGGAAGACTTCACCGATTGGTACGTATGTTAATCCAGTCACCTCGAACTCGGAGAATGAGCTGTCGTTACCGTCGATCTTGTCAAATACAAACAGTCGGCTAACTGACATCTGATTGGTGGTCAGAGTTCCAGTCTTGTCGGAGCAGATGACAGATGTGCAACCCAGGGTCTCCACCGACGGAAGGGAACGTACGATAGCGTTCTTCTTGGCCATCCTTCGAGTGCCCAAAGCCAAGAAAGTTGTGATGACAGCAGGGAGACTTGGGAACCAATCAAAACTTAGCATCTTACAGCATAGACCAATCAAATCATATGACATGAACATATGACAAGAACATAATAATAATAATAATATTTATTTATTTTCATATTGAAGCATGGTACATGTTTTATGATTGCCAGTTCTATGGTATCCACTTAAAGTTAGCTACGTTATTTACAGGACTAGTTGTTTGGATTGTTCCGTCTTTGATTTCCTTTTAGCCGGCGTCTAAATTCCTTTGCGTTCTTGGGGATTCTTGGGGACATGACCATGACATGACCATGACATGACCATGACATGACCATGACATGAACATGACATGACCATGACATGACCATGACATGAACATGACATGACCATGACATGACCATGACATGAACATATGACAAAACTTGCTTACAATAGTGAAAAAGTGAATGGGTTTATGAACTGTAAAGATGGTCTCTGTATTTTAAAATAGTTCTAATGAATAATAACAAAGAAACAGTTTTAAATCAGCAAAAGACCCAGTATTAGCTTGATATGTCACCTTCAGGGATAGCAGCAACAGCAAGTGCCACAGCAATCTTGAAGTAGTACACGGCCCCCTTGATCCAGGAACCACCGTGAGCCGGATCGTTGAAATGTCCAATGTTGATCGCCCAGACAGCAACGCAGATCAGAGAGATTACCTTGGAAAGTTGTTCACCAAACTCAACCAACTTCTGTTGAAGTGGAGTCTTGATTTCCTCAGTCTCTGACATCTCAGTCCTGATCTTGCCTGGATAAACAAACAAACAAACAAGTTTTAATGTTGGGAAAACATTACCAGAACAAATCTACTGGACATGCCAAACACTAGTTTAAATTTTAGTTTAAATTATAAACTTAAGAAAATAAAACTAGAAATAACAAAGAAAGACCCAGATTTGCAGGTGCAAAACTGCTAAAACTGCAATGCAATGCTCTACCGAATTATATCAAGGAAAAAAAAGGACCGGCGCTAAGGAATAGCATAAAAGAGTTTTTAATTGAGAGATGTTTTTATTCTGTCAAAGAATATTGTACCATTTAATTTTAAAACAATGACTGTCAAATTACTTGTATATGTTCTTAATGACAATAAACAAATTATTATTATTATTATTATTGTTGTAATGTTTGGGCAGCATAATAAATGTTAACTATTTTATTATATTGCATAGCTTTTTCTTTTCACAATCTGTCTGCGATCATTCAAACATTTTATTATTAATCATTATTATGTTTTGACATCTGGCCATGTGGTGCTAGCGTTGAGTGCAGGTTCTTGGTAGAGAAACAACGTCAATGTTTCAGTCTCTGCGTGAAAGATGGCCGCCAAATTACTACCTTACCGACAAAAATGCAGAGTACCGGAACATCACATTAAGTGGAGCCACTGTCGTATGAAATTTAATTTCGATATTTCTCGTAGGTTAACTCGCTTTTGTGACTTTTCATGCTCAAAAAATCTCCATCAATGTTTACCTCAACGATTGATAAACACGTAACGATATTAAAAAGCGAGTTAACCTACGTTATTATTATTGAAGTTAACTCACCGATTGCAGTGTTGAGTCCAGTACCGATGACAACTCCCCTTGCTTTGCCGGCAGCTACGTTAGTTCCAGAGAACAAGATGTTCTTCTTGTCTTGATTGACAGCTCGAGGATCTGGGATCGCATCTGTGTGCTTGATGACGGACACAGACTCTCCTGTCAGGATCGACTGGTCGATACGTAGTGTGGTTGACATGATCTTGATAAGTCTGATATCAGCTGGAATCTTGTCTCCCACTGTAAGAACAAGACAAGATAATCAAACACATGGACCAAGATCTCAGCCTGTCCCAGGTGTTGCTCTAACCAATTGAGCTACTTGGACCCCAATCTCAACCTGTCGTGGGTGTTGCTCTAACCAATTGAGCTACTTGGACCCCAATCTCCACCTGTCGCGGGTGTTGCTCTAACCAATTGAGCTACTTGGACCCCGATCTTCACCTGTCGCGGGTGTTGCTCTAACCAATTGAGCTACTTGGACCCCGATCTCCACCTGTCGTGGGTGTTGCTCTAACCAATTGAGCTACTTGGACCCCGATCTCCACCTGTCGCAGGTGTTGCTCTAACCAATTGAGCTACTTGGACCCCGATCTCCACCTGTCGCAGGTGTTACTCTAACCAATTGAGCTACTTGGACCCCGATCTCAACCTGTCACGGGTGTTGCTCTAACCAATTGAGCTACTTGGACCCCGATCTCCACCTGTCGCGGGTGTTGCTCTAACCAATTGAGCTACTTGGACCCCGATCTCAACCTGTCGTGGGTGTTGCTCTAACCAATTGAGCTACTTGGACCCCGATCTCCACCTGTCGCAGGTGTTGCTCTAACCAATTGAGCTACTTGGACCCCGATCTCCACCTGTCGCGGGTGTTGCTCTAACCAATTGAGCTACTTGGACCCCGATCTCCACCTGTCGTGGGTGTTGCTCTAACCAATTGAGCTACTTGGACCCCGATCTCCACCTGTCGTGGGTGTTGCTCTAACCAATTGAGCTACTTGGACCCCGATCTCCACCTGTCGCAGGTGTTGCTCTAACCAATTGAGCTACTTGGACCCCGATCTCAACCTGTCGCGGGTGTTGCTCTAACCAATCAAACACATGGACCAAGATCTACACCTGATCTCCACTTGGACATCTTAGATCTCCAAGGAGTAGAACCAAGAGGCTGTGAATACTCAGAGTCACTCTGATTCTAGTGACGCTATATCACGTCACAATCATTGTGTTTATTAATGGCAATCGCTAGCAATGTTGATGGTATTTTATTATTAACGACACTAATAACCTCCCAAACATTGGTTTCCATGGTTACAACAGAAGGTTGAAAGACTTTATGCTGAATGGATACAAAGATTGGTTTAAACGGCTGACCTGAGATCTCAACAACATCTCCGGGAACGATCTCCTTGGCGCAGATCTTCTGGATTCCAGACTTATCCCCTCGGAGGACCTTTCCCATCTCGGGCTCATACTCCTTCAGAGCTTCAATAGCCGACTCAGCATTCCTTTCCTGGAAACACAACAACAATCAGGATCATCTTGAGATCCATTTCATACCAATTCAAGTCCATCTCATTTAAACCACTTCCTAGATTGGGAGACTGAAGTCCCAGGCTTAGATTTGGTCAGGTTAGGTTAGGTTAGGTTAGATTAGGTCAAGGGGATCTTTAGGGGTGGTTAGGTTAGGTTAGGTAAAGTTAGGTTAGGTTAGGTTCGGTTATGTTAGGTAAAGTTAGGTCAGGTTAGGTTAGGTCAGGTCAGGTTATGTTAGGTAAAGTTAGGTCAGGTTAGGTCAGGTCAGGTCAGGTTAGGTCAGGTCAGGTCAGGTCAGGTTAGG
Organism: Protonemura montana; assembly: GCA_947568835.1. Lineage (NCBI taxonomy): Eukaryota > Metazoa > Arthropoda > Insecta > Plecoptera > Nemouridae > Protonemura > Protonemura montana. The sequence goes on along the minus strand of OX387602.1, from coordinate 32,997,076 downwards.
TCAGGTCAGGTTAGGTCAGGTTTGGTGAGGTGAGGTTAGGTTAGGTTGGGTCAGGTCAGGTAAGGTCAGGTTAGGTTAGGTCAGGTCAGGTTAGGTTAGGTTAGGTTAGGTTAGGGTAGGGTAGGTCAGGTCAGGTCAGGTCAGGTCAGGGGCATCTTTAGGGGTAGTTCTCTTACCTGCCACACTCCAACGATGGCGTTGGCGATGAGAATCCGCAGAATGACGAAAGGTTCAACGAATGCTGTGATTTGGTCTTCATTATCTTCAAACAAGGCTAGTACCTGGAAGACAAGGGACGGCGTGAGACAGCAAGAGAGAGAGCAATGCAGGGCAAGAGAGAGGCGATCTTGTACTTACAAAGGAGATGATTGCGGCTAATAATAGGATCTTGACTAAAAGGTCGTCGAATTGTTCCAGTACCAACTGCCATATCGATTTTCCTGCGGGAAATAAAAACAATTTAGAGTCAAAGTGCAACAAAGACAACTTGTTTCTGTCATTTAGGAATTAATCTTGTAAATGAAACTCAACTTCTTCAGCAGGTAATTCTGAAACAAAAGAAACAAGTGAATGAAGTACCAAGTGTAATAAGAGTTTGTTCTGCTAGGGACCCTAGATTCAGTGTCTAGAAGGGGAGGGGCGTTTTGAAGGCTTCGTTCAACACGCGAGCTCAAGGCGTGTACGGATATCAGTCTACTGTCTGACGTCACCAGCTACTGTCTGACGTCACAGCGACCGAGTTCAGCGACAACGCCGTCATTCAACGTCGATGCACTCGGCGAGAGTCGGAAATAGCGGCGACTCAAGATCTTGCCTCGGTAAACCAGTTTCCGTTTGAAACAACGCACAAACATCAACCGAAATAGAAGTTAAATAGAAGCCAAAGAGAAGCCAAAGAGAAGCCTCTATTAAATCTGACAGCAGACAAAAAGCCATCAAATCATAACGGCCATCAAGAATCAACAGATCGATGCAATGTAATGGAAGCCAGCGAACATCTCTTTAGTCAGAGACAATGGAAGGATTGTTAGATTGTTTACTCTAAGCTTAAAAACTCTAAAGATACAGAACCACAGCATCTTGTAAGATCAACCATTTCTAGCAGCACCAGCACCAGCCACGTGGAACAAAACCAAATATTGCTCGGGAAATATTGGTTAAAAGTCCCTCGTTTGGCAAGGCATGGCATGGCATGGCATGGCATGGCATGGCATGGCAAGGCAAGACATGGCATGGCATGGCATGGCAAGGCAAGGCATGGCATGGCAAGGCATGGCATGGCATGGCATGGCAAGGCATGGCATGGCATGGCATGGCAAGGCATGGCATGGCATGGCATGGCAAGGCATGGCATGGCAAGGCATGGCAAGGCATGGCATGGTATGGCATGGCATGGCATGGTAGGCAAGGCAAGGCATGCCATGGCATGGCATGGCATGGCATGGCATGGCATGGCATGGCAAGGCAAGGCATGACATGGCATGGCATGGCATGGCATGGCAAGGCATGACATGGCATGGCATGGCATGGCAAGGCAAGGCATGACATGGCATGGCATGGCAAGGCAAGGCATGGCATGGCAAGGCATGGCATGGCATGGCAAGGCATGGCATGGCATGGCATGGCAAGGCATGGCATGGCAAGGCAAGGCATGGCAAGGCATAGCATGGCAAGGCATGGCATGGCATGGCAAGGCATGACATGGCATGGCGAGGCATGGCAAGGCAAGGCAAGGCATGGCATGGCAAGGCATGGCATGGCATGGCATGGCATGGTATGGCAAGGCAAGGCAAGGCAAGGCAAGGCAAGGCAAGGCAAGGCATGGCATGGCATGGCATGGCAAGGCATGGCGAGGCAAGGCATGGCATGGCATGGCAAGGCATGTCATGGCATGGCAAGGCATGGCATGGCATGGCAAGGCATGGCAAGGCATGGCAAGGCATGGCAAGGCATGGCATGGCATGGCATGGCATGGCGAGGCAAGGCATGGCAAGGCATGGCATGGCATGGCAAGGCAAGGCATGGCATGGCATGGCATGGCATGGCATGGCAAGGTATGGTATATCTAATGGTATGGTATGACATGGTTCGTTATGGCATGTTATGGCATAGCAGGAAGCCTTGGTGTTGCGATAGCAAGATAAAGTATGATTGGAGTTTTAAATCACGTAGAACAAATACAAGGTGGATTAGCGCCAAGTCTTATCAATATTCCTGGCACACAGCGCCGACATTAGTAACATCCCTCTTTGCCCCCTCAACAAACCATGATGATATATTTCCACTTTGTATTGCATCTTGAAATATTGAAACCTACCTGTCAAGAGTCACTGCTGTAGGATGAGTTGAAGTTGACTGCTCAACTCTATGTCCTTCCAGACTTCACTGCAAGCTAGAATCAAACAAACACAAAGTCAGAAGATGGTTGCATTGGCCATGTGGCACTGATCTTTAATGAGGTCTGTGAATGAGGGGATGATGAGGCTGCTTTTCAGACTCTGAGTAAAAGTACAGTGAATACAACAAAACTGGGAGCCGAGATAATCGCAGTGGTTATTTTTAGCACGCTATTTTTGCTATTTTTCCATAAAAGCGCAATGTTCTGAAAGTTTAGAACCAAAAAGTTATTTTATTTGAGCAGGCATACTTCTAATTATTAGTAATACAATAGTTTTCTTGGATCTTGCATAGTATTTTCTTGTTTGACGCGTTTCGCTGACCAATAAATTCCGCTAAATTACTAAATTGGACCGCCTGAAGCAATAATTTAATCTTACTTTCTCATTTTTCTAGCGATTCCAGCTCGATAAGAAGGGTTGTCCAAGTTATCTTCCATGTCCTCAAGCTGCCGCTTGCAGTTTCTTCTAGTCTGCCTTGCCTTGCGCTCCTTGCTAATCTTTCGTAGACCATAAACGAAACGTGTATTCACATCATACCAAAAAAGCTTAACCAGCAGCTGCAATTACTCTTTTCTCTGATGAATCGAAGGCAAACTCAGCTTTACAACGTTCACAAAAAGTTTCAGTTTTGATGCAAGACTATTATGCACACTGGTCACTGTAGAGATGCAGGATTTGTCGTGGCACTCGCGACAAGCAACGAAGCTCTGCAGAGCAACCGTCAAAAGTTCCATGCTGATAATTTCGTTACCACTGTCTGGACTATTCTCACTGATTTCTGAATCTTCAAAGTGTCCTTCCAACTTTTGTCTTGACGAACTTGAAAAAGGCGTTATTGAGCGCCTGGTACCAGGCGTATTTAACCCCACTTTTGCTTCTTTTTCACTACAACGTCTTGAGGCTTAAAAACTGATTTTATCTGAAAGCTTTGCTTCCGCTTCTTCGTTAAACGTAAACAACAAGGCATTATCAAAAATGGGATAAAAACAAAACCATATAAAACGATCGAAGAAAGCGCTCGAGTAAACTGAACTGATAAAACTCAATTCGGACTAGTGGATACTTAGCTCGCAAAATCTAAAACGCCATCTAAAGGCACCAACTCAACATAGCGCAACGAGAAAAAGCCTACAAAACTCATAAGCTCTAGCCTTCAAAAATACGTGATGTACTGAACGAAACAGACATAACAATAAAAAAATTTGGTTTCCATTTATTTGCGAGAAAATGAAGGGGGGGTTACTCCCTTGAAAGTTTCACAGATGATAGAGTACGTGATAAGCTTTCGATCCGTGATGGTCTAAATTTTTGGCCCAGCCTTGGACAAAAAAAGGCTAACTTTTACAACATTTTTGTTATCATTTATTAGCGAGAAAATGAAGGGGGGGTACTCCCTGTTTGACGTGTTGGAAACACCGGTTCTCGTTAAATCACCGAAGTTAAGCAACACTGCGCTGGGTCAGGTATTGTATGGGTGACCATCACACACATGACCAGTTCTGTTCGGGAGAGAGGTTGGAGGGATGAAAGTTAAGCAACACTGCGCTGGGTCAGGTATTGGATGGGTGGCCATCATATACATGACCAGTTCTGTTTGGGAGAGAGGTTGGAGGGATGAAAGTTAAGCAACACTGCGCTGGGTCAGGTATTGGATGGGTGACCATCATACACATGACCAGTTCTGTTCGGGAGAGAGGTTGGAGGGATTAAAGATAGATCAGCAACTTCACTCGCCTTGCTTATCAATTTCTCGACAGCATGGATTTGTGGAGGAATCCTGTTGTTCGCGTTGTACCGTCCTTCGGAAGGGACGTTAAGCCGGTGGTCCAAGCTTTTCAACAGAAGTAGGGTACGTGCAGTCACCGGGTTTCCCCGCCTCCCTTCTAGGCTAGGTTAGATTAATCATCATCCTCATAATCATCCGCTCATTCACCGTCGCCATTAGACCAGTGCCGCATGCCCAGTTGTATAACAGTGCGTCGTTAAACACCAATAATCAATCATTCAATCAATAGGTTTTCATTTGGAAGTTGAAGCCGGGTTTAGTTACTCAAGATAGCAAGAAATCGTGTCGTGGATAATTTTAAACCCATTTAGAACATTCGGGCTCAAAATTTCCTTCTCCCTCAAGAAACCTCGTTAAGTTGCCATCATTTTACAAGATGTTTCAATTCGACAATCTCAATGGGCTGCTTATTGGGGTCCGGCTCAACCAGCGGCACATTCTGATTAAACATGGCTGACATTTAAATACCCCTTAGGAGGCTACTATCATGCCCGCTAAGCCAATCAGAAACCCAGCAATGGACCATGTAATTTAAGGCCATTCGCGCAAATTCGAACATAAAGAAATGAAAAATATTGCGAGTAATTAAAAGAAATACAAAAACAATTTAAATCTAGGCTCAAAATAAAATAAATCACATCAAAACAAACAAAAATTACTTATAAAATGAGAATGCACTTAATGGACACAATTACGACTAAAATACTAAACATACCAGAGAAGCGTGAATGTCTAAATCAGCTGTAATTACCAGACGAAAACCCGGTCTAACTAAACAATCTAGTACAATTAAAAGAACATACAGAAGTACCTAAAAGTACCTTTAGGCAGAAGGAAAATCTGGGCAGGATTTTCTGAAGGGGTTAAACGGCGTCTAATTCCCAACACACATACGATTTCTTACTACCTTGAGTAACTTAATGTGTACAATAATAATATCATACTGAGGTACCTTAAGGCGGAAGGAAAATTTGGAAGTGGAAGTTACAGGAATTCCAGATTTACAAGCACCGCAAATTCGTGAAATTTCTTTTCATCCAGGGATCCCAATCAAAAGGCTATAGGGTTGTAAATTTTTATATCACAACACAATATATATAATGACATTAACATCGCCATCAAATACAATTCAAATGTTTTAACAATATCTGAATTACTATTTACGTGTTTGTGTTTACGTAAATCTTGCTAACTGTGAGAGTGATTCATTTGATATTTCCAAGCGTTTGTTCCGTGAGGTCAGTGGTCATGGCCGATTATAATCTGTATTTTGCAGAGATTATAATCAATCGCCCAGCATTAGCTTAACTTAAGACGCGCGAAAACCATGAAAAACGAACGTCCGAGGCGGGCCTCACGGGTGCAAACAGGAACATTATGCAGGCGAGCGATAAAGTCCTATGGCTTGTAAATTTGGTCACATGAATCTCAAAGCATCTGAGGAAACTCTACTCTCCCTTATGACTCGATTTGCTATGATTTTACGTTAACTTAATTGATCACAATATTACAAAATGTTCTAGGCGTAAGGCAAGCTAAGAGAAAAACGCAACATGAGAGAAGAGAACAAAATTGGACATGAAAACTAGAAGAACAAATTAACCTAATTCCAGCGACCCTCAACGATGGACAAAGCGACAAAGAAACAACCATTCGACACCAAAACCGAACAAACCGAACAAACCTAAAAAACCTAACAAACCGAACAAACCTAACAAACCTAACAAACCTAACAAACCTAACAAACCTAACAAACCTAACAAACCTAACAAACCTAACAAACCTACTACGGTTCGGTACCGAACCAATCTAACCGTGAAGAACGATACACCTCTAGGAAGAACCTACAACAATCCAAAACTTGGACAGGAAGTCTAACAACAATGGCCTTGTCCCCAAATTTTTCTCAACTTCTCTCATGTCACACAAATTAATCAATAATTATGAATATTTCCCGAACTCGAGACTTGAACAGCCTCTGAACTGACGTGACGTTAAGCCCCACAAAGCAAGCAATTAAATATGTTATCTATCTAACAAAAGTTGCCCCACGTTTCCTCAGACACCTGATAAAACTCTCACAGCGCGTTCTTGCTACAATTTCCAGGGCTTGAAGCAAGGTCTCGTCGGAGGAAGCCAAGATGCATCGGCTTCCAGCAGCGACTAGTGGAGTCCACCTGAAGACAACAGAATAAAGTGACATTAGATTCATTGCCAGGTACATGACGACTCTTGTACTCAGTAAAAAAAGGTCCGGACAGCGACGTTTACTCGGGAAAAATTGCGCAAAACCAGTTTTCAAACTTGGGAAAACATTAGCTATGTAGAAAAACTATTTCAACTGGGTTTTGAATGCCAAGTAAAGGACAACTAAATTTCCCAATGTTTCGTAACTTGTACCTGTTACTTCTTCAAGGGTAAGAGCAGTCCTGACAATTTTCCAATAACAAAAGAACCACACAAAATTATAACAATTTCCTAGTTCAAGCTTCCTAAATGCATCTAAATAAAATAATCAGGGTCAATAACTCAAAAACTAATGTATTTTGTATTGTCAGGACTGCTTTAACCCTTGATAAAGTAACAGGTACAAGTTACGAAACGTTGGGAAATTCAGTTGTTCTTCACTTAGCATTGAAAACCCAGTTGAAATAGTTTTTGTTAAAACTAGTGCTAAGTTTACATCAAGTAGACATGAGTCTTGAAACTATCATTAGCTTTGTTCGTTGGTCATGAACCTGTGGATTATATCTCTTAGACGGAGACAAAATGTATCCAGTTTTTGACGCGATACGTCTTTGAAAAGCCAATTCTAAGGCGAGAGATTACGGACTTGTATTGGAAGGCTCGCATGCCGACTTACATTTATCGACGCTGCTGTAGAGACGTCTCGATGTCGCTTGTAGGAGATCGGATTACGTCCCACCGCGGACAGCTTTCCATCCAAACCAAGGCAGAGTGGAAACCTGCGTGAAAAGAAAGGCCGCATATTAGGCAACACATCTATGTTATTATTATTATTTGCGGTGTTTAACGACACACTGTTTTGACAACGTGCCATGCAGCACTGGTCTGATGGCGTCGGTGAATGAGTGGATGATGATGATGAACCTAACCTAGCCTAGAAGGCAGGAGGGGAAACCCGGTGCCGGCACGTAGCCTACTCCTGTCGAAGACCAAGGGGACCACCGGCTTAACGTCCCTTCCGAAGGACGGTACAACGCGAACAACAGGATTCCTCCACAAATCCATGCTGTCGAGAGGTTGATAAGCAAGGCGAGTGAAGTTGCTGTACTAACTTGCATCCCTCCAACCTCTCTCCCAAACAGAACTGGTCATGTGTATGATGATCACCCATCCAATACCTGACCCAGCGCAGTGTTGCTTAACTTTCATCCCTCCAACCTCTCTCCCGAACAGAACTGGTCATGTGTATGATGGTCACCCATCCAATACCTGGCCCAGCGCAGTGTTGCTTAACTTTCATCCCTCCAACCTCTCTCCCGAACAGAACTGGTCATGTGTATGATGGTCACCCATCCAATACCTGACCCAGCGCAGTGTTGCTTAACTTTCATCCCTCCAACCTCTCTCCCGAACAGAACTGGTCATGTGTATGATGGTCACCCATCCAATACCTGGCCCAGCGCAGTGTTGCTTAACTTTGGTGATCTTACGAGAACCGGTGTTTCCAACACGCCAAACCGTTCATCAATTATGTTCCCGCTAGACGGTTGCTAGCAACAACTTTTTGAGGTTAAGTCCATGAGTATGTGCCTCGTAAGCTAACAACTGTGGGTCGATTCCACGAATGGGAACAAAGTTTCTAGAGGGTAGTTGTGTACGCTCTCAGTTGATTGCATTCTCACCGATGTACATGTCGAATTAAAATGTCGGCTTACATTCAAAGTTACGGTTTGGAGCAGGGAGCTTTACGTCCATGCAGTTGCGTACCTGTAGTTTTGTTGTCGAATATATTCCATCGTACGGCACTTGTCGCGGGGGAAGCCTGGGGGCTCAGGTTCCTCGAGGTCTTCACCGTCACTTTCTTCAATCGTGAATGACAACCGCCGACTGCAGACAAAACCAGAAACACGTTAGTCACGATCGACAGTGGCTTGCAACGCCACTGGGACGGGTAGACGCGAAATTTAAACGAGCAAAGCACAACGGACGGACTCGTTTAGTGCAAGGTAAGTTGCAGTGGTGCAGTCGAGGGTGTACGCGGGTATTAGCCGTATACCCAAAAAACTTTTAGACACCGAGCGTATACCCAAAAAAATTACAGGGTATACGCCCAGTAAATACACTTTGCAAAACTTTAAATTGCGTTTTGCAACGACAATTCTTAATCTCCCTACAACCTACATTATAAAAACTTGAAAAGCAAAGTTTATTCTGAAAAGTGGGTAGTCCGTGTATAGTAGAGGTTCGTATGATCTGGATGGGTATGCAATGGTTTTTCCAAGCAGTCAACGTACTCATTCAACCCACCCCAGGAAAGCGCAATTGCAGCGACCCCAACACCAAGTAGTAGTTTTAGTGTTGATAGGAATTAACTATCTATGAACTATAACTAGTGAATAGACTAGAAGTACCTAGCCAGTACCTAACCTAGTGATGACCACGGCATTTGGAACTCAAGGCCTGATAACCCAGCGTATACCCAAAACAAAATAATGTAGGACTACACCACTGGTAAGTTGGAAGAATCGATTCCTGCAGCGGATTTATTGTGGAAAATGCCGATCAAATCTTGGCTTACCATCGGTCAGTCGAGCATCATGTCGATCTTCATTCTTCGTTTCGGTCTCGAGCGACAAGTGTTACGGGCGCAGATTCTGTAGCCTCGTGCGGTCAGCTGGAAATCAAAGGACAAAAATAAAACAAACGTTGCTGGCTGACAAATTTCACCGGGAAGAGATGCACAGAGTTTCAAAATATTCCCGAAGCAAACAACGGTTATTATGTAAATCTAGTCAAGAGTGCTTCATCGGTCTCGACTCAACTTGTTAAATAATTTGTAATGTTTATTTGTTGGCTCACCTTTGTTGCCACGGCGACTGGCTAGGTACTGGGAGTCGAACCAGAACCCTCTTCTAAACTCCGTTCCATCTTTGTTGCCACGGCGACTGGCCAGGTACTGGGAGTCGAACCAGAACCCTCTTCTTAACTGCGTTCCATCTTTGTTGCCACGGCGACTGGCCAGGTACTGGGAGTCGAACCAGAACCCTCTTCTAAACTGCGTTCCATCTTTGTTGCCGAGATGATGGTCCAGTTGGTAGCCATGGAGCTGATGCAAAAATCGGCCAGTCGAGTTGGTAGCAGTGTTCACGGAGACACTTGACGTTCGCAACAATGAAATCAAAAAAGTTTTTGTTATTGCCTAGCATTTGATTATCAGGCGCTGAAAGGTAAAGGCTCCGTCATTAGGTTCCTGCAACATGGATTACAAGAACACAAGTTAGTGAAACAGAACGCAATTGTAAAAATAACATCAAACGCAATTAGTACAGTCAGGTACAAAATCAAAAACATAGTCGCGAACAGGTACATTTATAAACATTAACACAAACATTGAAACAAACAGGAACATTTAAAGCCACAACATTTGTTACAATCTCACACTTGAAAACCACAACAGTTCCTGATTCCAAACTCTCGTTCCCACCACGATTCCTCCAGTTCAGATCGTGCCAGCTATACGGGCCGGCAGCATAAACGCAGTAAAAACGCAGAGTAAACGCAGAGTAAACTCAGAATAAACGCAGTAAAAACGCAGAATAAACGCAGAATAAACGCAGAATAAACGCAGAATAAACGCAGTAAAAACGCATCAAAAACGCAGAATAAACGCAGTAAAAACGCAGAATAAACGCAGAATAAACGCAGAATAAACGCAGAATAAACGCAGAGTAAACGCAGAATAAACGCAGAATAAACGCAGTAAAAACGCAGAATAAACGCAGAATAAACGCAGTAAAAACGCAGAATAAACGCAGAATAAACGCAGTAAAAACGCATCAAAATCGCAGAGTAAACTCAGAATAAACGCAGTAAAAACGCAGAATAAACGCAGAATAAACGCAGAATAAACGCAGTAAAAACGCATCAAAAACGCAGAATAAACGCAGTAAAAACGCAGAATAAACGCAGAATAAACGCAGAGTAAACGCAGAATAAACGCAGTAAAAACGCAGAATAAACGCAGAGTAAACGCAGAATAAACGCAGTAAAAACGCAGAATAAACGCAGAGTAAACGCAGAATAAACGCAGTAAAAACGCAGAATAAACGCAGAATAAACGCAGAGTAAACGCAGTAAAAACGCAGAATAAACGCAGAATAAACGCAGTAAAAACGCAGAATAAACGCAGAATAAACGCAGAATAAACGCAGTAAAAACGCAGAATAAACGCAGAATAAACGCATCAAAAACGCAGAATAAACGCAGAATAAACGCATCAAAAACGCAGAATAAACGCAGAATAAACGCAGTAAAAACGCAAGACTAATCACGGTACCGAAGCGAAATCGTAATGAACGCTGAGGAAAGAGGTCGTAGGATAAGCGCTTCTAGTGTGAGTGTGCATCATGCGGTGCCCACATGCCATGCAGAAGATGAAGACTCGTCGGCTCGTGGACCCGTTGGCTCGTGGATGACTGCTACCTGTAGATACCTGTTGCCTAACTGGTTGTGTGTTTGTGTGTTTGTTTGTGTGAGGCCTTGTAGCGCTAACCCAAGACCACTTAGCTGATGTTGAACGCAAACATCCCGGCCGACCGAGGTGACGGATTACGCGCCCGTGTCCCGATTCCGATGACGACGAGAACCGCGGGCGAGTCTCGGCGTCGAAGTCTCGGCGTCGAAGTCTCGGCGTCGGAGTAGACTCAATCTCGGCGGGGCCTGCAACGAACAGAGATATACTCGAATCAATAACTAGCTTCAGTTTTAATTTGATTGTGGAATTCAAAATTGATGCAATTGCTCGCAATTGGTCCCCGGGGTAGTTTATTGTTAGGAACATAATTAACCCAACATAAGTAAGTGGCTAGTCGGGGTCTCGAACCCGGTCCGTCTGGTCTTGGTGTTGCTCAAACATCCAACTGAGCTAATAGGACAAGAGCTTTTCAAGACGATTTTAATGCGTTGAATACAAATGACGGGTGAATGACCAAGAGGCCGTGCATGGTCACAGTCACTCTGATTCTATCCACATCCATTCAACCTCGGTGACTCAATGCTTGCGATGGGCAAAGTATTTTTTTATTAAGAACACTAATAACCTCTAAAAAATGGATGATCCAACGGGGACTGGAATCTCGATCTCCACCTGTCACGGGTGTTGCTCTAACCAATTGAGCTACTTGGACAGAAGACTTACTTTGGAGAGGATTTGAGTGAATTTAATGAGAACGACGAATCTTCAAGGACCAAGATCACCAATTTCTGAGAGGTTTTTTGTGTTTCTAATAATAAAACATGTCATCGTTAAATGTTGTTCGGCAATATAAAAGGAGAAAACACAATTTAAATTTTGTCAAATTCAGTGGTCGATTGGGGCAGCCCCAGGAATTGAAATGTGACTAAATGATGACAAAAAAGCACGCTGGGTCTCGGACTACCTCAACGATACAAACAAGGAGGAGACTGGCAAAGTACTGGAGAGCAAGGCAACAGGTGATGAAGGATGATGGAATCTCAATTCATGGAACGAGAGTTCTCAATTGAAAAAAACCTTTCCAAAAATCGGGTCCAAGTCTTGGCTTTTAGGTGCTATGTTTCCTTACGATGGTAAAAGATACAAGGTCGTGTGTTCAATTGAAATAAGAAATCAAATCTGTTGAAACAGATAGTAAGCCCGGGATGATGCTTAAGGTTTGGCATTACGTGACGAATTGTTGTTTTTTAAAACCAAGCATCGAAACAAACTGAACGTTTGCACTCTCAAAAACAAGTTACTTGGGGAAAAACTTCACGGCAAGGGAGGGAAGTTCTTTATGAAGCAAAAAAACGCTTTTTTATTATTATGAACTCTATAGCCGTCTCAAAATTGATGCAAGTTAAATAATATTTTAACTAAATAAAACGCGTCCAACGTCAAATTGAAGTTACTCGAGTTTGACAGGTTGTGACGTGATATAGCGTCACTAGAATCAGAGTGACTGTGAGTATTTACAGCCTCGTGGTTCTACTCCTTGAAGATCTGTCATTCTCATCAAAAACACTGAAATCATCTCAAAAAGCCAGTGCTCAAGTAGCTCAATTGGTTAGAGCAACACCCGCGACAGGTGGAGATCGGGGTCCAAGTAGCTCAATTGGTTAGAGCAACACACGCGACAGGTGGAGATCGGGGTCCAAGTAGCTCAATTGGTTAGAGCAACACCCGCGACAGGTGGAGATCGGGGTCCAAGTAGCTCAATTGGTTAGAGCAACACCCGCGACAGGTGGAGATCGGATTGACTAAATGATTGTCTAAACTATTAAGGTCTAATCTTCTAAAGAAAGAAACGCAGGTAACCAGAAATTAAATAAACTAGGCAACACGCGAGGGTTATAAAACCAATGTTTGTAGCAGGTTTTGCGAAATGAAGAGGAATGACAAAGCATTGAAAGACTCACCCAAACAATGAAGCGACGACTCCATCTTGTCTTTCATGGGCGGTCAATGTTCGTCCATGTTGCTGCTCTCGTGTTGAAGGCGTCCCATGTCTGAAAAACAGACGCCATTATTAGACAATTAAACACATTCTAACCACGACTCCTCGTTGCCTGCAACAAGTGCAATTGTACGCCATTCGTTCAGCAAAGCTACAACAGCGTTTTGAAGTTAATTGCAAAAATAATGTCAAAATGAAGTGGATATTGAAATAAACGATAGCAGTAAATCTAATAATGATTGTAATAGCGCCTCTGATATTGCGTCCCCGTATTTTCTCTGCTGTTATAAATTGAAGCCAAATAGATTATTTATAATTAAAAAGGCTGGGTTAAATGACCTCGGGTAAATTTTAATGCATACTAATAACATAAATGTGGCGACCGAGAGTCGAGCTGCGACGGTTGAATTATTTAGTTGAATTGTAAAAAACGTAAAATGTCAACTTACCGAAATAATTTGAGAGACATTTTGAGCCAACAGCAAGCAAGTTGATCTTCCACAGAGTTGTCTTGGCCAAGAGACGAGAAGACAGCACAACGTTCTCGTCGGAGAGTTCAGAAGCGAATGCCCGAGCTCCGCTAAAAACAGCCAGTAAACGGTTGGGGCGTGTTGGCGGGAAGTGAACTACCTGCTAATTGAACGACGCCACCTGGCTGCATGCAGTGGTACTTAGCCGAACTGCTCGGAAAATATGAACACATTCAAGAGAAAACATATTCCTCGGCACAAATTTTCCTTGCACGCACGAAACAAATTTATAAACCGTACAATTTCACAAAATAAATATAGTTTGGTAAATATGTGTGTACCCTAGCTACTTACCCAGTTGCATGCATAGATGGATAGCTCGCTAGGTACATAAATGATGGCGTTTTAATAGCAGTGTTTTATGCGGTTGATCTTTATAATTACAAGAGCATAGCGCTAGATTTTATTAGAATCGTAGTGTGCAATGTCATTGTCAACGGTCTTTAAAATTATTATTTAAGAAAAAAATATGAAAATTAGTAATTCCTTTTTCTCAAAATACTTTTGGTAGCTCTGAAAAAGGCTCGAAGCCTAAGATAAGTGAATATTTGATGAGTTTTCTTGCTCACTTTCCTATTCTAGTGGATTTATTTGATCGTGTAGCATTTTGTTAGTTTGGATAAAACTTTGATATCGACGGCCTACATAATTGGTGGATATATACATAGACAATAGGTCTAACTAAACGAGGCAGTTATTTTCTATAAATAGCTGAACAACGGTCAATGCGTACCCCATCTATACCTAATCACATACCTGTCCTTTGTGTGGTAAAAATTCGCTGAGAAATATGTGACCCTCTCCGCAGAGAGGTATGCCAATATGTCAAAAGTGATTGAAAACGGTCAAAGTTATTTAAAGCTTCATTCGTGATTAGATCGTGAATCAGCAGTTTACAGGATTTTAGCTCGTCGAAAGATAAAACCAAGAAAGCCAAACAAAATGTGAAAACTGTGTAATTTCATGTAACAATGGTTGTTGGTATGGAAGTACATCGGTAAGTGGCCTGTCTTTTCCGCGACATTCACTTGGAAATCGACACCCCAAATAGAGATTGTGAAAATTGATTGGAAACAACTGGAAATGGTTGTAAAATTAACATTATTTGTAAGCTTTATCCAACGTGACGTTCATACGGCGGTTTGTTGGAGTTACAAAAGAGAGTTTTTGCTCAAACTATCTGTCGAGAAAACATTTAGAAACATTCAAACGAGATCACACAAATAAATGACAGTATAATCGTACTTACAATCATTTAAATGAGAAGGCACATAATTAGTTTCAGACCAATCTTTCACACCTTGTCCTGGCCGTATCAATGCAGTTCGAATTCTAGTTCTGAATTATAATTTCTGTTGTTACGGTTACGTAAACCTTCTCACTAAGTATTCATTGATAACTTGTAAAATTATTTAAGTGAATAAACAACCGAAGTCTGATAAATAAATGTGAAATCATTTTCGTTTGCAATAGGTCGATGACATTTCCTCTACAAACGTAGAGGTTAATATTTCAAAACAGCTGTTCTGGCGCAAGGAACGGTAGAATCGTAGAATCAAACGGGCAATGACAACGCCGTGTCGTAACGCAATTCTGTGTGCTTGTATGTAGTGTGGGTTGCATACATACAGGCGACAGCAGTGGATAACCCAAGAAATCGTATATGTGTTGGGTTTAGACGCCGTTTAACCCCTTCAGAAAATCCGGCCCACATTTTCCTTTTGCCTTGAGGTACCTCTGTATGTTCTGATCATTTTACAAAGATTTTTGAGTTGGGCCGGGATTTCGTTTGGTAGTTAGAGCCGGTTTAGTAACTCAATGTAACAAGAAATTGTGTCTTTGTTGGGTGTTGGATGATTTAAAACCCATTTTGAAAATTTGGGCACAAAATTTGCGTCTACCTCAAGGGACCTCATTATGTTTTTATAATTTTACAAGATTTTGAGTTTCACACGATTTTATTCTGGTAGATGCAGTCGATTTGCCGTTTCATGTTCAACTGATCATAGAAATCTCGATGCCTCCAGGCTACATCGAGATTTCTTTTGTTCAGGGCTGGGCCAAAAATTAAGACCATCACGGATCGAAAGCCCATCACTTACTCTATCATCTGTGAAAATTTCAAGGGAGAACCCCCCCTTCATTTTCTCGCAAATAATTGAAAAGCAAATTTTGGTCAAAGTTAGCCTATTTTTTCCTAGGCTGGGCCAAAAATTAAGACCATCACGGATCGAAAGCCCATCACTTACTCTATCATCTGTGAAAATTTCAAGGGAGAACCCCCCCTTCATTTTCTCGCAAATAATTGAAAAGCAAATTTTGGTCAAAGTTAGCCTATTTTTTCCTAGGCTGGGCTTAAAATTTAGACCATCACGGATCAAAAGCCCATCACGTGTTCTATTTACTGTGAAAAATTCAATGATGTTACTATTTGCTTTCATGCGTTATTAAGGGTGGAATATTTATGTGCTGTTCCTTTTGTACACACTTTTTTTACTGCGGTTTGTTCACATAGTCTGCTAAGCAATTCCGAGCAATTCCGAGCTTTTAAAGGCGAAGGCTGAGGCTAACTTCCCACGAACAGCAACGGGGTATAGACTTTGGTATGAATCATGGACGGCAGGTAAAGACGACCGGCGTTGTCACAAAGCATGGGGACCGTTACAATATTGTACCTGAGCTATTGATGAACATTAAATATTATTATACTGATACGTACTTACTTAATTATTATTTAGTTACTATATAATTGTTCTGAGTTTTAAATTAATAAATAAATAAGATACGAACATTTATAACGTATCCCCCCCTTCGTCTACTCATCTGAATTCAACCACGTGCGCCAGACGCATGGCTGGCCCCAGTAATAAAATACTTTGCCCATTGCAAGCATTTGATATTGAAATAAGATCTCACAGCATATTATAACGTATCCAACAGGCCAAGACTCATTGAAATCAAACAACCCCAGCTCTTACACCCTTCCTAGGTACACACGGTAATTATTTCAGCAGCAAAATAACTGACCTCTACACTGTTTGACCGCACGGCTACAATGCGTCACAGCCACGCGTGTCGTTGGCTCGCAAATTTCGAAGATAAATTCAAATATTACCGGACTGTACACAAGGATGGCAGCACATTGGTTCTAACAGCTGTAGATCCGTTTGTTTTGAACCTAGCTTAACCTATATGAAACAATGTGTATTAAGATTAGCTTGTCAATAAACATTTAAACATGTAAATATATCAAATTCTTACAAAAAATGAATAAATGCTGAAGGCTGAAGGCTGAACTGATGCTCGAATATCAACTTGTAAATATTTGGCTTCAAATTAGTGAGTTAAAGACATAAATCTGCACGTTCAGTGATTTGCTGCCAATTTCTTTCTTTCCAACGCTGATTGGAAACTACACTAAATCCTCTTTCCATGAGCCATGAAGAAAGAAATTATTTAAAATGCTTTATGATGGTTTTTAGACTCATGTCTACTTGATTTATCCTTAGCACAAGTTTTTAGAAAAACTATTTCAACTGGGTTTTGAATGCTAAGTAAAGGGCTACTAAATTTCCCGACGTTTTGTAACACATACATACTATAGTTACTTCTTCAGAGGTTTGAGCAGTTTTGAGAGGTTTGAACTAAACGTAATGAATAAGGAAATTATGATTGTATCACATAACGTTAGGACAACCTCGAAAAATTGGCGTTTTTTCCATACACATAATTAGTTAGTTAAAAAATGCCAATGTGTTCGAGTTCTTATTTCAGAAAATACATAATACATTAGTTTTTAAGTTATTGACCCTGATTATTTTGTTTAGATGCATTTAGGAAGCTTGAACTAAGTAATTATTATAATTTTATGTGGTTCTTTTGTTATCGGAAAATTGTCAGGACTGCTCAAACCTCTGAAGAAGTAACTAGTATATGTTCCCTTTACTTAGCATTCAAAACCCAGTTCAAATAGTTTTTCTAAAAATTTAAAATACTTCTTTGCATAATGCAGGAGTAACAACAGAAACGAAAAGAGGAAAATAAAATGTCCGGGGAAGGAGTCCATGGGGAAAAAGTGAAGCTACTGCAACCAAATTGATAGAGTTTAAAAATGTAAGGTTCTAATCATTCTTTGTTCTAGTCAAACTTTATAAGCTGTGTAACCATCATAGACTAGTTTCACCAAGCTTGAAACCATTTAAATCAAGTCTGATTATTTTGCAGATAAATGTGACAATTATAACTGCTACCCTATAAACATTTGTATACTTTGAAAATGTGTACTAACTTCTTACAAGTTACAATACTTCTTAACTATTGTAAAAAAATAGTAAGAATTAACGTGAAATATCAAAGCAGATGCTTTCCAAGCGAGAGCGCCTTGCAGCAAAGCCCCACGGTATTAAATTAAAATTCTGTCTTTCATGCATATGGTACTTACTATGTTTACTCCAGGATGTGTGATCCTGATTGCCTGGATGTCGACCGTAGGACCTCCATGAAGTCAAGGATTGTTTGGTTTCAGAAGAAGAGGCTAAGGTGACTTGTCTTCTTCCCTGAATAGCTCACTTGTTAGAGCACCAGATCGGCAATCGGAAGGTCCTGGGTTCATATCCTGGTTCGATCACACTTCTCCCAGCCTTTGCTCTCTAAATATTGAGTGAAGCGATTGTATAACAACCAGAGTGAGATGTCAGCAAAATGCATGCTTCTATTTCTTATTGCCCAGACGGGGGAAATTATTTTAAAAAATACTGAAAAACTTGGATTACATGAGAAGAGTTTCAAGAACATTATCATCTTGGTCAATCAATTTGCTTACTCAACATTAGTTAGATCACATTTTGAGTTCAGGGCAACCATTGAGATGAGTAATTTGTTGCAAAAGAGAAACACAGTTGTGAAAATATTAGAAGCAGTAACATTAAATAACGCTCAAGATTTAATCAGCAACGAGGGTTAAAAGACAGGCTAGAAACACTATACCAAAAGTCGGCTAGGAAGGTAATGGCAATTAGTATGAAAGAAGCCACAGCCCTACTGAATGGATGTCTGAATTAGGATGGGAAACAATATAAATAAGAAGGGCTGATGCTCAACTTGCGTACAAAATCATTAATGAAGAAGAAGCGTGGAATGAATTGAGATCCCAGATTAATAAATCTGCATTCACAGAGAGCAACAAGAATGAATGTTAGGTACATTCACAAAGAAATGAACAAAGTACAATTTCTAGGTCTTAGATTAGACAATCAATTGAATTGGGAAAGCCACATCAAGCACGTGCGCCTGAAAGTGGCTTCAGGATGCTACCTACCTTTTAAAAAAGATTCTGGACATTTGCAGCACTGATGCAGCTAAACTAGCATATTATGGACACATTCATTCTAGAATTAGCTATGGAATTATCATGTGGGGCAACTCAGTTCATGCACCCAGACTATTTGCTATGCAGAAAAAAGCTCTCTGCATTTTAGGTGGAGCAAGCTATGACCCCTGTGCAGATTTTTATTACAAAGACTCTTGTAAATAACTTTTTAGAAATCTACGAATCAAGACATTGCCCTGCATTTACATTTACTTGACAATATTATTTGTAGTGGATAACAACTTTCTGGTAATAGAGAATTGTGATGTACATAAGCATTTTACAAGAGGAACTAACAACATTTATGTATCGAAAGATAGATTAAAAATGACAGACAACTGCCCAATTTATGCAGTCTCATTATTATATAACTAACTGCCAGTGGAGATAAAAAACTAAAAGGATACAAATTTAATGATAGTCTAAAACTGCATCTGCTGACCAAATGCTACTACAAAGTGAAACAATTCCTATGTGTTTTAGATAATAACTAGCACCATAATAACTGACAAACCAATATCATGTACTGTGATCAATTGAGGCTGAATAAATATATTATTATTATTATTATATAAAAGGTTAAAACAGTGACATAGAGATATTATTTTCCAGGCAGTTGCATTACTGACTAAAACCAATCTGTATTAGTTTTTAAACACAAAATGTAATTAAAAATGATGCCAAGATATTGAAAGATATATTTAATACATGTAGGCCAAGCACACACAAATAATATCTGAAATAGAGAATAAAATAGTTCTAGAAATAAATGTTCTAGCTTTCAATGTTCACTTTCAACATTTTATACAGGGATCAAGCTGTGTGATTTACTGCCAACAAAGATTGAACATTGTTACAGAGCAATAGAATTTAAGATCAATTGTCAAGAGTGACTGATCAAAATGTATAACAAGTATTTTCTATTTAACATGTAAAGACTGTTTAGCTAAATAAAACTGATTATAATTTATAGTCTGTGTAATAGTTGGAGAATTGCATTGTTTGCTTTCTGGTTTGCTTGCTTTCATAATGATTTGATAGCAGCTTATGAAGCAAAGATGACCAAGAACAGGCACGACACTGAATACCTCGATAGACTGAGTCAAGTATTGCAACTTGCTATCCGTGGTTGTGATGAGATCAAAGATTCATGCAATCAATATTTTGGGGCCTGGTCAACTAAAACTGCAGCCATGAATTACAAGAGCACCTTGAATCTACTTGAATATTGAAATGTGCATTGAAAGCCAAACAAAATGAGTGATTGGATTGCATGCTTAAAGTTCTAAAAGATATCATGTAACAGGCAAGATTTAAGGAGCTTCATTCCTACCACAATGTTATCAACCTGTGCCAAGTGGATTACATTTTCCATCATCATTTTGATGATATCAGTTTTTCAAACATCACTTTCCAAGTGGATATAAACTACAACTCCAGCTAATGTTTAAAGTGCAGGTAATACTCGGGGCTGGTAAAGATATGTTTGTGGTAACAATGATGCTCTGTTTAGCACATCAAAGTCAGGTGGTACAAGGTGTTCCATCTCTACAATGCTGGTGACATTATTAACCAGACTAGAGACAGAGTAGAAAATGTTGGATCGTGCCTCCTCGTAGCTGTCTATGATATGTATCTTCCAGCCCATGTTGCTGTGTGTGAAGCTGTTGTAGTAGACAAGGTCTGGTCACGATGAGTTGGGAGTTCCCTCCAACAAAGCTCCGAGGCCTGCAATGCAAATAGAACACAGTTGTCATTCTAGTTGCAACACTTAATATGAACAATAAAGGTCCTACTTAAGCTGGAATTGTATTCTTCAACGCTCTACCAACTTGGCTTTAAGAAATGTCTGATGACAGTTTTAAAAGTAGTTTGTTTGTGCTTTAGATTGACAGTTACTGCTTTTATCCAGTGAAAGAAATGTTAACTGTCTGACCAATGTTGTTATACTGATAAAGAGGATGTATATATGATAGTTTTTAGACTCATGTCTACTTGATTTATCCTTAGCACAAGTTTTTAGAAAAACTATTTGAACTGGGTTTTGAATGCTAAGTAAAGGGCTACTAAATTTCCCGACGTTTCGTAACATCTACTAGTTAGATTGTAGCATAGCAGCATTGTAGCATCTACCAGCATAGACTTAGATTGTAGATTACATTTTCTGATTCGATGTAGGGATTTAGACGTGATACCGTCGTGGATTAAAATCAAGCATCACTTAAGGGATAAAAACACCGAGTTAATTTTTGATAGGGCCAGTAAAGCGTTGTTACGGAAAACCATTCAAGACACAAGAAAGAAAATTTGGGTTTGTAACGAACAAATTTATTTCTGCAGATCGAAGGTATGTGATTTTATTTCCTTGGATTTATGGGATAGATTTGATTATATCGTTTCCAATCACAACTGTTGGCTTCACCAAATGACTAGTGAGAAACTTAGTAGAAAGCTAAATAACTTCTGCAGGAAACAACAAAGAAATTGGAGTTCAAGAGGGACATTCATAAAACCTAAGACAGTTTACAATTTATCTAATACCTGTGTGTCAGAGGCTGGTAATAGAGTTTTAGAAAAGTGATTCAATTTTGCAATAGCTTCAAAAAGTATTCCAGTAGAAACAATAATAGCAGGGGCAGAAGATGCAGTTAAAAGGTTACCTTTCAAATTAGCAGATGTTATAAGACAGGATGTAGCATACATTTGAAGGAAGGGAAAAACAGAAGAGTTTAAACAAAACACAAAACCAGAAGAGACAGAAGCTTTGAGGGAATTGAAGAAAAATAAGAAGGTAGTAATTTTGAAAGCAGACAAAGGGAATTCAACAGTTATTATGAATACAGAAGATTACAAGAGGCAAATGGATGAAGTTATACCATCAGAGGATTACGTAAAACTGAATAAAGACCCCACAACAAAATTTGAGAAGAGATAAACAGAATACTTAGAGAAAGCGCCAGTAGAAGAAAAGTTAATAAGAGAATTAGTTCCAAAAGAATCAATCATCCCAAAAGGTTATGGGTTACCAAAAATTCACAAAATAGATTGGGAAAAGCAGAGGATAGTTGAGAAGAGATGCAAGTGCCAATGCAACTTGTAACCAGTGTGATAGGTGCACCAGCACATGAAATAGCTAGAACCATAGGAAAAGTCCAGTAATGAACCAGTAATGAAGGCTAAATTATTTGTAAAGAATTCTCAAGACTTTTTATCAAAGGTAAAACAGGTGCATTTGGAAGAAGGAGACATGCTGGTTAGTTTAGATGTTTTTGGACTATTTAGTAACATTCCATTTAACAAAACAATAGGAATTTTGAAGACAAATAATAGAAAGTTTAGGCTACCAATAACGTTGATCAATTTGATAGAAGAATGTTTAAAGTGCAATTATTTCTTATGGGACGGTCATATGGACTTGGGAATTGTTATGATTTTATGTGGTTCTTTTGTTATCGGAAAATTGTCAGGACTGCTCAAACCTCTGAAGAAGTAACTAGTATATGTTACGAAACGTCGGGAAATTTAGTAGCCCTTTACTTAGCATTCAAAACCCAGTTCAAATAGTTTTTCTAACAAGGATGTATTGTATTGTATTGTATTGTATTGTATTGTATTGTATTTTTGTCCCTGACAAGTATAGTGAACCAGTGTGAGCAAAGTCAGGTCAGCTATAATATAGGCAAATAATATTGATAGGGGTAAAGTATAATAGTAAAAACAATAATAACAATTAGTTTTGTTCCAAGAGATGAACATATTTACAGATGACAGTTTTGCAAATTGTTAGAAAGGTTTTAATTTTCATCAAGGGAGTAGAAGTGGTTGTTGAGAAGGAAGATATGCAGTTTAAAGTCAAAGCAGC
Source organism: Protonemura montana (assembly GCA_947568835.1). NCBI lineage: Eukaryota > Metazoa > Arthropoda > Insecta > Plecoptera > Nemouridae > Protonemura > Protonemura montana. Next base: position 32,974,471 of record OX387602.1, on the reverse strand, counting down.
TGAAGGTTGGGGAGTCTTTGACGAGGGCAGGAAGGTGTTTGTAGATGTTGATACAAAGGTATCGGGGGTTGTGTTTGAAAAGTGTGGTTTTATGGGGGAGGGCTCGGATTTCCTGACTTCTACTCGTTGTGTGGGAGTGAACGGAGGAGTCAGGTGGGAATAGGTCAGGGTGGGATCTGACTAGGGTGCTTGCAATTTGAACGAGGGTGCAGGTGAGGGCTTGGATTTCCTGACTTCTACTCGTTGCGTGGGAGTGAACGAGTCAGGTGGGAATAGGTCATGGTGGGATCTGACTAGGGTGCTTGCAATTTGAACGAGGGTGCAGGTGAGGGTAAGGATTTCCTGACTTCTACTCGTTGCGTGAGAGTGAACGGAGGAGTCAGGTGGGAATAGGTCAGGGTGGGATCTGACTAGGGTGCTTGCAATTTGAACGAGGGTGCAGGTGAGGGTAAGGATTTCCTGACTTCTACTCGTTGCGTGAGAGTGAACGGAGGAGTCAGGTGGGAATAGGTCAGGGTGGGATCTGACTAGGGTGCTTGCAATTTGAACGAGGGTGCAGGTGAGGGTAAGGATTTTGAGAGTTATGAAGAGGGGTTTGCATGTGTTACGGCAGGATGCTCCTGCAATAATGCAGACCGCTTGTTTTTGGGTAGTAAAGATTCTTTTTGCTTGGGGGTAGGTGCCCTAGAAAAGGAGGTTGTAGGATATGTGTGAGTGTAGGTGTGCATGATAAACTAGTTTGACAGAGTGGGGGTTGACTACCTTGTCTAGTCAACGGAGGAGCCGGTAGTTTTGATTTTGGAGAGAGTTTTTTGAACACGAAGTGTCCAGTCTTGGTTAGGGGTGATGTGGATGCCAAGGAATTTAGTCGAGGGGGCACTTGGAGTTACTTTGCAGTTGACTCAGATGAGGGGGAAGAAGTCGGGGAGTTTGTTTTAGTGTGGAAGTTGATGAAGGTGGACTTTGCTGGCTGGAGGGCTAGTTGGTTGTTTAGGTAATAGGAGGAGATAATAATTGTTTGGGAGTTTGCAGCTTGGGTGAGGGAGCTGGTAGGTTGAGATTTCAGGCTGGTGGGAAGGTGGGTCGTGTTGTCTGCAAATTGGAAGAGGGAGCGGCCAAGTTAAAAGTTGAGGAAGGTCGTTGACGTAGAGGAGGAAAAGGAGAGGGGAAGCACCGAGCCTTGCTTGATAGAGAATACATACAGATACAGATACGTAGGGGGGTAGATATGGTGGGGGGTAGATACGGAGGGGGGTAGATACGGAGGGGGGTAGATACGGAGGGAGGTAGATACGTAGGGGGGTAGATATGAAGGGGGGTTTGCCGGGGGTTGAAGAGTTAATACAAACAACTTGGGTGTGGTCGGAGAGTAATGAGGCAATCCACTTGTCATGGGTTCCTCTGGTTCCTTAAGACTGGATATTGGGGAGGAGGAGGGTGTGGTTGATTGTGTCCAAGACTTTGCTGAGATCACAAGAGTCCCAGTGCCTGATCATCTTTGTCCAGGGCAGTGTGGATGGTAGAGAGGAATTGCAAGATGGCTGTGATGGTGAATTTATTCTTCTGGAAGCTGTGTTTGCAGTCTGGAAGGATGTTGTGGGTGTTAAGCAAGGAAAGAAGCCGGGAGAGCATGATTTATTCGATGAGTCTGGACAATGTGGAGAGGTAGGAGATGGGCCTATCGTTGTCAACGATTGGGATGATGAGAGCCTGTTTGAGTTTGGTGGGAATATGTTGAGGTAAAGGAGCTATTATTGATGAGGGTGAGGGGGTCGGTAAGGAGGTGCAAGTTGCTGGCTATGAACTCAGATGGAAAACTCATCTAGTTCGCTCCAGTGTTTGTTTTGGAGGAAGCGGATTCCAAAGGAGATCTCTCCAGGATTGGTAGAGAATAGGAATATTGACTTTGAGGGTGACTTGGCTAGGATTGGCTTGGCTAGGATTGGCTTGGCTAGGATTGGCTTGGCTTGGCTAGGATTGGCTAGGCTTGGCTTGGCTTGGATTGGCTAGGATTGGCTTGGCTCGGCTTAGCTTGACTTGGCTTGGCTTGGCTTGGCTTGGCTTAGCTAGGATTGGCTTGGCTTGGCTTGGCTTGGATTGGCTAGGATTGGCTTGGCTTGGCTAGTATTGGCTTGGCTTGGCTTGGCTTGGCTTGGCTTGGCTTGGCTAGGATTGGCTTGGCTTGGCTTGGATTGGCTAGGATTGGCTTGGCTTGGCTTCAATTGGCTAGGATTGGCTTGGCTCGGCTTAGCTTGACTTGGCTTGGCTAGGATTGGCTTGGCTTGGCTTGGCTAGGATTGGCTTGGTTTGGCTTGGCTAGGATTGGCTTGGCTTGGCTAGGATTGGCTTGGCTTGGCTAGGATTGGCTTGGCTCGGCTTGGCTTGGCTAGGATTGGCTTGGCTTGGCTTGGCTTGGCTAGGATTGGCTTGGCTTGGCTAGGATTGGCTTGACTTGGCTTGGCTTGGCTTGGCTTGGCTTGGCTAGGATTAACTTGACTTGGCTTGGCTTGGCTTGGCTAGGATTGGCTTGGCTTGGCTAGGATTGGCTTGGCTAGGATTGGCTTGGCTTGGCTAGGATTGGCTAGGATTGGCTTGGCTTGGCTTGGCTTGGCTTGGCTTGGCTAGGATTGGCTTGACTTGGCTAGGATTGGCTTGACTTGGCTTGGCTTGGCTTGGCTTGGCTTGGCTAGGATTGGCTTGACTTGGCTTGGCTTGGCTTGGCTAGGATTGGCTTGGCTTGGCTAGGATTGGCTTGGCTAGGATTAGCTTGGCTTGGCTAGGATTGGCTTGGCTTGGCTAGGATTGGCTAGGATTGGCTTGGCTAGGATTGGCTTGACTTGGCTTGGCTTGGCTTGGCTTGGATTGGCTTGGCTTGACTTGGCTTGGCTTGACTTGGCTAGGATTGGCTTGGCTTGACTTGGCTAGAATTGGCTTGACTTGGCTAGGATTGGCTTGGCTTGGCTAGGATTGGCTTGCCTAGGATTGGCTTGGATTGGCTTGGCTTAGCTTGGCTAGGCTAGGATTGGCTTGACTTGGCTAGGATTGGCTTGGCTTGACTTGGCTTGGCTTGGCTAGAATTGGCTTGACTTGGCTAGGATTGGCTTGGCTTGGCTAGGATTGGCTTGACTTGGCTAGGATTGGCTTGGCTTGACTTGGCTTGGCTAGAATTGGCTTGACTTGGCTAGGATTGGCTCGACTTGGCTAGGATTGGCTTGGCTTGACTTGGCTTGGCTAGAATTGGCTTGACTTGGCTTGGATTGGCTTGGCTTGGCTAGAATTGGCTTGACTTGGCTAGGATTGGCTTGGCTTGGCTTGGCTAGGCTTGGCTTGACTTGGCTAGGATTTGCTTGGCTTGGCTAGGATTGGCTTGGCTTCGCTTGGCTAGGATTGGCTTGGCTTGGCTTAGCTTGGCTAGGATTGGCTTGGCTTGGCTAGGCTTGGCTTGGCTTGGCTTGGCTAGGATTGGCTTGGCTTGGCTTGGCTAGGATTGGCTTGGCTTGGCTTGGCTTGGCTAGGATTGGCTTGGCTTGGCTAGGCTTGGCTTAACTTGGCTAGGATTGGCTTGGCTTGGCTAGGATTGGCTTGGCTTGGCTTGGCTAGGATTGGCTAGGATTGGCTAGGATTGGCTAGGATTGGCTTGGCTTGGCTTGGCTTGGCTTGGCTTGGCTTGGCTAGGATTGGCTTGGCTTGGCTAGGATTGGCTTGGCTTGGCTTGGCTTGGATTGGCTTGGCTTGGCTTGGCTTGGCTAGGATTGGCTTGGCTAGGATTGGCTTGGCTTGGCTTGGCTTGGATTGGCTTGGCTTGGCTTGGCTTGGCTAGGATTGGCTCGGCTTGGCTTGGCTAGGATTGGCTTGGCTAGGATTGGCTTGGCTTGGCTTGGCTAGGCTTGGCTTGGCTTGGCTAGGATTGGCTTGGCTTGGCTGGGATTGGCTTGGATTGGCTTGGCTTGGCTTGGCTAGGATTGGCTTGGCTTGGCTTGGATTGGCTTGGCTTGGATTGGCTTGGCTTGGCTAGGCTTGGCTAGGATTGGCTTGACTTGGCTTGACTTGGCTTGGCTAGGATTGGCTTGGCTAGGATTGGCTTGGCTTGGATTGGCTTGACTTGGCTTGGATTGGCTTGTCTTGGCTAGGATTGGCTTGGCTTGGCTTGGATTGGCTTGGATTGGCTAGGATTGGCTTGGCTTGGCTTGGCTAGGATTGGCTTGGCTAGGATTGGCTTGGCTTGGCTTGGAATGGCTTGGCTTGACTTGGCTTGGCTTGGATTGGCTCGACTTGGCTAGGATTGGCTTGGCTTGGCTTGGCATGGCTAGGATTGGCTCGACTTGGCTAGGATTGGCTTGGCTTGGATTGGCTTGGCATGGCTAGGATTGGCTTGACTTGGCTAGGATTGGCTTGGCTTGGCTTGGCTTGGCTAGGATTGGCTTGGCTAGGCTAGGATTGGCTTGGCTTGGCTTGGCTTGGCTAGAATTGGCTTGGCTTGGCTTGGCTAGGATTGGCTTGGCTGGGCTTGGCTTGGCTTGGCTTGGCTAGGATTGGCTTGGATTGGCTTGGCTAGGCTAGCATTGGCTTGGATTGGCTTGGCTTGGCTAGGATTGGCTTGGCTTGGCTTGGCTTGGCTAGGATTGGCTTGGCTTGGCTTGGCTTGGCTAGGATTGGATTGGCTTGGCTAGGATTGGCTTGGCTAGGCTTGGCTAGGCTAGCATTGGCTTGGATTGGCTTGGCTAGGATTGGCTTGGCTTGGCTTGGCTAGGATTGGCTTGGCTTGGCTTGGCATGACTTGGCTAGGATTGGCTTGGCTTGGCTTGGCTTGGCTTGGCTTGGCTTGGCTTGGCTTGGATTGGCTTGGCTTGGCTTGGCTGGGATTAGCTTGGATTGGCTTGGCTAGGATTGGCTTGGCTTGACTTGGCTTGGATTGGCTTGACTTGGCTTGGCTTGGCTGGGATTGGCTTGGATTGGCTTGGCTTGGCTTGGCTTGGCTTGGATTGGCTTGGCTTGGCTTGGCTTGGCTGGGATTAGCTTGGATTGGCTTGGATTGGCTTGGCTTAGCTTGGCTAGGATTGGCTAGGATTGGCTAGGATTGGCTTGGATTGGCTTTGCTTGGCTTGGCTTGGCTTGGTTTGGCTTGGCTAGGATTGGCTAGGATTGGCTAGGATTGGCTAGGATTGGCTAGGATTGGCTTGGCTTGGATTGGCTTGGCTTGGCTAGGCTTGGCTAGGATTGGCTTGACTTGGCTTGGCTTGGCTTGGCTTGGCTTAGCTTGGATTGGCTTGGCTAGGATTGGCTTGGATTGGCTAGGATTGGCTCGACTTGGCTAGGATTGGCTTGGCTTGGCTTGGCTTGGCATGGCTAGGATTGGCTCGACTTGGCTAGGATTGGCTTGGCTTGGATTGGCTTGGCTAGGATTGGCTTGGCTTGGCTAGGCTAGGATTGGCTTGGCTTGGCTTGGCTTGGCTTGGCTCGGCTTGGCTAGAATTGGCTTGGCTTGGCTAGGATTGGCTAGGATTGGCTCGACTTGGCTAGGATTGGCTTGGCTTGGCTTGGCTTGGCTAGGATTGGCTTGGCTTGGCTAGGCTAGGATTGGCTTGGCTTGGCTTGGCTTGGCTAGAATTGGCTTGGCTTGGCTTGGCTAGGATTGGCTTGGCTTGGCTTGGCTTGGCTAGGATTGGCTTGGATTGGCTTGGCTTGGCTAGGATTGGCTTGGCTTGGCTTGGAATGGCTTGGCTTGGCTTGGCTAGGATTGGCTTGGCTTGGCTTGGCATGACTTGGCTAGGATTGGCTAGGATTGGCTTGGCTTGGCTTGGCTTGGCTTGGCTTGGATTGGCTTGGCTTGGCTTGGCTTGGCTGGGATTGGCTTGGATTGGCTTGGCTAGGATTGGCTTGGCTTGACTTGGCTTGGATTGGCTTGACTTGGCTTGGCTTGGCTGGGATTGGCTTGGATTGGCTTGGCTAGGATTGGCTTGGCTTGACTTGGCTTGGATTGGCTTGACTTGGCTTGGCTTGGCTTGGCTTGGAATGGCTTGGCTTGGCTTGACTTGGCTAGGATTGGCTTGGATTGGCTTGGCTTGGCTTGGCTTGGCTAGGATTGGCTTGGATTGGCTTGGCTTGGCTTGGCTTGGATTGGCTTGGCTTGGCTTGGCTTGGCTTGGCTTGGCTTGGCTAGGATTGGCTTGGCTTGGCTTGGATTGGCTAGGATTGGCTTGGCTTGGCTTCAATTGGCTAGGATTGGCTTGGCTCGGCTTAGCTTGACTTGGCTTGGCTAGGATTGGCTTGGCTTGGCTTGGCTAGGATTGGCTTGGTTTGGCTTGGCTAGGATTGGCTTGGCTTGGCTAGGATTGGCTTGGCTTGGCTAGGATTGGCTTGGCTCGGCTTGGCTTGGCTAGGATTGGCTTGGCTTGGCTTGGCTTGGCTAGGATTGGCTTGGCTTGGCTAGGATTGGCTTGACTTGGCTTGGCTTGGCTTGGCTTGGCTTGGCTAGGATTAACTTGACTTGGCTTGGCTTGGCTTGGCTAGGATTGGCTTGGCTTGGCTAGGATTGGCTTGGCTAGGATTGGCTTGGCTTGGCTAGGATTGGCTAGGATTGGCTTGGCTTGGCTTGGCTTGGCTTGGCTTGGCTAGGATTGGCTTGACTTGGCTAGGATTGGCTTGACTTGGCTTGGCTTGGCTTGGCTTGGCTAGGATTGGCTTGACTTGGCTTGGCTTGGCTTGGCTAGGATTGGCTTGGCTTGGCTAGGATTGGCTTGGCTAGGATTAGCTTGGCTTGGCTAGGATTGGCTTGGCTTGGCTAGGATTGGCTAGGATTGGCTTGGCTAGGATTGGCTTGACTTGGCTTGGCTTGGCTTGGCTTGGATTGGCTTGGCTTGACTTGGCTTGGCTTGACTTGGCTAGGATTGGCTTGGCTTGACTTGGCTAGAATTGGCTTGACTTGGCTAGGATTGGCTTGGCTTGGCTAGGATTGGCTTGCCTAGGATTGGCTTGGATTGGCTTGGCTTAGCTTGGCTAGGCTAGGATTGGCTTGACTTGGCTAGGATTGGCTTGGCTTCACTTGGCTTGGCTTGGCTAGAATTGGCTTGACTTGGCTAGGATTGGCTTGGCTTGGCTAGGATTGGCTTGACTTGGCTAGGATTGGCTTGGCTTGACTTGGCTTGGCTAGAATTGGCTTGACTTGGCTAGGATTGGCTCGACTTGGCTAGGATTGGCTTGGCTTGACTTGGCTTGGCTAGAATTGGCTTGACTTGGCTTGGATTGGCTTGGCTTGGCTAGAATTGGCTTGACTTGGCTAGGATTGGCTTGGCTTGGCTTGGCTAGGCTTGGCTTGACTTGGCTAGGATTTGCTTGGCTTGGCTAGGATTGGCTTGGCTTCGCTTGGCTAGGATTGGCTTGGCTTGGCTTAGCTTGGCTAGGATTGGCTTGGCTTGGCTAGGCTTGGCTTGGCTTGGCTTGGCTAGGATTGGCTTGGCTTGGCTTGGCTAGGATTGGCTTGGCTTGGCTTGGCTTGGCTAGGATTGGCTTGGCTTGGCTAGGCTTGGCTTAACTTGGCTAGGATTGGCTTGGCTTGGCTAGGATTGGCTTGGCTTGGCTTGGCTAGGATTGGCTAGGATTGGCTAGGATTGGCTAGGATTGGCTTGGCTTGGCTTGGCTTGGCTTGGCTTGGCTTGGCTAGGATTGGCTTGGCTTGGCTAGGATTGGCTTGGCTTGGCTTGGCTTGGATTGGCTTGGCTTGGCTTGGCTTGGCTAGGATTGGCTTGGCTAGGATTGGCTTGGCTTGGCTTGGCTTGGATTGGCTTGGCTTGGCTTGGCTTGGCTAGGATTGGCTCGGCTTGGCTTGGCTAGGATTGGCTTGGCTAGGATTGGCTTGGCTTGGCTTGGCTAGGCTTGGCTTGGCTTGGCTAGGATTGGCTTGGCTTGGCTGGGATTGGCTTGGATTGGCTTGGCTTGGCTTGGCTAGGATTGGCTTGGCTTGGCTTGGATTGGCTTGGCTTGGATTGGCTTGGCTTGGCTAGGCTTGGCTAGGATTGGCTTGACTTGGCTTGACTTGGCTTGGCTAGGATTGGCTTGGCTAGAATTGGCTTGGCTTGGATTGGCTTGACTTGGCTTGGATTGGCTTGTCTTGGCTAGGATTGGCTTGGCTTGGCTTGGATTGGCTTGGATTGGCTAGGATTGGCTTGGCTTGGCTTGGCTAGGATTGGCTTGGCTAGGATTGGCTTGGCTTGGCTTGGAATGGCTTGGCTTGACTTGGCTTGGCTTGGATTGGCTCGACTTGGCTAGGATTGGCTTGGCTTGGCTTGGCATGGCTAGGATTGGCTCGACTTGGCTAGGATTGGCTTGGCTTGGATTGGCTTGGCATGGCTAGGATTGGCTTGACTTGGCTAGGATTGGCTTGGCTTGGCTTGGCTTGGCTAGGATTGGCTTGGCTAGGCTAGGATTGGCTTGGCTTGGCTTGGCTTGGCTAGAATTGGCTTGGCTTGGCTTGGCTAGGATTGGCTTGGCTGGGCTTGGCTTGGCTTGGCTTGGCTAGGATTGGCTTGGATTGGCTTGGCTAGGCTAGCATTGGCTTGGATTGGCTTGGCTTGGCTAGGATTGGCTTGGCTTGGCTTGGCTTGGCTAGGATTGGCTTGGCTTGGCTTGGCTTGGCTAGGATTGGATTGGCTTGGCTAGGATTGGCTTGGCTAGGCTTGGCTAGGCTAGCATTGGCTTGGATTGGCTTGGCTTGGCTAGGATTGGCTTGGCTTGGCTTGGCTAGGATTGGCTTGGCTTGGCTTGGCATGACTTGGCTAGGATTGGCTTGGCTTGGCTTGGCTTGGCTTGGCTTGGCTTGGCTTGGCTTGGATTGGCTTGGCTTGGCTTGGCTTGGCTGGGATTAGCTTGGATTGGCTTGGCTAGGATTGGCTTGGCTTGACTTGGCTTGGATTGGCTTGACTTGGCTTGGCTTGGCTGGGATTGGCTTGGATTGGCTTGGCTTGGCTTGGCTTGGATTGGCTTGGCTTGGCTTGGCTTGGCTGGGATTAGCTTGGATTGGCTTGGATTGGCTTGGCTTAGCTTGGCTAGGATTGGCTAGGATTGGCTAGGATTGGCTTGGATTGGCTTTGCTTGGCTTGGCTTGGTTTGGCTTGGCTAGGATTGGCTAGGATTGGCTAGGATTGGCTAGGATTGGCTTGGATTGGCTTTGCTTGGCTTGGCTTGGTTTGGCTTGGCTAGGATTGGCTAGGATTGGCTAGGATTGGCTAGGATTGGCTAGGATTGGCTTGGCTTGGATTGGCTTGGCTTGGCTAGGCTTGGCTAGGATTGGCTTGACTTGGCTTGGCTTGGCTTGGCTTGGCTTGGCTTAGCTTGGATTGGCTTGGCTAGGATTGGCTTGGATTGGCTAGGATTGGCTCGACTTGGCTAGGATTGGCTTGGCTTGGCTTGGCTTGGCATGGCTTGGTTTGGCTTGGCTAGGATTGGCTAGGATTGGCTAGGATTGGCTAGGATTGGCTAGGATTGGCTTGGCTTGGATTGGCTTGGCTTGGCTAGGCTTGGCTAGGATTGGCTTGACTTGGCTTGGCTTGGCTTGGCTTGGCTTAGCTTGGATTGGCTTGGCTAGGATTGGCTTGGATTGGCTAGGATTGGCTCGACTTGGCTAGGATTGGCTTGGCTTGGCTTGGCTTGGCATGGCTAGGATTGGCTCGACTTGGCTAGGATTGGCTTGGCTTGGATTGGCTTGGCTAGGATTGGCTTGGCTTGGCTAGGCTAGGATTGGCTTGGCTTGGCTTGGCTTGGCTTGGCTCGGCTTGGCTAGAATTGGCTTGGCTTGGCTAGGATTGGCTAGGATTGGCTCGACTTGGCTAGGATTGGCTTGGCTTGGCTTGGCTTGGCTAGGATTGGCTTGGCTTGGCTAGGCTAGGATTGGCTTGGCTTGGCTTGGCTTGGCTAGAATTGGCTTGGCTTGGCTTGGCTAGGATTGGCTTGGCTTGGCTTGGCTTGGCTAGGATTGGCTTGGATTGGCTTGGCTTGGCTAGGATTGGCTTGGCTTGGCTTGGAATGGCTTGGCTTGGCTTGGCTAGGATTGGCTTGGCTTGGCTTGGCATGACTTGGCTAGGATTGGCTAGGATTGGCTTGGCTTGGCTTGGCTTGGCTTGGCTTGGATTGGCTTGGCTTGGCTTGGCTTGGCTGGGATTGGCTTGGATTGGCTTGGCTAGGATTGGCTTGGCTTGACTTGGCTTGGATTGGCTTGACTTGGCTTGGCTTGGCTGGGATTGGCTTGGATTGGCTTGGCTAGGATTGGCTTGGCTTGACTTGGCTTGGATTGGCTTGACTTGGCTTGGCTTGGCTTGGCTTGGAATGGCTTGGCTTGGCTTGACTTGGCTAGGATTGGCTTGGATTGGCTTGGCTTGGCTTGGCTTGGCTAGGATTGGCTTGGATTGGCTTGGCTTGGCTTGGCTTGGATTGGCTTGGCTTGGCTTGGCTTGGCTTGGCTTGGCTTGGCTTGGCTAGGATTGGCTTGGCTTGGCTTGGATTGGCTAGGATTGGCTTGGCTTGGCTTCAATTGGCTAGGATTGGCTTGGCTCGGCTTAGCTTGACTTGGCTTGGCTAGGATTGGCTTGGCTTGGCTTGGCTAGGATTGGCTTGGTTTGGCTTGGCTAGGATTGGCTTGGCTTGGCTAGGATTGGCTTGGCTTGGCTAGGATTGGCTTGGCTCGGCTTGGCTTGGCTAGGATTGGCTTGGCTTGGCTTGGCTTGGCTAGGATTGGCTTGGCTTGGCTAGGATTGGCTTGACTTGGCTTGGCTTGGCTTGGCTTGGCTTGGCTAGGATTAACTTGACTTGGCTTGGCTTGGCTTGGCTAGGATTGGCTTGGCTTGGCTAGGATTGGCTTGGCTAGGATTGGCTTGGCTTGGCTAGGATTGGCTAGGATTGGCTTGGCTTGGCTTGGCTTGGCTTGGCTTGGCTAGGATTGGCTTGACTTGGCTAGGATTGGCTTGACTTGGCTTGGCTTGGCTTGGCTTGGCTAGGATTGGCTTGACTTGGCTTGGCTTGGCTTGGCTAGGATTGGCTTGGCTTGGCTAGGATTGGCTTGGCTAGGATTAGCTTGGCTTGGCTAGGATTGGCTTGGCTTGGCTAGGATTGGCTAGGATTGGCTTGGCTAGGATTGGCTTGACTTGGCTTGGCTTGGCTTGGCTTGGATTGGCTTGGCTTGACTTGGCTTGGCTTGACTTGGCTAGGATTGGCTTGGCTTGACTTGGCTAGAATTGGCTTGACTTGGCTAGGATTGGCTTGGCTTGGCTAGGATTGGCTTGCCTAGGATTGGCTTGGATTGGCTTGGCTTAGCTTGGCTAGGCTAGGATTGGCTTGACTTGGCTAGGATTGGCTTGGCTTCACTTGGCTTGGCTTGGCTAGAATTGGCTTGACTTGGCTAGGATTGGCTTGGCTTGGCTAGGATTGGCTTGACTTGGCTAGGATTGGCTTGGCTTGACTTGGCTTGGCTAGAATTGGCTTGACTTGGCTAGGATTGGCTCGACTTGGCTAGGATTGGCTTGGCTTGACTTGGCTTGGCTAGAATTGGCTTGACTTGGCTTGGATTGGCTTGGCTTGGCTAGAATTGGCTTGACTTGGCTAGGATTGGCTTGGCTTGGCTTGGCTAGGCTTGGCTTGACTTGGCTAGGATTTGCTTGGCTTGGCTAGGATTGGCTTGGCTTCGCTTGGCTAGGATTGGCTTGGCTTGGCTTAGCTTGGCTAGGATTGGCTTGGCTTGGCTAGGCTTGGCTTGGCTTGGCTTGGCTAGGATTGGCTTGGCTTGGCTTGGCTAGGATTGGCTTGGCTTGGCTTGGCTTGGCTAGGATTGGCTTGGCTTGGCTAGGCTTGGCTTAACTTGGCTAGGATTGGCTTGGCTTGGCTAGGATTGGCTTGGCTTGGCTTGGCTAGGATTGGCTAGGATTGGCTAGGATTGGCTAGGATTGGCTTGGCTTGGCTTGGCTTGGCTTGGCTTGGCTTGGCTAGGATTGGCTTGGCTTGGCTAGGATTGGCTTGGCTTGGCTTGGCTTGGATTGGCTTGGCTTGGCTTGGCTTGGCTAGGATTGGCTTGGCTAGGATTGGCTTGGCTTGGCTTGGCTTGGATTGGCTTGGCTTGGCTTGGCTTGGCTAGGATTGGCTCGGCTTGGCTTGGCTAGGATTGGCTTGGCTAGGATTGGCTTGGCTTGGCTTGGCTAGGCTTGGCTTGGCTTGGCTAGGATTGGCTTGGCTTGGCTGGGATTGGCTTGGATTGGCTTGGCTTGGCTTGGCTAGGATTGGCTTGGCTTGGCTTGGATTGGCTTGGCTTGGATTGGCTTGGCTTGGCTAGGCTTGGCTAGGATTGGCTTGACTTGGCTTGACTTGGCTTGGCTAGGATTGGCTTGGCTAGAATTGGCTTGGCTTGGATTGGCTTGACTTGGCTTGGATTGGCTTGTCTTGGCTAGGATTGGCTTGGCTTGGCTTGGATTGGCTTGGATTGGCTAGGATTGGCTTGGCTTGGCTTGGCTAGGATTGGCTTGGCTAGGATTGGCTTGGCTTGGCTTGGAATGGCTTGGCTTGACTTGGCTTGGCTTGGATTGGCTCGACTTGGCTAGGATTGGCTTGGCTTGGCTTGGCATGGCTAGGATTGGCTCGACTTGGCTAGGATTGGCTTGGCTTGGATTGGCTTGGCATGGCTAGGATTGGCTTGACTTGGCTAGGATTGGCTTGGCTTGGCTTGGCTTGGCTAGGATTGGCTTGGCTAGGCTAGGATTGGCTTGGCTTGGCTTGGCTTGGCTAGAATTGGCTTGGCTTGGCTTGGCTAGGATTGGCTTGGCTGGGCTTGGCTTGGCTTGGCTTGGCTAGGATTGGCTTGGATTGGCTTGGCTAGGCTAGCATTGGCTTGGATTGGCTTGGCTTGGCTAGGATTGGCTTGGCTTGGCTTGGCTTGGCTAGGATTGGCTTGGCTTGGCTTGGCTTGGCTAGGATTGGATTGGCTTGGCTAGGATTGGCTTGGCTAGGCTTGGCTAGGCTAGCATTGGCTTGGATTGGCTTGGCTTGGCTAGGATTGGCTTGGCTTGGCTTGGCTAGGATTGGCTTGGCTTGGCTTGGCATGACTTGGCTAGGATTGGCTTGGCTTGGCTTGGCTTGGCTTGGCTTGGCTTGGCTTGGCTTGGATTGGCTTGGCTTGGCTTGGCTTGGCTGGGATTAGCTTGGATTGGCTTGGCTAGGATTGGCTTGGCTTGACTTGGCTTGGATTGGCTTGACTTGGCTTGGCTTGGCTGGGATTGGCTTGGATTGGCTTGGCTTGGCTTGGCTTGGATTGGCTTGGCTTGGCTTGGCTTGGCTGGGATTAGCTTGGATTGGCTTGGATTGGCTTGGCTTAGCTTGGCTAGGATTGGCTAGGATTGGCTAGGATTGGCTTGGATTGGCTTTGCTTGGCTTGGCTTGGTTTGGCTTGGCTAGGATTGGCTAGGATTGGCTAGGATTGGCTAGGATTGGCTAGGATTGGCTTGGCTTGGATTGGCTTGGCTTGGCTAGGCTTGGCTAGGATTGGCTTGACTTGGCTTGGCTTGGCTTGGCTTGGCTTGGCTTAGCTTGGATTGGCTTGGCTAGGATTGGCTTGGATTGGCTAGGATTGGCTCGACTTGGCTAGGATTGGCTTGGCTTGGCTTGGCTTGGCATGGCTAGGATTGGCTCGACTTGGCTAGGATTGGCTTGGCTTGGATTGGCTTGGCTAGGATTGGCTTGGCTTGGCTAGGCTAGGATTGGCTTGGCTTGGCTTGGCTTGGCTTGGCTCGGCTTGGCTAGAATTGGCTTGGCTTGGCTAGGATTGGCTAGGATTGGCTCGACTTGGCTAGGATTGGCTTGGCTTGGCTTGGCTTGGCTAGGATTGGCTTGGCTTGGCTAGGCTAGGATTGGCTTGGCTTGGCTTGGCTTGGCTAGAATTGGCTTGGCTTGGCTTGGCTAGGATTGGCTTGGCTTGGCTTGGCTTGGCTAGGATTGGCTTGGATTGGCTTGGCTTGGCTAGGATTGGCTTGGCTTGGCTTGGAATGGCTTGGCTTGGCTTGGCTAGGATTGGCTTGGCTTGGCTTGGCATGACTTGGCTAGGATTGGCTAGGATTGGCTTGGCTTGGCTTGGCTTGGCTTGGCTTGGATTGGCTTGGCTTGGCTTGGCTGGGATTGGCTTGGATTGGCTTGGCTAGGATTGGCTTGGCTTGACTTGGCTTGGATTGGCTTGACTTGGCTTGGCTTGGCTGGGATTGGCTTGGATTGGCTTGGCTAGGATTGGCTTGGCTTGACTTGGCTTGGATTGGCTTGACTTGGCTTGGCTTGGCTTGGCTTGGAATGGCTTGGCTTGGCTTGACTTGGCTAGGATTGGCTTGGATTGGCTTGGCTTGGCTTGGCTTGGCTAGGATTGGCTTGGATTGGCTTGGCTTGGCTTGGCTTGGATTGGCTTGGCTTGGATTGGCTTGGCTTGGCTTGGCTTGGCTTGGCTTGGATTGGCTAGGATTGGCTAGGATTGGCTTGGCTTGGCTTACACTTACCCCTACCATTGATACCTGTCAAGTCCAGCTGTTGTAGGGAGGATGCACTTTGGACCAACTGCAGGAGGTCTGCATCATTAGTTCCACGACAAGCAGCCAGGCCCAGCTTCTTCAGCGAAGAACAAGATTCCACCAACGGAAGAAGATCTCCAACTTCATCTGCCAGACTGGAAAACAAATACAACTGTTACTGTCAAACCCAAACATTTCTGAGAGGCTTCATATTGCTACTAGACACATTTATAAAAAGCATTTTTTCATCTTTAAGAACGAGTAGCAAGTCTTAAAGATCAGGAGTTAACATTATGTGCTTTTCTGATTTTCAGATGTAATTGAGATAAACCTTTTTTTATCTCATAACTGGCCCAAACTTTATCACAAAACTTTCAGATAAACTTTATCAGTTCTTTGGCAAAATGCAACTGTAATTTTTTGATAATCTTCACAGTTAAAGCTAACAACAGAAAGAAGATAGTATATATAGATATAGTAGCGCTGCTATAGCTGAATTCAGCAATGATCAGCAATAACAATACAGCTATGATATGTCAAATACTTGACAGTTAAAGCTAACAACAGAAAGAAGATAGTATATATAGATATAGTAGCGCTGCTATAGCTGAATTCAGCAATGATCAGCAATAACAATACAGCTATGATATGTCAAATACTTGACAGTTAAAGCTAACAACAGAAAGAAGATAGTATATATAGATATAGTAGCGCTGCTATAGCTGAATTCAGCAATGATCAGCAATAACAATACAGCTATGATATGTCAAACTTGCAGTACCCGCTGCCTAACGGCCGCTTAAGATTCTGAGGGACTGGGCATTTTGGTTTAAATGTAAAGCCTACCATGCAATACCATACAGTACCCCCATTTATTTTATTTGAAATTTGCCGCTTATGTCACTTAGGGTCACTGCATTGTGGAAACTCTGTGAATTCTTAAGTGACCACGATGACAATTTCGAAAACAAACGACGTTGGCTGTCAAAAGATTTCCGTGTATGATTTCTTGAAATATTTCTTAGAGAGTGAAACTTGTGAAATACCTTTTACATCTCCACTAGATCTTACTTAAAACATGTTTAAAGAATGGATAAGCACTTAGAATTGACAAAATGTAATTTAAGTTGTTTGACATTGATTGAGAACTGTCAAAATCTTTCCTTGCCACCAAGTTTTAAATAAAATTTATTATGAAAATCCCAATAAATCATCGTATAAATGTCGCGTAGGGTCGTGCTCTGAAGTCATGTAAAATTTAAAATTATTCCCAGCAATGTTTGACCGGTTTCTTAAAAGTATTTGACATTCTAATCCCGTTTGACGTTTGAAAATCCTGAATGCACTGCCGCAAAGATAAGTTCAAGAATTCGTTCACCTTGCTGTGGTTAAAAAACCAAACAAATTAATGCATCTGTCAAACTTTTTGCAAATTAATTAATATTTCACGTAAAACGAACTTAAATAACAGTGTTTGGGCTCAATTTCTTCAACAACTTCCATGGGAATGCATGAAGAGTATTACCGAGATGCTGCAGATCATTTAAAGGCAAGTTTGAATTAAATAAAAATCGAGCTGTCAGACATGGCTTTAAATCGCCTCGCCAGCCACGATGCAAACACAATTATCAATATTTCACCAAAAAAACGCTTTCAAATCTCCCTCAAAGTGTCACAATAGGAAAAAGATACTTCACCAGAAGAACATGCATTGCATGACATCACGGTATGAGTTGGTGACAGAGAACGGAGGAGGCCGAGCTTGAGAAGAAGTCACTGATCCTTGTTCTCTGTTTCATGAATGAATCCAACAGCGACCTGTAAATAAATCAATCAATAAAGAAGATGATTAATTAAGATCTATTAGGCCCCTGACTAGGCCAGTGTGTGATCCTTCAAGGGCAGGTCAAAGATTGGGTTGTGACAATATCACAAAGTGTTCAAAATGCAGCTCAGAAAAATACATTTCTAAATTTCTCATGGCAAAATTAGTTGAGTATAGTTTGTAAAAGATACAGTCTGTCGTGTAGCCACTAGATCGTGGCCCACTAATGCGGTCAGGTGGTGAATAATTAGAGTGTATGGGACAAAATGGTCATCACAGACATGGAACATCTGAGCTGACAAGATTGTCGGGTCGCTGCCACCAGCCCTGCCTAACAGAGGCCTAACAGGGGCCTAACAGAGGCCTAACAGAGGCCTAACAGGGGCTTAGCAGGGGCTTAACAGAGGCCTAACAGGGGCCTAACAGGGGCCTAACAGGGGCTTAACAGGGGCTTAACAGAGGCCTAACAGGGGCCTAACAGGGGCCTAACAGGGGCCTAACAGAGGCTTAACAGAGGCGTAACAGAGGCGTAACAGGGGCCTAACAGAGGCCTAACAGAGGCCTAACAGAGGCCTAACAGAGGCCTAACAGGGGCCTAACAGAGGCCTAACAGGGGCCTAACAGAGGCCTAACAGAGGCCTAACAGGGGCTTAACAGGGGCTTAACAGGGGCGTAACAGAGGCTTATTGCCATTATGGAAATTCGGTACGCGCTCTTCAGAAAGTGTGAATTCGCCAAAGCGTGAGCCTTGGTTTCCTGAGTGCAATGGAAATTGAAATCGGCAAGATTGACTGAATGAATGAACAAGAGACACAAATTTAGGATTGAAATGATGATTTGAATTTAATTATAGAAACAATATGATCTAGACGGTACTACTTACAATTCTCTAGTGGATAACCACACACATTGCTCTTTAATATTGCTAACAAAATAATATCTAGTAAAGACGAAGAAAATAGAAAGAACTGGAACATTGAACTTGAATTACTAACGTAATTTACACTTGAACTTTACAATGAAGCTAAAAGAAGTGACCGCTCACTTGCTAGAGGAACAGAGGGATGGTACAGAGGGAAGTTGCAAGTGCTAAAGGTCAGTGGAGGTGGTTTGACGCATACTGTAGGAATGTGAGGCTGGTATATTGAAGAAGGGTTGGGTTTGCTGACCAACGGTAAATGTGGGTTAAAAGCGTAGAAATGAGGAGACAGTGATGCTATGAGAAAGGAATTGAAATCAGAAATAGAATATGTACATTGGTTTGCTAGCTTGGCTCGACTGGCATGACACAGTCCAATCACACTCATTCCGAGATATTCAAAGCAATTTCAGCAAATGTTAGAACATTTTGACAAACATGATCATTTAGGCACAAAAACAACTACATCCAAATAAGACGTCACGGCACAAGTCTCCCGACCCATATCGACTCAAAATTGAACAAGGAATCCAAATATACCAACAAAAAAGCAATCCGACAAGGATTATCCGTGCGGCGGTATGGGTATATCATGAATATGAATATCAATATCGGTATGAATATCATGGTGAAATCAGCATGTGAAACAAGTTTCGTGCATTGAATCAAGTAGAACATAACCACAAAATGCGCAGAAGAAGTACGTACCTTTGTTTCTTCTCTCGTGTCCTGGTAGAATTATTTTTCGTCCTCTTTCTACTTCCAACACTACATTTCCCCACATTTACACCTTCTAGATCCTCTCAAGCCATTAATTAGACAAATAAACGTCTTACCTATCGAATAAACACACGATAAAATGCCAACGTGCTGTCAACAGGTTGCACTACTTTGCATAAGAAATGCAGCAGGAATATCGGTCAGAGGCGATAAATCCAGACGAAAAATGGGGCATATTTGAATAGTACACAATTTTACATACGCATTGCAGCATAATTCTTGGTCAGAGGCAATGGATCCAGCAGGGTAGGAATATAGTACCGCCAATTAGAAGCTACGTTTGAACAGAGGTTTGAACTTACTGACGCTTGCCTTGGAAGTGAAATCAGCTGTTTTGTTGCTTCATTGCCCGTGAACTCGTGTGGATTTCACACCACAAGAGGTGCTAATTTATCAAAACTGGGGATGTTAATAAAGTTTAAATCAGTGTCGTATTGTAAAAAAGTCTATGCAAGATATTTTAAATATCAGCTTTTTAATTTATTTTATCTTTTATGCCATACAGATAAAATTGCAAATTAAAAATCAACACAGCTGCCTTTTTGATGATTTTTTCTCTAACCATACAAACATTTTTGGGGAAACTTGATTTTCAAAGCCATAATACCGACTCAACCAGCTTCTTCTCAACAAGCTATGATGAAGTCAACACCCTAATATCATGTACCAAAAAAGTTTTTTCTAAAGCTCCATCGAGGATAAATACTTATCGAAATTTGCTACCTGGAGTTCCGCTGCCACCTGAACCTATCATCACTCGTTGGGGATCGTGGATTGAGGCAGCTATATTCTATTGTGACCACTTTGAGGAGGTCAAATCAGTGATAGTGTCGTTTGATCCAGAAGAGGCGGCAAGCATAAAAACCCTTCAGAAATTATTCACATCCAAATCAAAAGTTAGCGATCTGATATATATTAAATCCAATTTTGGTACCATTCCTGGAAAAATAAAATTGCTAGAGACGATTTGAGAACCTTTGACGACATCGCTTCAGATAATACAAGATCTCCACTCGGAACTGTCTAAAGCTCCCGGTGGCCGTGCCAAAGTAGCACTTAACAAACTGGACTATGTACTGTAAGGTGAGACCCTGTAAATACCTCTAAACGTCTCGATGCTCGCAAGTGTACGTCGACGCACGCAATGTCGTCCTACGAAGGGGTAGGGTGCGGGGTACAAAGTTTGCCTAATATAAAACACTCTTAAGAAATAACAATTTACTCTCAATGCACGACATCTCTGATAGGTACATGAAAGGTAATATGAAAATAATCCTAATTACAAACTAACAATTTACTATAAGAGTGATAAGATAAAAAATCCCTAAGTCCCTAGCTAGCTGTCATTGGCCAGAATAAAATTATGAAGATTACTTGAATTTGATCGCCGAGGTAGCCGTGTTTCTCCGTCGATCAGGCGACGACGTTCGCGTTGACTCGTCGAACAGGCGTCGTGTGACTAATGAGGATCGCGACTTAGGCGTCGTGGCTCGGGTTCGCGTCGCAACTCCGGGCGCAATCAAACAGGCGGCGTGGATCGAGGCCGCGTCGCAACTCGGGCGACGTCGTGGTATCAGGCGACGTCGTGGCTCAGGATTCGTAGCTCGAGACAGCGTCGCCACTCCAGGCTTCGTACCTCCGCTGACTTGGTGTACTGGTCCCGGTGTACTCTCTCGTCTCCTCTGATCAGCCTTCTCACGTTCCCGGTCTCGGGCCTTCTCCCGTTCCTCCCTTGTTCTTCCGCTGGCGTTCCTCACGCTCCCTCTCCAGATTACACCTCGTGACTTCCTCGGCCAATCATTTACTCGAATTTATTCTATTGTACATTTTAAGAACTATAACTAATTGGGAGAGGCACTTTGGAAAGGATCATGGGGACTGGACCTCACTGCGAACATCGACACATTCCTGCGAAGCATGTGGCTACCCAGTCGCCTTTCAACCGATGCCAGAACACTTGTCACCCTTACAAAACTATCGGATATTAAACAGACGCGCGTGCCTCGAAGATTGTATGCATTATGTGCATCGCGCAAACCGATGCCAGAATACTTGTCACCCTTATTGATGCCTAACAGATATATTATACAGATGGCTCGACGCACATGGCTCGAAGATTGTATGCATTATGTGCATCGCACAAACCGATGCCAGAATACTTGTCACCCTTATTGATGCCTAACAGATATATTATACAGATGGCTCGACGCACATGGCTCGAAGATTGTATGCATTATGTGCATCGCACAAACCGATGCCAGAATACTTGTCACCCTTATTGATGCCTAACAGATATATTATACAGATGGCTCGACGCACATGGCTCGAAGATTGTATGCATTATGTGCATCGCACAAACCGATGCCAGAATACTTGTCACCCTTATTGATGCCTAACAGATATATTATACAGATGGCTCGACGCACATGGCTCGAAGATTGTATGCATTATGTGCATCGCACAAACCGATGCCAGAATACTTGTCACCCTTATTGATGCCTAACAGATATATTATACAGATGGCTCGACGCACATGGCTAGAAGATTGTATGCATTATGTGCATCGCACAAACCGATGCCAGAATACTTGTCACCCTTATTGATGCCTAACAGATATATTATACAGATGGCTCGACGCACATGGCTAGAAGATTGTATGCATTATGTGCATCGCACAAACCGATGCCAGAATACTTGTCACCCTTATTGATGCCTAACAGATATATTATACAGATGGCTCGACGCACATGGCTAGAAGATTGTATGCATTATGTGCATCGCACAAACCGATGCCAGAACACTTGTCACCCTTATTGATGCCTAACAGATATATTATACAGATGGCTCGACGCACATGGCTCGAAGATTGTATGCATTATGTGCACCTCACAATTCGTCCCCATCCCACTTGAGTGAAGCCCAGCTACGCGAAAAAAAACTAAAAAATACAACAGGCTTCTGGCCGAATCAAAACCCTCGCGAAACGCCGAGACCACGTACTCCATAGACCTCGCGGCTTCTCCCATGCCTGCACCCGAGAGCAAAAGTTCCGCACGCCACTCCACTGGCTGACGCAATTCATTGGCAAGAGGTAGTAAATGAAAATCGCTAACAGCGACTTGCGAGTGCGCATCCCGCGTCTCAATTTACATCCATACAACAACACTTATCAGATTTTAATGCACAACTCCTATGCTATCGACATAATAATAAAACCTTACGAGAACTTGCTTAACCTAGTAATTTCTTTAGTAAATGAAGCTAAATTGGACCCCGATCTCCATCTGTCGCGGGTGTTGCTCTAACCAATTGAGCTACTCGAACCCCGATCTCCACCTGTCACGGGTGTTGCTCTAACCAATTGAGCTACTCGAACCCCGATCTCCACCTGTCACGGGTGTTGCTCTAACCAATTGAGCTACTTGGACCCCGATCTCCACCTGTCGCGGGTGTTGCTCTAACCTATTGAGCTACTTGGACCCCGATCTCCCCCTGTCGCGGGTGTTGCTCTAACCAATTGAGCTACTTGGACCCCGATCTCCACCTGTCGCGGGTGTTGCTCTAACCTATTGAGCTACTTGGACCCCGATCTCCACCTGTCGCGGGTGTTGCTCTAACCTATTGAGCTACTTGGACACTAGTTTTTTGAGATGATTTTAGTGTATTTGGTGGTCATTTGTTCTACCTTGTGGGAAATGGAATGTTTCTGAGCGGTGGAGAAAAGATGCGAGATTGTTTCTCCGTGGAATGTGGTTCCCCCTCGTAAAGCAAACGCCAGCGAATGTCTTGTGAGATGTTAGCAGCGTAAGGACACGCCCAGATTCTTACAACGCTGCCTGGGTTGTCTGTCTCATAGACACTGACTTCACTCGGGAATACAGCCAACTCTAAGCTGACCACTAACAAACAACAATATTTACTTATTTACAAACACTTACATAACATTTGGGTACCAACATCAGATACAGATACCCATCTACAGAAGATAAATGGATAAATATACCAGTAAACAATGAAATAACTACATGAATTTAACTACAATTACTTCTTCTGACACTTGTAGCACATGGACTACATTGAGGTTAAGTTGCTTACGTCTTTGTTGCTTACCTACAAAATCCTTCGCTTGGATTCGAGCCAAGTTTTGCGTTTGAATGGGTTTGCTCGCGGAAGGCGCCATATCCCACCACGGGCCATAAGTCCTCTAGAAGATAGACTCTTTAAGCATACTTAACAAGATTAGCGTTGTTGGAAGGCTTCATCAAATTTCGGTGACTGCTTGGTCCGACAACTTACAGGAGAATATGCTTCGTGAGAGTCGCCATAACGTGGAAAAGCTCTTGGTTTTCCAATCAAATTGACTGCCGTGAACGAAATACTAGAGCTATTTCCATATTGAGAACTGCACAGTAATATTTCATTCACAAATTGCTCGATTTTGCCCGCGCTGGTCACACTACTAACCACAGATTCTTCCATGACAGGCAAGCCAGAGTCGATGAAAGTCAGAGCCGATGGATCTGGCGCCCATCGATGATTTTCAACTTTTGCGCTAAACATGTCAGTGCTCCTGACTAAGGGAATGATTTACTCATTTACTCTTAATTTTTAAACGATGGAACAATTAAATGAAAACTTGATTCGTGCCATGGTGTGGGATCTGAAAGAAGTAGTCAATATCTCGATTACATTGTCTTCGTGGATGGGCAAGATTGACTGCAAGTCTTGGAGATTTCCTTCCAAGCAGTCACAATCTGTAGATGTCTTGTCTATTTTTAACAAGCTCAATGGATCTGCTGGTGAATACTACATCAATCTTTTAGAATGCATCTATGACAGGTAACTTAACTATTGTACCGAAATCCATCCAAATAATTCTGGTATTTGGAATAGAATTTGGGAAAAATTATTTTAGAATTCAGCTGGCTATATTTTTTATTCGGATGTGAGCATAAGTTAGCGTATATGACCCTACCAACTGAATTAAAATTCAGAATCTAATACGTACATTCTACCTTCAACCATGGAATTCACATCAACAACTAAAAGTTGCCTGCAGCACACTGAAATATAGGTTGAGTCTTGTACTAAAATAATTACTATACGTACTGGGCATCTTATTATTATGGGAATCTTACTGAATCTATTCTGATACCACAACAACATACTTTATTGGGTGTTCAGAATCTTAAAGTCACAGCAAAGAAGTTTCCAGGAGTTACTGAGTCTACCAGATAGATTTTACTGAAGCGGTGCGTTTCGGAAGGCGACAAAACTGGCACAAAAGAGCGATTATTGTTCTGTGCTATTAAATGTGAACATCACTTTTACCTCGTTCTGTTTTTTTTTTCAGACTTTTATTGATTCTGAATTTACTGATAAAATTTGTGGACAATTTTCCAAATCCCTCGACCAATTTGTATGCGGCTAAAAATGTGATCCGTCCACAACAGCTCTCACTTGGAGGTCTACTAAACATATTCTGGTCGAGAATGCAATCTTTGCAGAAGAGCATGATCGATTGCATGGTTTGGAATGATTACAACTCTTGAATATCATTCTGTAATGTTGTAATGTTACTTTTAAATGCAGATAACCTCCTGATGATGAAAATAATATATCTTTTATGCAGGTTACTCAGAGGAAAATGTTTGAAATGAATGCCAAGCACCAAGATACTGATTCGAATATCAATACAACCAACATTTCCCACACAGTTGTTTCCAGAATTAGTCAAACAGATTTGATTTCCTTGGCTTCATGTGAAAGCTGTCAGATGAATGAAGCACTCATGAAGAAACTAATCACGTGGATAGAAAATACTTGTCATGATATCGACAGAGAATCTTCAGTTGCTGCCCAGAGGTACAATAAATACTTATTTACAAACATGTTATTACCTATTAGCAAAACCTTCTTGTGTTTTATGACTGCGCATATTATTTCAAATAAAAGTTCTGATTCCACACTTCAAGAAATAAAATTCCGATTCCTTTAATTCAAGAATGAGAATAAAGGTTCAGATTGGAAAACACAAAGTGTTTATTATTTGTAATTATTACTTCAACTCCAGCAACTGGTTCATATACTTACCTATTTCTATTTTCATTTTGTTGCATTGACTTGTTTATATGTTTTACTGACTATGTTTATATCATCTATGTATGATCAACTCAAACAATTAACAACATTTTATTAGTGCCAAGTTAAATACTAATATCTTTGGGTAGCGCGTAAAGACCAACTACAATTCTACGACACTTTGCATTCGATATTTGAGGTAGTTTACAGTTAGAAAATACTTTAGCAAGAGCATACAAATTTGATTGTACCCCAATTAAAATGACAGTAATAATCACAGGAAGGTGGCGTCGAAGGAAATAATACAAACAACGCAGTGGCATTGTATGGGAAGTTGGGCTGATGCCATCGTTGAAGATCTTACCAACCTCCAAGTCAACTACAAGGAGTTCAGTCTTCAAAACACTCAGCTGATCAAGTTGGCGAGAGCTACACAAAGCAAATTGGAGAAAAAAACCCAAGGAAACCAGGATTATATCAAGAAGCTAAAAATACAATGCAAAGATTCTAAAGTGAATCTGGAAGAAAAGCAAAATCAGCTCAGCCAAGTAAACATGAAGTGGCAGCTATTGTTCAGTGATAAAGAAGAAAGTTACAAAATATTAGAAATGAAATTGAAACTCACTGGTTTGTATAGATAATCGATTATTGTTGAATTACACTGAATCTGTCTGTAAAAGTACTTCTAAAAGTACAATACAATCCTACCTATCAGAATGTTGCAGCCCACACAAGTTAGTCTTCTATTTCTGCATTTAGATCAACTACTAGCAGAAAGTGTCTGCAAGGAAAAGTGCACACAAAATGCTCTTGAAGAAATGCACCAGCAGCTGGAGGTGGTTTCTAATGATAGAAACACACAAGCCAATGAAATTGCAGGATTACATGTCAGACTTCTCCGGGAGCAACAGGATTACCAAACTAAATCTGCTGAGTTTCAGATGCAAGCTGCAGGTCTTCAGGTAAAGTAATGTTCAACTGTCGGAAACTTATAGGAAAATATTGTTACTTTACAAGTGAAACAAAGAAGATCTCTAGAAATGCAAAGCTCTGTTATTGCAAGATCTTACCCATGACCAAGGCAATTTTCACAAAGCTTTGCTTCAAGGACCCATAACAAATAACAAGTTGCATTGGCAAGTCCAAGCTCCCAAATGTCAAGAAAAGTTGCATAGCATTGTATTGCAAAGATGTAAATGAATAAAGTTAAGCAGTCTTTACACGTACATTACCTGAGTAATTAGATGGTCCCAGCTGATTGCAAACTCAAACGCATGGCCTCACTTGCAAGTATTCACAATTGCACAAAGCCAAACCTAAAACTCACTCAAAAACAGGAATGTACCTCGGTCAGTGAGGAACACGAGACATGACTTGAAAGTCAAACTCCATTTAAAACACAACGGTTAAATTCAACTCAAAAATTGTCTTTCAATGTTAATAATAGGATAATGTATCAATGGAATGTCATGAGTTTTCACTCCATTTGCTTGTCTATTGCTACTGGCAAACATATCATCAAATATATCATTAAATATATCATTAGAGGTGTAATTTATGTGAAATACTTGTAAGAAGCTTGAAGCTGAAAGAAAGCGGGGAGGAAGACATCCCAACCACTGGCAACCACGCTGCTCGCTGGCATTCAAGTTCATGGTCGGATAAAACCCAGGCAAGCTCACTCCACTGCACACGTGAAAAGCAAACCCGGCAAACAACACTCGGTGCATTCCTCGTAAAACTCTCATGTTTTTATTAAATTAGCAATCCACTGTCTTATTTGTAAACAACAATGTCAGACAAGTGAAACAAATTGAACAATACATTATTAGTTTGTAGGTTTATGTACACTCTTGTCCTTGTCTAAATAATTCATTGATTTAACTCCTGATGTCAGTCAAATATTACATACTTTTGGTAGACAAAAGGAGATTGAAAGCAACAATTCATGAAATCTGGTTGAGAAATGTCTGCTAGGCAAACCAACAGCACGCCACGAGGCCAAGCCAGTACTTACGACTTTGCGGCAATTGTCCACTGAAAACTTCGGCGTTTCCACCGGGAACCGAGGGGTCTGGACCATGACCAGGATCAGGATCAGGGGTTCTTTTGTCAGGAGCTTTGTTAGGGAAGACGCAGGACTTTCTGTTGCCAGCCCACGCTAGCCTAATCTCTGTGTAGCTAATATCTAATGTGTGAATAAATAGAAAAGAGGTTAATGAATGCACATTTTGCCCGGCAAATTACTAGTGGAAAGGTAAGTGAGTCTCCGCTTACGTTCCTGCACTAAGTTAAATAATAAATACTCGCTACTAACATATTTTGTTTGTGTGTAATGAATGTATACAATTACGCTACTACGATTATCACCCAGTGGCGCCAACCCCCACGTTGCAGGAATCACTTTCGTGTAAAATTATTGTCAGGGGAGTAATATTGGGCCGAGGAATCCTCTGCCGGAACGTACTAACTGCTAAAAAAAGAACCGCTTCCTTTCTATATAAAAATAACACCTCGCATACAAAACAAAAGGCACTTCTCTAAGAATTTAAGTGAACTCCTAGAGTTTGTTGGGCTGGAGGTTAAGTAGGTGCTTGGTTGTGGGTATCCAGGGGGCTTATATCGGACCATACAGGATGAAACCGAAGAAGACGGCCCACATGAGCACGATCCAGTGGACCGTGAGCAGCGGACTCTTACCGTCGGTGATCTTGCGGGCTACGAACTTGAGGGTTTCGTCCAGCAGTATTATGGGCAGCGAGAATTTCATGACGGTGACCCATTCATCAACACCCAGAGGAGTTACTTGGAATACACCCTGCGCAGAGATAAACAAACACATGTCAGTCAAGTTGCAGATCTAACAGCCTATATACCGGTAGCCCACCAGGTCTGCCAACTTACCGCCAGCACCTCGACGTGCAGAATAACAAAGTGGAGGGAGAAAGACAGCGCCATCGAGCCAATCAGCCACAAGTTGCACCATGGAGGCATGGCAATCAGGGACTGGTTCTCAGACAAACTGAAACAAAACATGTTGGCATGACAACCAGGAACATAACACATTCAAACAAAACATGTTGGCATGACAACCAGGTTCTCAGACAAACTGAAACAAAACATGTTGGCATGACAACCAGGAACATAACACATTCAAACAAAACATGTTGGCATGACAACCAGGTTCTCAGACAAACTGAAACAAAACATGTTGCCATAACAACCAGGAACATACCACATTCAAGTTGAACTATATTGCCATGGCAACCAGGGACTGGTCGACAA
Organism: Protonemura montana; assembly: GCA_947568835.1. Taxonomy (NCBI): domain Eukaryota; kingdom Metazoa; phylum Arthropoda; class Insecta; order Plecoptera; family Nemouridae; genus Protonemura; species Protonemura montana. Next base: position 32,947,062 of record OX387602.1, on the reverse strand, counting down.
CAACATGTGTATTCTGTTGTCTTGTACAGACCTGTTCATGGCGTTGAGCATCTCTATGGTAACAAGCACAGAAAGAGCCATCGTCATGGGATACGGGCTGTGGAAGATGTGACAGTTGATTCCCTTGAAGTCCTCACTCTCTCCAATGCATGACAGATGATGAGTCTAGAAACAAAACAAACAAAACAATTGAAATTACTTGGCTACTGTCACATCATTGCAAACTTTGATAGGATGATGAACCTACATCATCAAAAGTTAATATAAAATCTCTAAATATTCCTATATTTTGAGTCGTTATGAAACTACCAGACCGATATTTCTAAAAACCGCGTGGGGTCGAAGTTGGGAACACTGGAATGTGCTCTGCAAATTTGATTGCAATCGGAGCAGGTGAAAATTGAAAGGTTAAGTCAACTTGAAGATTAAGTTGTGTTGATAAAATGAAACTCACCAGCTGCCAGTAGGTAAGTTGGGGTCCCTCGGGCGCCTACATGAACCACCAGGTGGCAGCACCAACAGTGGCAGCTCCTACGTAAGTTCCAGCGGCCATGTAACGGAAGAACAGCCAACCAGGGATGAGAGATTCATCAGCCTTGCGTGGTGGCTTCTCCATGATGTCCAAGTCGGGAGGATTGAAGCCCAGGGCAGTTGCAGGCAAACCATCGGTGACCAGATTGACCCAGAGAAGTTGCACGGGGATCAAAGCTTCAGGTAGACCCAGAGCGGCAGTCAGGAAGATGGAGACAACTTCACCAATGTTGGACGAGATTAAGTAACGGATGAACTGCTTCATGTTGTTGTAGATCGCTCGGCCTTCTTCTACCGCGGACACGATGGACGAGAAGTTGTCGTCGGCCAATAACATCTCGGAAGCAGACTTGGCGACAGCAGTTCCAGATCCCATAGCAATACCAATCTCAGCCTGGGGCAAAATAACAATACATGTCAAACATAGCAATACCAATCTCAGCCTGGGGCAAAATAACAATACATGTCAAACATAGCAATACCAATCTCAGCCTGGGGCAAAATTAAACTTATGTCAAACATAGCAATACCAATCTCAGCCTGGGGCAAAATTTAACTTATGACAATTCAAATATGACAAACATAGCAATACCGATCTCAGCCTGGGGCAAAATTGCAACATTAAGTATGAAAATACTTGTAAATATTTGGGGGTAACTCTTAGATCTAACCTGAATTGGGAAGACCATATAAAAAACATAGTTGGAAAGAGAGATTATGGTTTGTAATGGTTACAAATGTGCAGGAAACAGATGCAAAGGTATAGGAAGAGGCAGTGGCATGGGAATGTTGTGACTTTTGTTGGAATATGTGGCAGTGGCATGGGACCCACGAACATCAAAACTTGAACAAGATTTAGAAGAAATGCAGAGGACGGCTGCTGGGCTCGTGATAAATAAATAGCAACACAATTCTCAGCCTGAAGCACACGCGAGTAAAACACTTGCAATGCGGGAGGCATTTTATTGCCATGTTATTATTAACTACTTGGGATTTAAACTCCAGGTTAAACTTGCTGAGAGTAGGTTCGTGCATTTCAAGAGACTGTTGTTGTGCAAGCAAATCTCTGTCACCAGTCTTTCAGTCAAGACCTGGTCTTGAAGGTAAGGCTAGGTTAGGTTAGGACAAATACACACCTTCTTGAGGGCAGGAGCGTCATTGACACCATCTCCAGTCATGGCAGTGACCTCATTTATGCTCTGCAAGAATTCAACGATCTTTGACTTGTGAGACGGCTCCACTCGAGAGAACAATCGAGAGCGGGCAACGGCGGCCTTCTGTTCAGCTACGGGCAGGTCATCAAACTCACGACCAGAGTAAGACTTTCCAGTTGTGTCCTCTTCTTCAGTGAATACTCCAATCCTGCAACCAATCAGCTGTTAGCCAGGAACATATGTGTCAAGGTATAGGGCATGGTGCAAGCATGGATGTGTACAGCTGGGTTGGCATCTTCAATGGGAGCCAGGGACATGTGTGTCAAGGTATAGGGCATGGTGCAAGCATGGATGTGTACAGCTGGGTTGACATCTTCAATGGGAGCCAGGGACATGTGTGTCAAGGTATAGGGCATGGTGCAAGCATGAATGTGTACAGCTGGGTTGGCATCTTCAATGGGAGCCAGGGACATGTGTGTCAAGGTATAGGGCATGGTGCAAGCATGGATGTGTACAGCTGGGTTGGCATCTTCAATGGGAGCCAGGGACATGTGTGCCAAGGTATAGGGCATGGTGCAAGCATGGATGTGTACAGCTGGGTTGGCATCTTCAATGGGAGCCAGGGACATGTGTGTCAAGGTATAGGGCTTGGTGCAAGCATGGATGTGTACAGCTGGGTTGGCATCTTCAATGGGAGCCAGGGACATGTGTGTCAAGGTATAGGGCATGGTGCAAGCATGGATGTGTACAGCTGGGTTGGCATCTTCAATGGGAGCCAGGGACATGTGTGCCAAGGTATAGGGCATGGTGCAAGCATGGATGTGTACAGCTGGGTTGGCATCTTCAATGGGAGCCAGGGACATGTGTGTCAAGGTATAGGGCAGGGTGCAAGCATGGATGTGTACAGCTGGGTTGGCATCTTCAATAGGAGCCAGGGACGTGTGTGTCAAGGTATAGGGCATGATGCAAGCATGGATGTGTACAGCTGGGTTGGCATCTTCAATGGGAGCCAGGGACATGTGTGTCAAGGTATAGGGCATGGTGCAAGCATGGATGTGTACAGCTGGGTTGGCATCTTCAATGGGAGCCAGGGACATGTGTGTCAAGTTATAGGGCATGGTGCAAGCATGGATGTGTACAGCTGGGTTGGCATCTTCAATGGGAGCCAGGGACATGTGTGTCAAGGTATAGGGCATGGTGCAAGCATGGATGTGTACAGCTGGGTTGGCATCTTCAATGGGAGCCAGGGACATGTGTGTCAAGGTATAGGGCATGGTGCAAGCATGGATGTGTACAGCTGGGTTGGCATCTTCAATGGGAGTCAGGGACATGTGTGTCAAGGTATAGGGCATGATGCAAGCATGGATGTGTACAGCTGGGTTGGCATCTTCAATGGGAGTCAGGGACATGTGTACCAAGGTATATGGCTTGGTGCAAGCTTGTGTATTGTGGCAGATGGCTTCAGCTGTAGCCTTGTTATCTCCAGTGATGACAATGACTCGGATTCCAGCGGCCCTGCATCGTACAATGGCGTCGAAGACTTCCTTGCGAGGAGGATCCAACATTCCAACGACTCCAACGAAGGTAAGGTTGACTTCATAAGTGTAGAACTTGGTCGAGTCTGTCAGGTTCATGTCCTCCAGTTTCATTGGGGTATCAGCGACAGCCAGGGCAAGACAACGGAGAGTATCTCTTCCGCAACCGTAGGTGGCAGTGAGCTCCAGGATGCGTTTCTTCAACGTGGGCGTCAGCGGCACTTTCTGTGTACCAACTCGGGCATGTGTGCAACGTTCAAGTACACCTTCCGGTGCTCCCTTGACAAACAGCTTGGGTCCAGTTCCCAGACGAGAAGCCTTCAATGGTACGCAGTACGAGGACATGGACTTGCGATCTCGAGAGAATTCCAGAGTGAATTCCTTCTTCCACTTTGTTTCAATCTCTTGACGGACTACGATGGCGGCGGAACGTCGGTCAAGTCCGGTCTTGGGCAACGAGAAGGGGTTCATCTTCTCAGCGAGAACAATCAAAGCAGTCTCGGTGGCTTCTCCTACTTTCTCAAAAGCTTGCTTGAATTCGTTGAAGTCAATTGAAGAGTCATTGCACATGATGCAGATGTTTCCTAGAATCAGAACAACAGAATTACTAATACAGCCTCTAGGAGTTTACTGGGTTCACAAGCCTCAGCTTTCTTTATGCTTAACAGATGAAAGCCAACAGTGCAAGCTGTCATATTTACTAAATTATTCTGAATCTCAAACAGAGCTGGGATTCTCATAGAAAATAATGCCAGCTATATTTACAATTGGGTGTTTTGACAGCTATTGGTTACCGTAGCAAATCTAGATTAATTTCCAACAACTAATCACACAGAATCTCTCTTTGTGTGTGGGAAGAATCTCACCCATCTCGTGAAGGATCTCGTAGTCTGCCGCCTTGACTTTCTGTCCACGAAGGAAGACTTCACCGATTGGTACGTATGTTGATCCAGTCACCTCGAACTCGGAGAATGAGCTGTCGTTACCGTCGATCTTGTCAAATACAAACAGTCGGCTAACTGACATCTGATTGGTGGTCAGAGTTCCAGTCTTGTCGGAGCAGATGACAGATGTGCAACCCAGGGTCTCCACCGACGGAAGGGAACGTACGATAGCGTTCTTCTTGGCCATCCTTCGAGTGCCCAAAGCCAAGCAAGTTGTGATGACAGCAGGGAGACTTGGGAACCAATCAAAACTTAGCATCTTACAGCATAGACCAATCAAATCATATGACATGAACATATGACAAGAACATAATAATAATAATAATGTTTATTTATTTTCATATTAAAGCATGGTACATGTTTTATGATTGCCAGTTCTATGGTATCCACTTGAAGTTAGCTACGTTATTTACAGGACTAGTTGTTTGGATTGTTCCGTCTTTGATTTCCTTTTAGCCGGCGTCTAAATTCCTTTGCGTTCTTGGGGATTCTTGGGGACATGACCATGACATGACCATGACATGAACATATGACAAAACTTGCTTACAATAGTGAAAAAGTGAATGGGTTTATGAACTGTAAAGATGGTCTCTGTATTTTAAAATAGTTCTAATGAATAATAACAAAGAAACAGTTTTAAATCAGCAAAAGACCCAGTATTAGCTTGATATGTCACCTTCAGGGATAGCAGCAACAGCAAGTGCCACAGCAATCTTGAAGTAGTACACAGCCCCCTTGATCCAGGAACCACCGTGAGCCGGATCGTTGAAATGTCCAATGTTGATCGCCCAGACAGCAACGCAGATCAGAGAGATTACCTTGGAAAGTTGTTCACCAAACTCATCCAACTTCTGTTGAAGTGGAGTCTTGATTTCCTCAGTCTCTGACATCTCAGTCCTGATCTTGCCTGGATAAACAAACAAACAAACAAGTTTTAATGTTGGGAAAACATTACCAGAACAAATCTACTGGACATGCCAAACACTAGTTTAAATTTAAGTTTAAATTATAAACTAAAGAAAATAAAACTAGAAATAACAAAGAAAGACCCAGATTTTGCAGGTGCAAAACTGCTAAAACTGCATTGCTCTACCGAATTATATCAAGGAAAAAAAAGGACCGGCGCTAAGGAATAGCATAAAAAAGTTTTTAATTGAGATATGTTTTTATTCTGTCAAAGAATATTGTACCATTTAATTTTAAAACAATTACTGTCAAATTACTTGTATATGTTCTAAATGACAATAAACAAATTATTATTATTATTATTGTTGTTGTAATGTTTGGGCAGCATAATAAATGTTAACTATTTTATTGCATAGCTTTTTCTTTTCACAATCTGTCTGGGATCATTCAAACATTTTGTACAGGAAATTATTATGATGTTTTGACATCTGGCCATGTGGTGCTAGCGTTGAGTGTAGGTTCTAGGTAGAGAAACAACGTCAATGTTTCAGTCTCTGCGTGAAAGATGGCCGCCAAATGACTACCTTACCGACAAAAATGCAGAGTACCGGAACATCACGTTAAGTGGAGCCACTGTCGTATGAAATTTAATTTCAATATTTCTCGTAGGTTAACTCACTTTTGTGACTTTTCATGCTAAAAAAATCTCCATCAATGTTTACCTCAACGATTGATAAACACGTAACGATATTAAAAAGCGAGTTAATCTACGTTATTATTATTGAAGTTAACTCACCGATTGCAGTGTTGAGTCCAGTACCGATGACAACTCCCCTTGCTTTGCCGGCAGCTACGTTGGTTCCAGAGAACAAGATGTTCTTCTTGTCTTGATTGACAGCTCGAGGATCTGGGATCGCATCTGTGTGCTTGATGACGGACACAGACTCTCCTGTCAGGATCGACTGGTCGATACGTAGTGTGGTTGACATGATCTTGATAAGTCTGATATCAGCTGGAATCTTGTCTCCCACTGTAAGAACAAGACAAGATAATCAAACACATGGACCAAGATCTCAGCCTGTCCCAGGTGTTGCTCTAACCAATTGAGCTACTTGGACCCCAATCTCAACCTGTCGTGGGTGTTGCTCTAACCAATTGAGCTACTTGGACCCCAATCTCCACCTGTCGCGGGTGTTGCTCTCACCAATTGAGCTACTTGGACCCCGATCTTCACCTGTCGAGGGTGTTGCTCTAACCAATTGAGCTACTTGGACCCCGATCTCCACCTGTCGTGGGTGTTGCTCTAACCAATTAAGCTACTTGGACCCCGATCTCCACCTGTCGCGGGTGTTGCTCTAACCAATTGAGCTACTTGGACCCCGATCTCCACCTGTCGTGGGTGTTGCTCTAACCAATTGAGCTACTTGGACCCCGATCTCCACCTGTCGCAGGTGTTGCTCTAACCAATTGAGCTACTTGGACCCCGATCTCCACCTGTCGCGGGTGTTGCTCTAACCAATTGAGCTACTTGGACCCCGATCTCCACCTGTCGAGGGTGTTGCTCTAACCAATTGAGCTACTTGGACCCCGATCTCCACCTGTCGTGGGTGTTGCTCTAACCAATTGAGCTACTTGGACCCCGATCTCCACCTGTCGCAGGTGTTGCTCTAACCAATTGAGCTACTTGGACCCCGATCTCAACCTGTCGCGGGTGTTGCTCTAACCAATCAAACAAATGGACCAAGATCTACACCTGATCTCCACTTGGACATCTTAGTTCTCCAAGGAGTAGAACCAAGAGGCTGTGAATACTCAGAGTCACTCTGATTCTAGTGACGCTATATCACGTCACAATCATTGTGTTTATTAATGGCAATCGCTAGCAATGTTGATGGTATTTTATTATTAACGACACTAATAACCTCCCAAACATTGGTTTCCATGGTTACAACAGAAGGTTGAAAGACTTTATGCTGAATGGATACAAAGATTGGTTTAAACGGCTGACCTGAGATCTCAACAACATCTCCGGGAACGATCTCCTTGGCGCGGATCTTCTGGATTCCAGACTTATCCCCTCGGAGGACCTTTCCCATCTCGGGCTCATACTCCTTCAGAGCTTCAATAGCCGACTCAGCATTCCTTTCCTGGAAACACAACAACAATCAGGATCATCTTGAGATCCATTTCATACCAATTCAAGTCCATCTCATTTAAACCACTTCCTAGATTGGGAGACTGAAGTCCCAGGCTTAGATTTGGTCAGGTTAGGTTAGGTTAGGTTAGATTAGGTCAAGGGGATCTTTAGGGGTGGTTAGGTTAGGTTAGGTAAAGTTAGGTTAGGTTAGGTTCGGTTATGTTAGGTAAAGTTAGGTCAGGTTAGGTTAGGTCAGGTCAGGTTATGTTAGGTAAAGTTAGGTCAGGTTAGGTCAGGTCAGGTCAGGTTAGGTCAGGTCAGGTCAGGTCAGGTCAGGTCAGGTCAGGTTAGGTCAGGTCAGGTCAGGTTTGGTGAGGTGAGGTTAGGTTAGGTTGGGTCAGGTCAGGTAAGGTCAGGTTAGGTTAGGTCAGGTCAGGTTAGGTTAGGTTAGGTTAGGTTAGGGTAGGGTAGGTCAGGTCAGGTCAGGTCAGGTCAGGGGCATCTTTAGGGGTAGTTCTCTTACCTGCCACACTCCAACGATGGCGTTGGCGATGAGAATCCGCAGAATGACGAAAGGTTCAACGAATGCTGTGATTTGGTCTTCATTATCTTCAAACAAGGCTAGTACCTGGAAGACAAGGGACGGCGTGAGACAGCAAGAGAGAGAGCAATGCAGGGCAAGAGAGAGGCGATCTTGTACTTACAAAGGAGATGATTGCGGCTAATAATAGGATCTTGACTAAAAGGTCGTCGAATTGTTCCAGTACCAACTGCCATATCGATTTTCCTGCGGGAAATAAAAACAATTTCGAGTCAAAGTGCAACAAAGACAACTTGTTTCTGTCATTTAGGAATTAATCTTGTAAATGAAACTCACCTTCTTCAGCAGGTAATTCTGAAACAAAAGAAACAAGTGAATGAAGTACCAAGTGTAATAAGAGTTTGTTCTGCTAGGGACCCTAGATTCAGTGTCTAGAAGGGGAGGGGCGTTTAGAAGGCTTCGTTCAACACGCGAGCTCTTGGCGTGTACAGATATCAGTCTACTGTCTGACGTCACCAGCTACTGTCTGACGTCACAGCGACCGAGTTAAGCGACAACGCCGTCATTCAACGTCGATGCACTCGGCGAGAGTCGGAAATAGCGGCGACTCAAGATCTTGCCTCGGTAAACCAGTTTCCGTTTGAAACAACGCACAAACATCAACCGAAATAGAAGTTAAATAGAAGCCAAAGAGAAGCCAAAGAGAAGCCTCTATTAAATCTGACAGCAGACAAAAAGCCATCAAATCATAACGGCCATCAAGAATCAACAGATCGATGCAATGTAATGGAAGCCAGCGAACATCTCTTTAGTCAGAGACAATGGAAGGATTGTTAGATTGTTTACTCTAAGCTTAAAAACTCTAAAGATACAGAACCACAGCATCTTGTAAGATCAACCATTTCTAGCAGCACCAGCACCAGCCACGTGGAACAAAACCAAATATTGCTCGGGAAATATTGGTCAAAAGTCCCTCGTTTGGCAAGGCATGGCATGGCAAGGCAAGACATGGCATGGCATGGCATGGCATGGCATGGCAAGGCATGGCATGGCAAGGCATGGCATGGCATGGCATGGCATGGCATGGCATGGCATGGCAAGGCAAGACATGGCATGGCATGGCATGGCATGGCAAGGCAAGGCATGGCATGGCAAGGCATGGCATGGCATGGCATGGCATGGCAAGGCATGACATGGCATGGCATGGCAAGGCAAGGCATGACATGGCATGGCATGGCATGGCATGGCATGACATGGCAAGGCAAGGCATGGCATGGCAAGGCATGGCATGGCATGGCAAGGCATGGCATGGCATGGCATGGCAAGGCATGGCATGGCAAGGCAAGGCATGGCAAGGCATGGCATGGCAAGGCATGGCATGGCATGGCAAGGCATGACATGGCATGGCGAGGCATGGCAAGGCAAGGCAAGGCATGGCATGGCAAGGCATGGCATGGCATGGCATGGCATGGTATGGCAAGGCAAGGCAAGGCAAGGCAAGGCAAGGCATGGCATGGCATGGCATGGCAAGGCATGGCGAGGCAAGGCATGGCATGGCATGGCAAGGCATGTCATGGCATGGCAAGGCATGGCATGGCATGGCAAGGCATGGCAAGGCATGGCAAGGCATGGCAAGGCATGGCAAGGCATGGCATGGCATGGCATGGCGAGGCAAGGCATGGCAAGGCATGGCATGGCATGGCAAGACATGGCATGGCATGGCATGGCATGGCAAGGCAAGGCATGGCATGGCATGGCATGGCATGGCATGGCATGGCAAGGTATGGTATATCTAATGGTATGGTATGACATGGTTCGTTATGGCATGTTATGGCATAGCAGGAAGCCTTGGTGTTGCGATAGCAAGATAAAGTATGATTGGAGTTTTAAATCACGTAGAACAAATACAAGGTGGATTAGCGCCAAGTCTTATCAATATTCCTGGCACACAGCGCCGACATTAGTAACATCCCTCTTTGCCCCCTCAACAAACCATGATGATATATTTCCACTTTGTATTGCATCTTGAAATATTGAAACCTACCTGTCAAAAGTCACTGCTGTAGGATGAGTTGAAGTTGACTGCTCAACTCTATGTCCTTCCAGACTTCACTGCAAGCTAGAATCAAACAAACACAAAGTCAGAAGATGGTTGCATTGGCCATGTGGCACTGATCTTTAATGAGGTCTGTGAATGAGGGGATGATGAGGCTGCTTTTCAGACTCTGAGTAAAAGTACAGTGAATACAACAAAACTGGGAGCCGAGATAATCGCAGTGGTTATTTTTAGCACGCTATTTTTGCTATTTTTCCATAAAAGCGCAATGTTCTGAAAGTTTAGAACCAAAAAGTTATTTTATTTGAGCAGGCATACTTCTAATTATTAGTAATACAATAGTTTTCTTGGATCTTGCATAGTATTTTCTTGTTTGACGCGTTTCGCTGACCAATAAATTCCGCTAAATTACTAAATTGGACCGCCTGAAGCAATAATTTAATCTTACTTTCTCATTTTTCTAGCGATTCCAGCTCGATAAGAAGGGTTGTCCAAGTTATCTTCCATGTCCTCAAGCTGCCGCTTGCAGTTTCTTCTAGTCTGCCTTGCCTTGCGCTCCTTGCTAATCTTTCGTAGACCATAAACGAAACGTGTATTCACATCATACCAAAAAAGCTTAACCAGCAGCTGCAATTACTCTTTTCTCTGATGAATCGAAGGCAAACTCAGCTTTACAACGTTCACAATAAGTTTCAGTTTTGATGCAAGACTATTATGCACACTGGTCACTGTAGAGATGCAGGATTTGTCGTGGCACTCGCGACAAGCAACGAAGCTCTGCAGAGCAACCGTCAAAAGTTCCATGCTGATAATTTCGTTACCACTGTCTGGACTATTCTCACTGATTTCTGAATCTTCAAAGTGTCCTTCCAACTTTTGTCTTGACGAACTTGAAAAAGGCGTTATTGAGCGCCTGGTACCAGGCGTATTTAACCCCACTTTTGCTTCTTTTTCACTACAACGTCTTGAGGCTTAAAAACTGATTTTATCTGAAAGCTTTGCTTCCGCTTCTTCGTTAAACGTAAACAACAAGGCATTATCAAAAATGGGATAAAAACAAAACCATATAAAACGATCGAAGAAAGCGCTCGAGTAAACTGAACTGATAAAACTCAAATCGGACTAGTGGATACTTAGCTCGCAAAATCTAAAACGCCATCTAAAGGCACCAACTCAACATAGCGCAACGAGAAAAAGCCTACAAAACTCATAAGCTCTAGCCTTCAAAAATACGTGATGTACTGAACGAAACAGACATAACAATAAAAAAATTTGGTTTCCATTTATTTGCGAGAAAATGAAGGGGGGGTACTCCCTTGAAAGTTTCACAGATGATAGAGTACGTGATAAGCTTTCGATCCGTGATGGTCTAAATTTTTGGCCCAGCCTTGGACAAAAAAAGGCTAACTTTTACAACATTTTTGTTATCATTTATTAGCGAGAAAATGAAGGGGGGGTACTCCCTGTTTGACGTGTTGGAAACACCGGTTCTCGTTAAATCACCGAAGTTAAGCAACACTGCGCTGGGTCAGGTATTGTATGGGTGACCATCACACACATGACCAGTTCTGTTCGGGAGAGAGGTTGGAGGGATGAAAGTTAAGCAACACTGCGCTGGGTCAGGTATTGGATGGGTGGCCATCATATACATGACCAGTTCTGTTTGGGAGAGAGGTTGGAGGGATGAAAGTTAAGCAACACTGCGCTGGGTCAGGTATTGGTTGGGTGGCCATCATATACATGACCAGTTCTGTTTGGGAGAGAGGTTGGAGGGATGAAAGTTAAGCAACACTGCGCTGGGTCAGGTATTGGTTGGGTGACTATCATACACATGACCAGTTCTGTTCGGGAGAGAGGTTGGAGGGATGAAAGTTAAGCAACACTGCGCTGGGTCAGGTATTGGATGGGTGACCATCATACACATGACCAGTTCTGTTCGGGAGAGAGGTTGGAGGGATTAAAGATAGATCAGCAACTTCACTCGCCTTGCTTATCAATTTCTCGACAGCATGGATTTGTGGAGGAATCCTGTTGTTCGCGTTGTACCGTCCTTCGGAAGGGACGTTAAGCCGGTGGTCCAAGCTTTTCAACAGAAGTAGGGTACGTGCAGTCACCGGGTTTCCCCGCCTCCCTTCTAGGCTAGGTTAGATTAATCATCATCCTCATAATCATCCGCTCATTCACCGTCGCCATTAGACCAGTGTCGCATGCCCAGTTGTATAACAGTGCGTCGTTAAACACCAATAATCAATCATTCAATCAATAGGTTTTCATTTGTAAGTTGAAGCCGGGTTTAGTTACTCAAGATAGCAAGAAATCGTGTCGTGGATAATTTTAAACCCATTTAGAACATTCGGGCACAAAATTTCCTTCTCCCTCAAGAAACCTCGTTAAGTTGCCATCATTTTACAAGATGTTTCAATTCGACAATCTCAATGGGCTGCTTGTTGGGGTCCGGCTCAACCAGCGGCGCATTCTGATAAAACATGGCTGACATTTAAACACCCCTTAGGAGGCTACTATCATGCCCGCTAAGCCAATCAGAAACCCAGCAATGGACCATGTAATTTAAGGCCATTCGCGCAAATTCGAACATAAAGAAATGAAAAATATTGCGAGTAATTAAAAGAAATACAAAAACAATTTAAATCTAGGCTCAAAATAAAATAAATCACATCAAAACAAACAAAAATTACTTATAAAATGAGAATGCACTTAATGGACACAATTACGACTAAAATACTAAACATACCAGAGAAGCGTGAATGTCTAAATCAGCTGTAATTACCAGACGAAAACCCGGTCTAACTAAACAATCTAGTACAATTAAAAGAACATACAGAAGTACCTAAAGGTACCTTTAGGCAGAAGGAAAATCTGGGCAGGATTTTCTGAAGGGGTTAAACGGCGTCTAATTCCCAACACACATACGATTTCTTACTACCTTGAGTAACTTAATGTGTACAATAATAATATCATACTGAGGTACCTTAAGGCGGAAGGAAAATTTGGAAGTGGAAGTTACAGGAATTCCAGATTTACAAGCACCGCAAATTCGTGAAATTTCTTTTCATCCAGGGATCCCAATCAAAAGGCTATAGGGTTGTAAATTTTTATATCACAACACAATATATATAATGACATTAACATCGCCATCAAATACAATTCAAATGTTTTAACAATATCTGAATTACTATTTACGTGTTTGTGTTTACGTAAATCTTGCTAACTGTGAGAGTGATTCATTTGATATTTCCAAGCGTTTGTTCCGTGAGGTCAGTGGTCATGGCCGATTATAATCTGTATTTTGCAGAGATTATAATCAATCGCCCAGCATTAGCTTAACTTAAGACGCGCGAAAACCATGAAAAACGAACGTCCGAGGCGGGCCTCACGGGTGCAAACAGGAACATTATGCAGGCGAGCGATAAAGTCCTATGGCTTGTAAATTTGGTCACATGAATCTCAAAGCATCTGAGGAAACTCTACTCTCCCTTATGACTCGATTTGCTATGATTTTACGTTAACTTAATTGATCACAATATTACAAAATGTTCTAGGCGTAAGGCAAGCTAAGAGAAAAACGCAACATGAGAGAAGAGAACAAAATTGGACATGAAAACTAGAAGAACAAATTAACCTAATTCCAGCGACCCTCAACGATGGACAAAGCGACAAAGAAACAACCATTCGACACCAAAACCGAACAAACCGAACAAACCTAAAAAACCTAACAAACCGAACAAACCTAACAAACCTAACAAACCTAACAAACCTAACAAACCTAACAAACCTAACAAACCTAACAAACCTAACAAACCTACTACGGTTCGGTACCGAACCAATCTAACCGTGAAGAACGATACACCTCTAGGAAGAACCTACAACAATCCAAAACTTGGACAGGAAGTCTAACAACAATGGCCTTGTCCCCAAATTTTTCTCAACTTCTCTCATGTCACACAAATTAATCAATAATTATGAATATTTCCCGAACTCGAGACTTGAACAGCCTCTGAACTGACGTGACGTTAAGCCCCACAAAGCAAGCAATTAAATATGTTATCTATCTAACAAAAGTTGCCCCACGTTTCCTCAGACACCTGATAAAACTCTCACAGCGCGTTCTTGCTACAATTTCCAGGGCTTGAAGCAAGGTCTCGTCGGAGGAAGCCAAGATGCATCGGCTTCCAGCAGCGACTAGTGGAGTCCACCTGAAGACAACAGAATAAAGTGACATTAGATTCATTGCCAGGTACATGACGACTCTTGTACTCAGTAAAAAAAGGTCCGGACAGCGACGTTTACTCGGGAAAAATTGCGCAAAACCAGTTTTCAAACTTGGGAAAACATTAGCTATGTAGAAAAACTATTTCAACTGGGTTTTGAATGCCAAGTAAAGGACAACTAAATTTCCCAATGTTTCGTAACTTGTACCTGTTACTTCTTCAAGGGTAAGAGCAGTCCTGACAATTTTCCAATAACAAAAGAACCACACAAAATTATAACAATTTCCTAGTTCAAGCTTCCTAAATGCATCTAAATAAAATAATCAGGGTCAATAACTCAAAAACTAATGTATTTTGTATTGTCAGGACTGCTTTAACCCTTGATAAAGTAACAGGTACAAGTTACGAAACGTTGGGAAATTCAGTTGTTCTTCACTTAGCATTGAAAACCCAGTTGAAATAGTTTTTGTTAAAACTAGTGCTAAGTTTACATCAAGTAGACATGAGTCTAAAAACTATCATTAGCTTTGTTCGTTGGTCATGAACCTGTGGATTATATCTCTTAGACGGAGACAAAATGTATCCAGTTTTTGACGCGATACGTCTTTGAAAAGCCAATTCTAAGGCGAGAGATTACGGACTTGTATTGGAAGGCTCGCATGCCGACTTACATTTATCGACGCTGCTGTAGAGACGTCTCGATGTCGCTTGTAGGAGATCGGATTACGTCCCACCGCGGACAGCTTTCCATCCAAACCAAGGCAGAGTGGAAACCTGCGTGAAAAGAAAGGCCGCATATTAGGCAACACATCTATGTTATTATTATTATTTGCGGTGTTTAACGACACACTGTTTTGACAACGTGCCATGCAGCACTGGTCTGATGGCGTCGGTGAATGAGTGGATGATGATGATGAACCTAACCTAGCCTAGAAGGCAGGAGGGGAAACCCGGTGCCGGCACGTAGCCTACTCCTGTCGAAGACCAAGGGGACCACCGGCTTAACGTCCCTTCCGAAGGACGGTACAACGCGAACAACAGGATTCCTCCACAAATCCATGCTGTCGAGAGGTTGATAAGCAAGGCGAGTGAAGTTGCTGTACTAACTTGCATCCCTCCAACCTCTCTCCCAAACAGAACTGGTCATGTGTATGATGATCACCCATCCAATACCTGACCCAGCGCAGTGTTGCTTAACTGTCATCCCTCCAACCTCTCTCCCGAACAGAACTGGTCATGTGTATGATGGTCACCCATCCAATACCTGGCCCAGCGCAGTGTTGCTTAACTTTCATCCCTCCAACCTCTCTCCCGAACAGAACTGGTCATGTGTATGATGGTCACCCATCCAATACCTGACCCAGCGCAGTGTTGCTTAACTTTCATCCCTCCAACCTCTCTCCCGAACAGAACTGGTCATGTGTATGATGGTCACCCATCCAATACCTGGCCCAGCGCAGTGTTGCTTAACTTTGGTGATCTTACGAGAACCGGTGTTTCCAACACGCCAAACCGTTCATCAATTATGTTCCCGCTAGACGGTTGCTAGCAACAACTTTTTGAGGTTAAGTCCATGAGTATGTGCCTCGTAAGCTAACAACTGTGGGTCGATTCCACGAATGGGAACAAAGTTTCTAGAGGGTAGTTGTGTACGCTCTCAGTTGATTGCATTCTCACCGATGTACATGTCGAATTAAAATGTCGGCTTACATTCAAAGTTACGGTTTGGAGCAGGGAGCTTTACGTCCATGCAGTTGCGTACCTGTAGTTTTGTTGTCGAATATATTCCATCGTACGGCACTTGTCGCGGGGGAAGCCTGGGGGCTCAGGTTCCTCGAGGTCTTCACCGTCACTTTCTTCAATCGTGAATGACAACCGCCGACTGCAGACAAAACCAGAAACACGTTAGTCACGATCGACAGTGGCTTGCAACGCCACTGGGACGGGTAGACGCGAAATTTAAACGAGCAAAGCACAACGGACGGACTCGTTTAGTGCAAGGTAAGTTGCAGTGGTGCAGTCGAGGGTGTACGCGGGTATTAGCCGTATACCCAAAAAACTTTTAGACACCGAGCGTATACCCAAAAAAATTACAGGGTATACGCCCAGTAAATACACTTTGCAAAACTTTAAATTGCGTTTTGCAACGACAATTCTTAATCTCCCTACAACCTACATTATAAAAACTTGAAAAGCAAAGTTTATTCTGAAAAGTGGGTAGTCCGTGTATAGTAGAGGTTCGTATGATCTGGATGGGTATGCAATGGTTTTTCCAAGCAGTCAACGTACTCATTCAACCCACCCCAGGAAAGCGCGATTGCAGCGACCCCAACACCAAGTAGTAGTTTTAGTGTTGATAGGAATGGACTATCTATGAACTATAACTAGTGAATAGACTAGAAGTACCTAGCCAGTACCTAACCTAGTGATGACCACGGCATTTGGAACTCAAGGCCTGATAACCCAGCGTATACCCAAAACAAAATAATGTAGGACTACACCACTGGTAAGTTGGAAGAATCGATTCCTGCAGCGGATTTATTGTGGAAAATGCCGATCAAATCTTGGCTTACCATCGGTCAGTCGAGCATCATGTCGATCTTCATTCTTCGTTTCGGTCTCGAGCGACAAGTGTTACGGGCGCAGATTCTGTAGCCTCGTGCGGTCAGCTGGAAATCAAAGGACAAAAATAAAACAAACGTTGCTGGCTGACAAATTTCACCGGGAAGAGATGCACAGAGTTTCAAAATATTCCCGAAGCAAACAACGGTTATTATGTAAATCTAGTCAAGAGTGCTTCATCGGTCTCGACTCAACTTGTTAAATAATTTGTAATGTTTATTTGTTGGCTCACCTTTGTTGCCACGGCGACTGGCTAGGTACTGGGAGTCGAACCAGAACCCTCTTCTAAACTCCGTTCCATCTTTGTTGCCACGGCGACTGGCCAGGTACTGGGAGTCGAACCAGAACCCTCTTCTTAACTGCGTTCCATCTTTGTTGCCACGGCGACTGGCCAGGTACTGGGAGTCGAACCAGAACCCTCTTCTAAACTGCGTTCCATCTTTGTTGCCGAGATGATGGTCCAGTTGGTAGCCATGGAGCTGATGCAAAAATCGGCCAGTCGAGTTGGTAGCAGTGTTCACGGAGACACTTGACGTTCGCAACAATGAAATCAAAAAAGTTTTTGTTATTGCCTAGCATTTGATTATCAGGCGCTGAAAGGTAAAGGCTCCGTCATTAGGTTCCTGCAACATGGATTACAAGAACACAAGTTAGTGAAACAGAACGCAATTGTAAAAATAACATCAAACGCAATTAGTACAGTCAGGTACAAAATCAAAAACATAGTCGCGAACAGGTACATTTATAAACATTAACACAAACATTGAAACAAACAGGAACATTTAAAGCCACAACATTTGTTACAATCTCACACTTGAAAACCACAACAGTTCCTGATTCCAAACTCTCGTTCCCACCACGATTCCTCCAGTTCAGATCGTGCCAGCTATACGGGCCGGCAGCATAAACGCAGTAAAAACGCAGAGTAAACGCAGAGTAAACTCAGAATAAACGCAGTAAAAACGCAGAATAAACGCAGAATAAACGCAGAATAAACGCAGAATAAACGCAGTAAAAACGCATCAAAAACGCAGAATAAACGCAGTAAAAACGCAGAATAAACGCAGAATAAACGCAGAATAAACGCAGAGTAAACGCAGAATAAACGCAGTAAAAACGCAGAATAAACGCAGAATAAACGCAGTAAAAACGCAGAATAAACGCAGAATAAACGCAGTAAAAACGCATCAAAATCGCAGAGTAAACTCAGAATAAACGCAGTAAAAACGCAGAATAAACGCAGAATAAACGCAGAATAAACGCAGTAAAAACGCATCAAAAACGCAGAATAAACGCAGTAAAAACGCAGAATAAACGCAGAATAAACGCAGAGTAAACGCAGAATAAACGCAGTAAAAACGCAGAATAAACGCAGAGTAAACGCAGAATAAACGCAGTAAAAACGCAGAATAAACGCAGAGTAAACGCAGAATAAACGCAGAATAAACGCAGTAAAAACGCAGAATAAACGCAGAATAAACGCAGAGTAAACGCAGTAAAAACGCAGAATAAACGCAGAATAAACGCAGAATAAACGCAGTAAAAACGCAGAATAAACGCAGAATAAACGCAGAATAAACGCAGTAAAAACGCAGAATAAACGCAGAATAAACGCATCAAAAACGCAGAATAAACGCAGAATAAACGCATCAAAAACGCAGAATAAACGCAGAATAAACGCAGTAAAAACGCAAGACTAATCACGGTACCGAAGCGAAATCGTAATGAACGCTGAGGAAAGAGGTCGTAGGATAAGCGCTTCTAGTGTGAGTGTGCATCATGCGGTGCCCACATGCCATGCAGAAGATGAAGACTCGTCGGCTCGTGGACCCGTTGGCTCGTGGATGACTGCTACCTGTAGATACCTGTTGCCTAACTGGTTGTGTGTTTGTGTGTTTGTTTGTGTGAGGCCTTGTAGCGCTAACCCAAGACCACTTAGCTGATGTTGAACGCAAACATCCCGGCCGACCGAGGTGACGGATTACGCGCCCGTGTCCCGATTCCGATGACGACGAGAACCGCGGGCGAGTCTCGGCGTCGAAGTCTCGGCGTCGAAGTCTCGGCGTCGGAGTAGACTCAATCTCGGCGGGGCCTGCAACGAACAGAGATATACTCGAATCAATAACTAGCTTCAGTTTTAATTTGATTGTGGAATTCAAAATTGATGCAATTGCTCGCAATTGGTCCCCGGGGTAGTTTATTGTTAGGAACATAATTAACCCAACATAAGTAAGTGGCTAGTCGGGGTCTCGAACCCGGTCCGTCTGGTCTTGGTGTTGCTCAAACATCCAACTGAGCTAATAGGACAAGAGCTTTTCAAGACGATTTTAATGCGTTGAATACAAATGACGGGTGAATGACCAAGAGGCCGTGCATGGTCACAGTCACTCTGATTCTATCCACATCCATTCAACCTCGGTGACTCAATGCTTGCGATGGGCAAAGTATTTTTTTATTAAGAACACTAATAACCTCTAAAAAATGGATGATCCAACGGGGACTGGAATCTCGATCTCCACCTGTCACGGGTGTTGCTCTAACCAATTGAGCTACTTGGACAGAAGACTTACTTTGGAGAGGATTTGAGTGAATTTAATGAGAACGACGAATCTTCAAGGACCAAGATCACCAATTTCTGAGAGGTTTTTTGTGTTTCTAATAATAAAACATGTCATCGTTAAATGTTGTTCGGCAATATAAAAGGAGAAAACACAATTTAAATTTTGTCAAATTCAGTGGTCGATTGGGGCAGCCCCAGGAATTGAAATGTGACTAAATGATGACAAAAAAGCACGCTGGGTCTCGGACTACCTCAACGATACAAACAAGGAGGAGACTGGCAAAGTACTGGAGAGCAAGGCAACAGGTGATGAAGGATGATGGAATCTCCATTCGTGGAACGAGAGTTCTCAATTGAAAAAACCCTTTCCAAAATTAGGATCCAAGTCTTGGCTACAAGTGGTGCTATGTTTCCTTACGATGGTAAAAGATACAAGGTCGTGTGTTCAATTGAAATAAGAAATCAAATCTGTTGAAACGGATAGTAAGCCCGGGATGATGCTTAAGGTTTGGCATTACGTGACGAATTGTTGTTTTTTAAAACCAAGCATCGAAACAAACTGAACGTTTGCACTCTCAAAAACAAGTTACTTGGGGAAAAACTTCACGGCAAGAGAGGGAAGTTCTTTATGAAGCAAAAAAACGCTTTTTTATTATTATGAACTCTATAGCCGTCTCAAAATTGATGCAAGTTAAATAATATTTTAACTAAATAAAACGCGTCCAACGTCAAATTGAAGTTACTCGAGTTTGACAGGTTGTGACGTGATATAGCGTCACTAGAATCAGAGTGACTGTGAGTATTTACAGCCTCGTGGTTCTACTCCTTGAAGATCTGTCATTCTCATCAAAAACACTGAAATCATCTCAAAAAGCCAGTGCTCAAGTAGCTCAATTGGTTAGAGCAACACCCGCGACAGGTGGAGATCGGAGTCCAAGTAGCTCAATTGGTTAGAGCAACACCCGCGACAGGTGGAGATCAGGGTCCAAGTAGCTCAATTGGTTAGAACAACACCCGCGACAGGTGGAGATCGGGGTCCAAGTAGCTCAATTGGTTAGAGCAACACACGCGACAGGTGGAGATCGGGGTCCAAGTAGCTCAATTGGTTAGAGCAACACCCGCGACAGGTGGAGATCGGGGTCCAAGTAGCTCAATTGGTTAGAGCAACACCCGCGACAGGTGGAGATTGGATTGACTAAATGATTGTCTAAACTATTAAGGTCTAATCTTCTAAAGAAAGAAACGCAGGTAACCAGAAATTAAATAAACTAGGCAACACGCGAGGGTTATAAAACCAATGTTTGTAGCAGGTTTTGCGAAATGAAGAGGAATGACAAAGCATTGAAAGACTCACCCAAACAATGAAGCGACGACTCCATCTTGTCTTTCATGGGCGGTCAATGTTCGTCCATGTTGCTGCTCTCGTGTTGAAGGCGTCCCATGTCTGAAAAACAGACGCCATTATTAGACAATTAAACACATTCTAACCACGACTCCTCGTTGCCTGCAACAAGTGCAATTGTACGCCATTCGTTCAGCAAAGCTACAACAGCGTTTTGAAGTTAATTGCAAAAATAATGTCAAAATGAAGTGGATATTGAAATAAACGATAGCAGTAAATCTAATAATGATTGTAATAGCGCCTCTGATATTGCGTCCCCGTATTTTCTCTGCTGTTATAAATTGAAGCCAAATAGATTATTTATAATTAAAAAGGCTGGGTTAAATGACCTCGGGTAAATTTTAATGCATACTAATAACATAAATGTGGCGACCGAGAGTCGAGCTGCGACGGTTGAATTATTTAGTTGAATTGTAAAAAACGTAAAATGTCAACTTACCGAAATAATTTGAGAGACATTTTGAGCCAACAGCAAGCAAGTTGATCTTCCACAGAGTTGTCTTGGCCAAGAGACGAGAAGACAGCACAACGTTCTCGTCGGAGAGTTCAGAAGCGAATGCCCGAGCTCCGCTAAAAACAGCCAGTAAACGGTTGGTGCGTGTTGGCGGGAAGTGAACTACCTGCTAATTGAACGATGCCACCTGGCTGCATGCAGTGGTACTTAGCCGAACTGCTTGGAAAATATGAACACATTCAAGAGAAAACATATTCCTCGGCACAAATTTTCCTTGCACGCACGAAACAAATTTATAAACCGTACAATTTCACAAAATAAATATAGTTTGGTAAATATGTGTGTACCCTAGCTACTTACCCAGTTGCATGCATAGATGGATAGCTCGCTAGGTACATAAATGATGGCGTTTTAATAGCAGTGTTTTATGCGGTTGATCTTTATAATTACAAGAGCATAGCGCTAGATTTTATTAGAATCGTAGTGTGCAATGTCATTGCCAACGGTCTTTAAAATTATTATTTAAGAAAAAAATATGAAAATTAGGAATTCCTTTTTCTCAAAATACTTTTGGTAGCTCTGAAAAAGGCTCGAAGCCTAAGATAAGTGAATATTTGTTGAGTTTTCTTGCTCACTTTCCTATTCTAGTGGATTTATTTGATTGTGTAGCATTTTGTTAGTTTGGATAAAACTTTGATATCGGCGGCCTACATAATTGGTGGATATATACATAGACAATAGGTCTAACTAAACGAGGCAGTTATTTTCTATAAATAGCTGAACAACGGTCAATGCGTACCTCAACTATTACCTAATCACATACCTGTCCTTTGTGTGGTAAAAATTCGCTGAGAAATATGTGACCCTCTCCGCAGAGAGGTATGCCAATATGTCAAAAGTGATTGAAAACGGTCAAAGTTATTTAAAGCTTAATTCGTGATTAGATCGTGAATCAGCAGTGTACAGGATTTTAGCTCGTCGAAAGATAAAACCAAGAAAGCCAAACAAAATGTGAAAACTGTGTAATTTCATGTAACAATGGTTGTTGGTATGTAAGTACATCGGTAAGTGGCCTGTCTTTTCCGCGACATTCACTTGGAAATCGACACCCCAAATAGAGATTGTGAAAATTGATTGGAAACAACTGGAAATGGTTGTAAAATTAACATTATTTGTAAGCTTTATCTATCTCTGCTTTATCCAACGTGACGTTCATACGGCGGTTTGTTGGAGTTACAAAAGAGAGTTTTTGCTCAAACTATCTGTCGAGAAAACATTTAGAAACATTCAAACGAGATCACACAAATAAATAACAGTAAAATCGTACTTACAATCATTTAAATGAGAAGACACATAATTAGTTTCAGACCAATCTTTCACACCTTGTCCTGGCCGTATCAATGCAGTTCGAATTCTAGTTCTGAATTATAATTTCTGTTGTTACGGTTACGTAAACCTTCTCACTAAGTATTCATTGATAACTTGTAAAATTATTTAAGTGAATAAACAACCGAAGTCTGATAAATAAATGTGAAATCATTTTCGTTTGCAATAGGTCGATGACATTTCCTCTACAAACGTAGAGGTTAATATTTCAAAACAGCTGTTCTGGCGCAAGGAACGGTAGAATCGTAGAATCAAACGGGCAATGACAACGCCGTGTCGTAACGCAATTCTGTGTGCTTGTATGTAGTGTGGGTTGCATACATACAGGCGACAGCAGTGGATAACCCAAGAAATCGTATATGTGTTGGGTTTAGACGCCGTTTAACCCCTTCAGAAAATCCGGCCCACATTTTCCTTTTGCCTTGAGGTACCTCTGTATGTTCTGATCATTTTACAAAGATTTTTGAGTTGGGCCGGGATTTCGTTTGGTAGTTAGAGCCGGTTTAGTAACTCAATGTAACAAGAAATTGTGTCTTTGTTGGGTGTTGGATGATTTAAAACCCATTTTGAAAATTTGGGCACAAAATTTGCGTCTACCTCAAGGGACCTTATTTTGTTTTGTTTAAAAAAATGTGGTTTTGATTTATTGGCGTGAAAATGAAGGGGGGCTACTACCTTGAAATTTTCACAGATAATAGAGTACGTGATGAGCTTTCGATCCGTGATGGTCTAAATTTTTGGCCCAGCCCTGGACAAAAAAAGGCTAACTTTTACAAAATTTGATTTTTAATTATGAGGGGAGTACCCCCCCCCCCCCCCCCTTAATTTTGTCGTAAATAAATGAAAACCAAATTTTTTTATTGTCAGCCTGTTTTGTTCAGTACATCACGTATTTTTTAAGGCTAGCGCTTATGAGCTTTGTAGGCTTGTTCTCATTTCTGTCCAGGGCTGGGCCAAAAATTTAGACCATCACGGATCGAAAGCCCATCACGTACTCTATCATCTGTGAAAATTTCAATGTTGTTACTATTTGCTTTCATGTGTTATTAAGGGTGGAATATTTATGTGCTTTTCCTTTTGTACACACTGTTTTTACTACGGTTTGTTCACATAGTCTGCTAGGCCTAACAGGGGCCTAACAGAGGCCTAACAGAGGCCTAACAGGGGCTTAACAGAGGCGTAACAGAGGCTTAACAGGGGCTTAACAGAGGCTTAACAGGGGCCTAACAGGGGCCTAACAGGGGCCTAACAGAGGCCTAACAGAGGCCTAACAGAGGCGTAACAGAGGCTTAACAGGGGCTTAACAGAGGCTTAACAGAGGCCTAACAGGGGCTTAACAGAGGCTTAACAGAGGCCTAACAGAGTCCTAACAGAGGCGTAACAGGGGCTTAACAGAGGCTTAACAGAGGCTTAACAGAGGCTTAACAGGGGCTTAACAGAGGCCTAACAGAGGCTTAACAGAGGCTTAACAGGGGCTTAACAGGGGCTTATTGCCATTATGGAAATTCGGTACGCGCTCTTCAGAAAGTGTGAATTCGCCAAAGCGTGAGCCTTGGTTTCCTGAGTGCAATGGAAATTGAAATCGGCAAGATTGACTGAATGAATGAACAAGAGACACAAATTTAGGATTGAAATGATGATTTGAATTTAATTATAGAAACAATATGATCTAGACGGTACTACTTACAATTCTCTAGTGGATAACCACACACATTGCTCTTTAATATTGCTAACAAAATAATATCTAGTAAAGACGAAGAAAATAGAAAGAACTGGAACATTGAACTTGAATTACTAACGTAATTTACACTTGAACTTTACAATGAAGCTAAAAGAAGTGACCGCTCACTTGCTAGAGGAACAGAGGGTTGGTACAGAGGGAAGTTGCAAGTGCTGAAGGTCAGTGGAGGTGGTTTGACGCATACTGTAGGAATGTGAGGCTGGTATATTGAAGAAGGGTTGGGTTTGCTGACCAACGGTAATTGTGGGTTAAAAGCGTAGAAATGAGGAGACAGTGATGCTATGAGAAAGGAATTGAAATCAGAAATAGAATATGTACATTGGTTTGCTAGCTTGGCTCGACTGGCATGACACAGTCCAATCACACTCATTCCGAGATATTCAAAGCAAACGTCTCTAGTAATTTCAGCAAATGTTAGAACATTTTGACAAACATGATCATTTAGGCAAAAAAACAACTACATCCAAATAAGACGTAACCGCATGTAAGTCTCCCGACCCATATCGACTCAAAATTGAACAAGGAATCCAAATATACCAACAAAAAAGCAATCCGACCAGGATTATCCGTGCGGCGGTATACCCGATAATTACCATCATGAATATCATGGTGAAATCAGCATGTGAAACAAGTTTCGTGCATTGAATCAAGTAGAACATAACCACAAAATGCGCAGAAGAAGTACGTACATTTGTTTCTTCTCTCGTGTCCTGGTAGAATTATTTTTCGTCCTCTTTCTACTTCCAACACTACATTTCCCCACATTTACACCTTCTAGATCCTCTCAAGCCATTAATTAGACAAATAAACGTCTTACCTATCGAATAAACACACGATACAATGCCAACGTGCTGTCAACAGGTTGCACTACTTTGCATAAGAAATGCAGCAGGAATATCGGTCAGAGGCGATAAATCCAGACGAAAAATGGAGCATATTTGAATAGTACACAATTTTACATAAGCATTGCAGAATAATTCTTGGTCAGAGGCAATGGATCCAGCAAGGTAGGAATATAGTACCGCCAACTAGAAGCTACGTTTGAACAGAGGTTTGAACTTACTGACGCTTGCCTTGGAAGTGAAATCAGCTGTTTTGTTGCTTCATTGCCCGTGAACTCGTGTGGATTTCACACCACAAGAGGTGCTAATTTATCAAAACTGGGGATGTTAATAAAGTTTAAATCAGTGTCGTATTGTAAAACAGTCTATGCAAGATATTTTAAATATCAGCTTTTTAATTTATTTTATCTTTTATGCCATACAGATAAAATTGCAAATTAAAAATCAACACAGCTGCCTTTTTGATGATTTTTTCTCTAACCATACAAACATTTTTGGGGAAACTTGATTTTCAAAGCCATAATACCGACTCAACCAGCTTCTTCTCAACAAGCTCAACCAAGCACTAATAAATGAATAATATTAAAAACATTTAAGTTAGATTGGTAACCGATAAGAAAATTCTCGCAAGAATCAAAAAAGACAACGTTGAAATCTTCAATCGATGTTTTGGTATTTCCCCCTCGTAATACACCGGTTGTAGGTCCTATCTTTAATACATACAAACAACAGAAATAAAACTGCCACGATGCAAGATAAAGAAAACTGCGCTGGTCACGTTCACTCACTGAATGGTTTAAAACTAAAGGAGCAACAATCTCTCCATTACGATTCATCCTTTTTACCAACAATCTCACAAAAACAATCACAAATGTAACCCTTATGACAGATGCTGATGATATCACCCAACTTATCTGTGAGAATAACACATACATAAACATTCAATGTTAAGAGGCTTTATCACAAATGTAACCCTTATGATAGATGCTGATGATATCACCCAACTTATCTGTGAGAATAACACATACATAAACATTCAATGTTAAGAGGCTTTATCACGAATGTCCAATTGGAGTTCATGGAACAGACTGAAACTTAATGCCAAACAAAACTGTGATAGTTCATTTTAAATCAAAAGTAAACTCCTCTGACAATTGCCTAAAATGCCCTCAACTCTATCAAGATGGGAAAAACATTCAAGTGGTCAATTTTACAAAATGCCTTGGTGTGTGGATGACAATTGCTAAAATAAGATGTACATATTAATTAAACTGATCTTGCAATTGCATCAGGTTGTTTTCTTGTAAACAGAATCATAAACATTTGAGATTCAATTCAGTCAAGATTGTTTACTTTGCATATGTCCCATCAAATAAGAAGAAAGAATGTGACTTTTATGAGACTAATTTTCTACAATAAACTACCCGGGTGACAACTTACAGGATACAGGAAACATCACTCAACAGGAAAAGCTTTGAGGGACAAAGCTGTGGTGGAAGTTTGTTTAATTCAGTATTCATGTTCTACCATCTTAGAATGCAACGATACCAGTTTGAATGATTTCAATCGTAAATATTGTGTAAATCAACTAAAATTACTTTATGTACCTACAAGAGTTTTAATTGACAATTTTCAAAGCCTGTTTTTACTGTTTCTATGTGACAACGATCATGGCATGTAATTATTTGTACAACATGGGAAATAAACAATTAAATAAAATACAATTGAACTTTGTCATTGTACTTTGTTGTCACTTCTTACACTCATCAAAACTTTTCACTATTAATTACTCCAGGAACATATTTTTTATACAAAAACTATTCTTTTCTCACTTGTCTATCCATCTTTCACCATGCACTTCTTTCTCCCCGCGGTTCACATTTCAATTCAACATTAGTCATGACATAACTTTACTCTTCCATTATCATCAGCTTTCTATAAAACTTGTATCTTTCTATGACATCTCCACACATTGTTTATTCTGCTTGGATTGCCTAACTTATAATTGTTACTTCTGCATTTCTGGAGAAACTCTAAACCAACTTTTGTGATGGAAGCAACTTAACTTTCACAAATCTTAAGCCAGGTTTGTGGAATTGGAAAGAAGACAGTAAAATCTTTGGTATAATTTGCAAGACTTTCAAGAAGGCGACGGCCAGCTGAGATTTTCCACTAACACATAAGCGTTAATGCAACACTTTTGTTCAACACTTTGGATCAAAAACACATTTTTAACATTTGTATCTTCAGGCCTCAAAAAGTTAATTTTTTAATTTTTAAATACCATCAGTGACAAAAAGAAACTGGCATGATGCAAGTTATTGAGACATGGTCATGAGTAGAGATAGGATAGTTATGCAATTGCATGTTTTGATTTATGCATTAAATCCCATGCAAAAACGTGGATATATCCATTTCATCACTCCCTGGTTCTAAAAATGCTGTTATTTTGCTTGTTTTGCATATTTGGGTACTTTTTCTGAAAATTGCATATTTTGGGTTTTAATCGATCATATAATCGTATTTTAAATCGATCAACACATCAGGTCAGCTATTACATATCGGTCAACTGAGGAGAAAGGAGAAACAACCCGAAGATATAAACAGTCAAAAGCAATCATTTTTGACTGAACCACGGAAAGCAGGTCCAGCTCATAGGCAATTTAATTTTGATCTATGCGAAGCTATGATTGCAGCAAATATTCCATGGGAAAAAATTAACAATTCAACACTGAAGAAATGTCTGGAAAAATATTCGAATAAAGTTATTCCCGACTCGTCAACTTTAAGAAAAGGATATCTTCCCAAATCATACGAAATGGCGTTAGAAGGGATCCGCGCTGACATCGGCACACATGACATCTGGACAAGTGTAGATGAAACAAACGATGTAGAGGGGCGATATATCGCTAATCTAATAGTACGGAAGTTAACCAACGAGGGACCTTGTATACCACATCTTCTTTGCTCTCGTGTGTTAGAGAAGACAAATCATAAGACAGTATCAAGTTTTTTTAATGAGGGGCTATTGTCTTTGTGGCCTAGTGGCGGCATGAATCAGAACGTCTTACTTCTTATTAGTGATGCAGCACTATATATGGTAAAAGCGGGGGAAGTGTTACAAAACATCTACTACAATCTCCACCATTTAACGTGCTTGGCACATGCCATACACAGAGTTGCAGAAACAGTAAGAAACCTTTATGATGAAGTCAACACCCTAATATCATGTACCAAGAAAGTTTTTTCTAAAGTTCCATCGAGGATAAATACTTATCGAAATTTGCTACCTGGAGTTCCGCTGCCACCTGAACCTATCATCACTCGTTGGGGATCGTGGATTGAGGCAGCTATATTCTATTGTGACCACTTTGAGGAGGTCAAATCAGTGATAGTGTCGTTTGATCCAGAAGAGGCGGCAAGCATAAAAACCCTTCAGAAATTATTCACATCCAAATCAATAGTTAGCGATCTGATATATATTAAATCCAATTTTGGTACCATTCCTGGAAAAATAAAATTGCTAGAGACGATTGGAGAACCTTTGACGACATCGCTTCAGATAATACAAGATCTCCACTCGGAACTGTCTAAAGCTCCCGGTGGCCGTGCCAAAGTAGCACTTAACAAACTGGACTATGTACTGAATAAGAATATTTCTTACAAGCTATTGTGTGGAGTGCAGAAAATATGGCAGGAGACACATATGATTTTGGAGAAGATTGTTTGTCCCCCTCTCAAATCTGTAATTTAAAATATGCCCTAGTGACGTCGTGTGACGTTGATAGATCGTCCTCCTCATATAAAAACATTTTATCAGATAGGCAGCATCGGTTAACGCCGCATAATATGGAAATGATTTTAGTTAGCCATTGTGCATCTAGGTTTAAGTTAACAGTTACATGCTGACGTATCGGTATAGTTAATAAAACCAAATACACGATGATAAAATTATAGAAATTTGTGTTTTTTACCTGCTAATCCACTTCATACCTGATTTTTTACGATTTTGCATGTTTTGCATATTTTGGCATTTGTTTTTGCATGTTTTGCATGTTTTGCCATTTGTTCTTGCATGTTTTGAGGTTTTATTTTGCATAACTATCCTATCTCTAGTCATGAGCAAAGGTCATAAGATATGCATACAATGAATTGAATTCATCCAATAAGCTCCTGGTTGCTACTGATTAAGTAGACAATTTTCTTAAAATCACTTGATGAATGATCACAGTGGCAGTGTTTAGAGAATCCACTCTTGGACCGCCCGTCGTCGTTCATTTGATTTGCAGTCTGGGATATGCTTGCTGCCACCGTGACAACTGTGATTGTTGAAACCCACAGAAGCTGAGGTCCAGTAGACAAAGACTTGGCAATGCAGATAAAACCCTGAATCCACCAGACAAGATTCACGTGAATGTAACAAGTTGAAATATGAATTCACAAAACAGTGCAAAAATGTTGACGTCTGTTTTAAAATAAAATGTATTTATAATGTGGATATCAGGCAAAACAATAGCATTGAAAATCATTGAAAGCTAACAATAGGCATCTTTACTTCCTACCAATGATATGCCACATGAACACACAAAGATTATTAGCAAAGAATGAAGGTTAGTTTAGTGAGAATAGAATTTCTATTTGCTTTGCTCTGGTCATCAGTTTCACTGTTGAGTGCAGGTTCTAGGTAGAGAAACAACGTCAATGTTTCAGTCTCTGCGTGAAAGATGGCCGCCAAATTACTACCTTACCGACAAAAATGCAGAGTACCGGAACATCACGTTAAGTGGAGCCACTGTCGTATGAAATTTAATTTCAATATTTCTCGTAGGTTAACTCGCTTTTGCGACTTTTCATACTCAAAAAATCTCCATCAATGTTTACCTCAACGATTGATAAACACGTCACAATATTAAAAAGCGAGTTAACCTACGAGAAATATTGAAATTAAATTTCATACGACAGTGGCTCCACTTAACGTGATGTTCCTGTACTCTGCATTTTTGTCGGTAAGGCAGTCATTTGGCGGCCATCTTTCACGCAGAGACTGTAACATTGACGTTGTTTCTCTACCTAGAACCTGCACTCAACAGTTTCACTTACCTTTCCAAGATGTGTTCTGAAAGACCCTTGATTCCTGTCAAGTCCAGCTGTTGTAGGGAGGATGCACTTTGGACCAACTGCAGGAGGTCTGCATCATTAGTTCCACGACAAGCAGCCAGGCCCAGCTTCTTCAGCGAAGAACAAGATTCCACCAACGGAAGAAGACCTCCAACTTCATCTGCCAGACTGGAAAACAAATACAACTGTTACTGTCAAACCCAAACATTTCTGAGAGGCTTCATATTGCTACTAGACACATTTATAAAAAGCATTTTTTCATCTTTTAGAACGAGTAGATCAGGGATAAAACATTTTTTATCCCAAAAACTGGCAAAAACTTTAACACAGAACTTTCAGTTGAGCTTAATCAGTTCTTTGGCAAAATGCAATCATAACTTTTTGAAGAATAAAAAACACCCTTTTTTGTTAATTTTGCAGATTATTGTAAATAAACAGTAGTATTTGAATTATCATGCATTTTTTATCCTCATCTGACCCAAATTTTCTCAGCTTTCCAACAGTGTTTTATTTTGATGTTATTTTCATCTTTAGCTATAATTTCAAACAAAGTAGACGAACAAAATTTAAACTCAAAAGTGCTCAAGTTTGACAATTACTGATCATGAACAAAGCAAGACAAGATTGTGTATAATTCAGTTTCATTCCGTCCTAGGCCTACTTTATTTGTTTGTTTACCATTTTTAAGATTTTAATTTGGTCTGGCCATTTAATATTTTATTGAGTGTTGACTAGCAGTACCCGCTGCCTAGCGGCCGCTTAAGATTTTGAGGGAGTGGGCGTTTTGGTTTAAATGTAAAGCCTCTAATGGGACCACAACCAAAAGTACCATGCAATACCATACAGTACCATGCAGTACCATGCAGTACCATACAGTACCATACAGTACCATACAGTACCATACAGTACCATACAGTACCATGCAGTACCATACAGTACCATGCAGTACCATGCAGTACCATGCAGTACC
Source organism: Protonemura montana (assembly GCA_947568835.1). NCBI lineage: Eukaryota > Metazoa > Arthropoda > Insecta > Plecoptera > Nemouridae > Protonemura > Protonemura montana. Next base: position 32,915,934 of record OX387602.1, on the reverse strand, counting down.
ATACAGTACCATACAGTACCATACAGTACCATACAGTACCATACAGTACCATGCAATACCATACAGTACCATGCAATACCATACAGTACCATGCAATACCATACAATACCATGCAGTACCATGCAGTACCATACAATACCATGCAATACCATACAGTACCATGCAGTACCATACAATACCATGCAATACCATACAATACCATACAGTACCATACAATACCATACAGTACCATGCAGTCCCATACAGTACCATACAGTACCATGCAATACCATACAGTACCATGCAATACCATACAGTACCATGCAGTCCCATACAGTACCATACAGTACCATGCAATACCATACAGTACCATGCAGTACCATGCAGTACCATGCAGTACCATGCAATACCATGCAGTACCATACAGTACCATACAGTACCATGCAGTACCATGCAGTACCATGCAGTACCATACAGTACCATACAATACCATGCAGTACCATGCAGTCCCATACAGTACCATGCAATACCATACAGTACCATACAATACCATACAATACCATGCAGTACCATACAATACCATGCAATACCATACAGTACCATACAATACCATACAATACCATGCAGTACCATACAGTACCATGCAATACCATACAGTACCATACAGTACCATGCAGTACCATACAGTACCATGCAGTACCATGCAATACCATACAATACCATGCAGCACCATACAGTACCATGCAGTACCATGCAATACCATGCAGTACCATGCAATACCATACAGTACCATACAGTACCATACAGTACCATGCAATACCATGCAGTACCATACAGTACCATACAGTACCATACAGTACCATGCAGTACCATACAGTACCATGCAGTACCATGCAATACCATGCAATACCATGCAGCACCATACAATACCATACAGTACCATACAGTACCATACAATACCATACAGTACCATGCAATACCATGCAGTACCATGCAGTACCATACAATACCATGCAATACCATACAGTACCATACAATACCATACAATACCATGCAGTACCATACAGTACCATGCAATACCATACAGTCCCATACAGTACCATGCAGTACCATACAGTACCATACAGTACCATGCAGTACCATGCAATACCATACAATACCATGCAGCACCATACAGTACCATGCAGTACCATGCAATACCATGCAGTACCATGCAATACCATACAGTACCATACAGTACCATACAGTACCATGCAATACCATGCAGTACCATACAGTACCATACAGTACCATACAGTACCATGCAGTACCATACAGTACCATGCAGTACCATGCAATACCATGCAATACCATGCAGCACCATACAATACCATACAGTACCATGCAGTACCATACAGTACCATACAATACCATACAGTACCATGCAATACCATGCAATACCATGCAATACCATACAGTACCATGCAGTACCATGCAATACCATGCAATACCATGCAGCACCATAGAATACCATACAGTACCATGCAGTACCATGCAGTACCATACAGTACCATGCAGTACCATGCAATACCATGCAATACCATGCAGCACCATACAATACCATACAGTACCATGCAGTACCATACAGTACCATACAATACCATACAGTACCATGCAATACCATGCAATACCATGCAATACCATGCAATACCATACAGTACCCCCGTTTATTTTGTTTGAAATTTGCCGCTTATTCACTCGGGGTCACTGCATTGTGGAAACTCTGTGAATTCCAAAGTGACCTCGATGACAATTTTGAAAACAAACGACATTGGCTGTCAAAAGATTTCCGTGCATGATTTCTTGAAATATTTCTTAGAGAGTGAAACTTGTGAAATACCTTTTACATCTCCACCAGATCTTACTAAAAACATGTTTAATGAACGGATAAGCATTTAAAAGTGTGTAAGGAAATCAAACCTCCAGCCCAGGTCCAGTTCTTGAAGTTTAGAAAGTCTAGACAAGGATGAAAGTCCAGCAGAAGTCCAACCTCGAGACTTCCAAGCATCCAGTGAAATAAGATTCACACTTTTATTTGCCAAACACAACGCGACTGAGTCCATGTTGGTAACTCCCTCGCAAGAACCTGTCAAACAAGATAAACATACAATAAGATATTGTATACACATACACATAATTAATTAGTTAAAAAACGCCAATGTGTTCGAGTTCTTATTTCAGAAAATCCATAATACATTCGTTTTTAAGTTATTGACCCTGATTATTTTGTTTAGATGCATTTAGGAAGCTTGAACTTGGTAATTGTTATAATTTTATGTGGTTCTTTTGTTATCGGAAAATTGTCAGGACTGCTCTTACCCTTGATAAAGTAACAGGTACAAGTTACGAAACGTTGGGAAATTTAGTTGTTCTTCACTTAGCATTGAAAACCCAGTTGAAATAGTTTTTCTAAAAACTTGTGCTAAGTTTACATCAAGTAGACATGAGTCTAAAAACAATCATGTACAATAAGATGTATATTTCTGTGTTAAGATAAAGTAGACCCTGGCATTGACATTACAATACCAAGACATTCTCATAAGTTATAACAAATGTTGATGTTTAGCAGGTGAAATAACTGACCAACATTTAGATGATCAAGATCTGGATTGAGATTCAGTACTGCCAACAGCTGATTCTGTCCGATGTTACTACGATATAAATCAAGTCGGCGAAGTTTCTTCAGACCGCGGAGGCAGCCATCTTCAGCAGCGACATTACGCAGACCAAGCTCTTGGAGGTTAGGACACAAACCACCCAACAGAAGCTGAGCTGGCGTCACTTTCAGCTGACAGGAATCCAGCGTGAGATGAGTTAACATTTCACCACGGCAAGACAGAAACCTGAAGAATAAAATACATCAGCCACGTCTTGAACTGGACAACAGCATGGACTGCAAGCCATGTCTTGAGCTGGACAACAGCATGGACTGCAAGCCATGTCTTGAGCTGGACAACAGCATGGACTGCAAGCCATGTCTTGAGCTGGACAACAGCATGGACTGCAAGCCATGTCTTGAGCTGGACAACAGCATGGACTGCAAGCCATGTCTTGAGCTGGACAACAGCATGGACTGCAAGCCATGTCTTAAGCTGGACAACAGCATGGACTGCAAGCCATGTCTTGAGCTGGACAACAGCATGGACTGCAAGCCATGTCTTGAGCTGGACAACAGCATGGACTGCAAGCCATGTCTAGAGCTGGACAACAGCATGGGCTGCAAGCCATGTCTTGAGCTGGACAACAGCATGGACTGCAAGCCATGTCTTGAGCTGGACAACAGCATGGACTGCAAGCATTGTTTGGCAAGCCATATCTTGAGCTGGACAACAGTATGGACTGCAAGCCATGTCTTGAGCTGGACAACAGTATGGACTGCAAGCCATGTCTTGAGCTGGACAACAGCATGGACTGCAAGCCATATCTTGAGCTGGACAACAGTATGGACTGCAAGCCATGTCTTGAGCTGGACAACAGTATGGACTGCAAGCCATATCTTGAGCTGGACAACAGCATGGACTGCAAGCCATGTCTTGAGCTGGACAACAGCATGGACTGCAAGCCATGTCTTGAGCTGGACAACAGCATGGACTGCAAGCCATGTCTTGAGCTGGACAACAGCATGGACTGCAAGCCATGTCTTGAGCTGGACAACAGCATGGACTGCAAGCATTGTTTGGCAAGCCATATCTTGAGCTGGACAACAGTATGGACTGCAAGCCATGTCTTGAGCTGGACAACAGCATGGACTGCAAGCCATGTCTTGAGCTGGACAATAGCATGGACTGCAAGATGTGAATGAGGTTAACTTACTGGTCCACTGAGAGACCGATGATTCCACGCAAGCGCAGCGCTGTAATTCTCTGGCACCGAGGTTCCAGGGCCGTCAAGGCAGCGTTGCCACAATGCCATTGTTCGTTCAAGTCTAGGCGTGCATAGAGCGACCAATCATAGGCCAGCGTTTGAAGTCGACGGCAGGTGCAAGCCAATCGGCTCAGACTGACCAAGTCCAGGTGAACGAGAACACAATGAACCAGTTCTTGGGGTAGAGACAGCAGGCAGAGCTGAAACAACAATAGCATCCAGTCAGCTGATCTCAAATAACCTGAATAGAACATAGCATCCAGACAGCTGATCTCAAATAACCTGGATAGAGCATAGGATCCAGCCAGCTGATCTCAAATAACCTGGATAGAACATAGGATCCAGCCAGCTGATCTCAAATAACCTGGATAGAACATAGGATCCAGCCAGCTGATCTCAAATAACCTGGATAGAGCATAGGATCCAGTCAGCTGATCTCAAATAACATGGATAGAACATAGGATCCAGTCAGCTGATCTCAAATAACTTGGATAGAGGCTAGGATCCAGCCAGCTGATCTCAAATAACCTGGATAGAGCATAGGATCCAGCCAGCTGATCTCAAATAACCTGGATAGAGCATAGGATCCAGTCAGCTGATCTCAAATAACATGGATAGAACATAGGATCCAGTCAGCTGATCTCAAATAACTTGGATAGAGGCTAGGATATTCTTACCTGTGGGTTTGTTGGTAGTTCTGTTGGTACAGGATCCGGGGACCCCGGTTTAACCCTAGCGAGGTCTGTGAGTTTAAGTGTAGCCAACACACCGAACATGCCGGGTTGAAATCCTGTGAGTTGTATTGCATCCAGTTGGCAGTGGTAGTCCAGGTGGCGGTGATCCAAGTCCAAGCGCAGCGTTCTATGAAACAAATGCATGGGATTATTTCAGAGACCTAAACGTGACTCAGAACCAGAACCGTGATTTATCAGTTTGTAAAAATTTAAATAAGAAACGTAATTTCAGATTTTCCTACGACAGAAATCGTTATTAGGATAAAAAAAAGTTAGTTTTTATTGGATTATGGTTCTGCCGCACGGCTTGAAAAAGTGTTCCGTTTTTTTATTATTATCAACAATAACCGTCTCAAAAATTGATGCCCAAACGGGGACTCGAACCCCGATCTCCACCTGTCACGGGTGTTGCTCTGACCCATTGACCTACTTGAACCCCGATCTCTACCTGTCGCGGGTGTTGCTCTAACCAATTGAGCTACTTGGACCCCGATCTCCACCTGTCGCGGGTGTTGCTCTGACCAATTGAGCTACTTGGACCCCGATCTCCACCTGTCGCGGGTGTTGCTCTAACCAATTGAGCTACTTGGACCCCGATCTCCACCTGTCGCGGGTGTTGCTCTAACCAATTTAGCTACTTGGACCCCGATCTCCACCTGTCGCGGGTGTTGCTCTAACCAATTGAGCTACTTGGACCCCGATCTCCACCTGTCACGGGTGTTGCTCTTACCAATTGAGCTACTTGGACCCCGATCTCCACCTGTCGCAGGTTTTGCTCTAACCAATTGAGCTACTTGGACCCCAATCTACACCTGTCGCGGGTGTTGCTCTAACCAATTGAGCTACTTGGACCCCGATCTCCATCTGTCATGGGTGTTGCTCTTACCAATTGAGCTACTTGGACCCCGATCTCCACCTGTCGCGGGTGTTGCTCTACCCAATTGAGCTACTTGGACCCCGATCTCCACCTGTCGCAGGTGTTGCTCTAACCAATTGAGCTACTTGGACCCCGATCTCCACCTGTCGCGGGTGTTGCTCTAACCAATTGAGCTACTTGAACCCCGATCTCCACCTGTCGGGGGTGTTGCTCTAACCTATTGAGCTACTTGGACCCCGATCTCCACCTGTCGCTGGTGTTGCTCTAACCTATTGAGCTACTTTGACACTAGTTTTTTGAGATGATTTTAGTGTATTTGGTGGTCATTTGTTCTACCTTGTGGGAAATGGAATGTTTCTGAGCGGTGGAGAAAAGATGCGAGATTGTTTCTCCGTGGAATGTGGTTCCCCCTCGTAAAGCAAACGCCAGCGAATGTCTTGCGAGATGTTAGCAGCGTAAGGACACGCCCAGATTCTTACAACGCTGCCTGGGTTGTATGTCTCGTAGACACTGACTTCACTCGGGAATACAGCCAACTCAAAGCTGACCACTAACAAACAACAATACACTAGGATTAATTTGAGTTTGCCACTTTCTGGGGTGCTTGTACCAACCAGGAAAATATGACACCATGATGCTACTGTTAACTATCCGATTTAAAAGCAACAAAATAATGTTTTTCTTTGGTTGAAACATTTAATAATTCCAGGAAAACAAAATATTTAATGAAAAACAATAAATGTTAATCATCCAAAGTTAAAATTAATATGTTTTAGATTACTTTTAACTTCTATCAGGTTTAGGCAGGAAACCAAGCTCGCAAACTGCTTCTTGGCAGCCATTGCTAGAATCCGCTACTGTACGGTAGGTATTTAGCAGAAGTCATTAAGACTTTTAGTTTTGCATTTAAGTTCTTATTTTTCAATAGAATTAATTTCACGTAAATAAACTGATAAATCCACAAAGAATTTAAGTGCATGATGCATTGTTTGGTCATAATTTTCTGGTTAATTTCAAACTCCCCGGTGAAGACTGGCTTTATTTTGCATTCTAAAGTTGGCAATGTGTAATCAGAGTCCACCAGCTTGTAGCAAGGTAAGGCTAACACAACTGTATTTACTTATTTACAAACACTTACATAACATTTGGGTACCAACATCAGATACAGATACCCATCTACAGCAGATAAATGGATAAATATACCAGTAAACAATGAAATAACTACATGAATTTAACTACAATTACTTCTTCTGACACTTGTAGCACATGGACTTCATTGAGGTTAAGTTGCTTACGTCTTTGTTGCTTACCTACAAAATCCTTCGCTTGGATTCGAGCCAAGTTTTGCGTTTGAATGGGTTTGCTCGCGGAAGGCGCCATATCCCACCACGGGCCATAAGTCCTCTAGAAGATAGACTCTTTAAGCATACTTAACAAGATTAGCGTTGTTGGAAGGCTTCATCAAATTTCGGTGACTGCTTGGTCCGACAACTTACAGGAGAATATGCTTCGTGAGAGTCGCCATAACGTGGAAAAACTCTTGGTTTTCCAATCAAATTGACTGCCGTGTACGAAATACTAGAGCTATTTCCATATTGAGAACTGCACAGTAATATTTCATTAACAAATTGCTCGATTTTGCCCGCGCTGGTCACACTACTAACCACAGATTCTTCCATGACAGGCAAGCCAGAGTCGATGAAAGTCAGAGCCGATGGATCTGGCGCCCATCGATGATTTTCAACTTTTGCGCTAAACATGTCAGTGCTCCTGACTAAGGGAATGATTTACTCATTTACTCTTAATTTTTAAACGATGGCACAATTAAATGAAAACTTGATTCGTGCCATGGTGTGGGATCTGAAAGAAGTAGTCAATATCTCGATTACATTGTCTTCGTGGATGGGCAAGATTGACTGCAAGTCTTGGAGATATCCTTCCAAGCAGTCACAATCTGTAGATGTCTTGTCTATTTTTAACAAGCTCAATGGATCTGCTGGTGAATACTACATCAATCTTTTAGAATGCATCTATGACAGGTAACTTAACTATTGTACCGAAATCCATCCAAATAATTCTGGTATTTGGAATAGAATTTGGGAAAAATTATTTTAGAATTCAGCTGGCTATATTTTTTATTCGGATGTGAGCATGAGTTAGCGTATATGACCCTACCAACTGAATTAAAATTCAGAATCTAATACGTACATTCTACCTTCAACCATGGAATTCACATCAACAACTAAACTTTGCCTGCAGCACACTGAAATATAGGTTGAGTCTTGTACTAAAATAATGACTATATGTACTGGGCATCTTATTATTATGGGAATCTTACTGAATCTATTCTGATACCACAACAACATACTTTATTGGGTGTTCAGAATCTTAAAGTCACAGCAAAGAAGTTTCCAGGAGTTACCTACTGATTCTACATCAGATAGATTTTACTGAAGCGGTGTGTTTCGGAAGGCAACAAAACTGGCACAAAAGAGCGATTATTGTTCTGTGCTATTAAATGTGAACATCACTTTCACCTCGTTCTGTTTTTTTTTCAGACTTTTATTGATTCTGAATTTACTGATAAAATTTGTGGACAATTTTCCAAATCCCTCGACCAATTTGTATGCGGCTAAAAATGTGATCCGTCCACAACAGCTCTCACTTGGAGGTCTACTAAACATATTCTGGTCGAGAATGCAATCTTTGCAGAAGAGCATGATCGATTGCATGGTTTGGAATGATTACAACTCTTGAATATCATTCTGTAATGTTGTAATGTTACTTTTAAATGCAGATAACCTCCTGATGATGAAAATAATATATCTTTTATGCAGGTTACTCAGAGGAAAATGTTTGAAATGAATGCCAAGCACCAAGATACTGATTCGAATATCAATACAACCAACATTTCCCACACAGTTGTTTCCAGAAATAGTCAAACAGATTTGATTTCCTTGGCTTCATGTGAAAGCTGTCAGATGAATGAAGCACTCATGAAGAAACTAATCACGTGGATAGAAAATACTTCTCATGATATCGGCAGAGAATCTTCAGTTGCAGCCCAGAGGTACAATAAATACTTATTTACAAACATGTTATTACCTATAAGCAAAACCTTCTTGTGTTTTATGACTGCGCATATTATTTCAAATAAAAGTTCTGATTCCACACTTCAAGAAATAAAATTCCGATTCCTTTAATTCAAGAATGAGAATAAAGGTTCAGATTGGATACACAAAGTGTTTTTTATTTGTAATTATTACTTCAACTCCAGCAACTGGTTCATATACTTACCTATTTCTATTTTCATTTTGTTGCATTGACTTGTTTATATGTTTTACTGACTATGTTTATATCATCTGTGTGTGATCAACTCAAACAATAAACAACATTTTATTAGTGCCAAGTTAAATACTAATATCTTTGGGTAGCGCGTAAAGACCAACTACAATTCTACGACACTTAACATTAGATATTTGAGGTAGTTTACAGTTAGAAAATACTTTAGCAAGAGCATACAAATTTGATTGTACCCCAATTAAAATGACAGTAATAATCACAGGAAGGTGGCGTCGAAGGAAATAATACAAACAACGCAGTGGCATTGTATGGGAAGTTGGGCTGATGCCATCGTTGAAGATCTTACCAACCTCCAAGTCAACTACAAGGAGATCAGTCTTCAAAACACTCAGCTGATCAAGTTGGTGAGAGCTACACAAAGTAAATTGGAGAAAAAAAACCAAGGAAACCAGGATTATATCAAGAAGCTAAAAATACAATGCAAAGATTCTAAAGTGAATCTGGAAGAAAAGCAAAATCAGCTCAGCCAAGTAAACATGAAGTGGCAGCTATTGTTCAGTGATAAAGAAGAAAGTTACAAAATATTAGAAATGAAATTGAAACTCACTGGTTTGTATAGATAATCAATTATTGTTGAATTACACTGAATGTGTCTGTAAAAGTACTTCTAAAAGTACTTCAAGACTTTACCTATCGGAATGTTGCAGCCCAGACAAGTTAGTCTTCTATTTCTGCATTTAGATCAACTACTAGCAGAAAGTGTCTGCAAGGAAAAGTGCACACAAAATGCTCTTGAAGAAATGCACCAGCAGCTGGAGGTGGTTTCTAATGATAGAAACACACAAGCCAATGAAATTGCAGGATTACATGTCAGACTTCTCCGGGAGCAACAGGATTACCAAACTAAATCTGCTGAGTTTCAGATGCAAGCTGCAGGTCTTCAGGTAAAGTAATGTTCAACTGTCACCGGCAAGAGACCACGTACTTGCTGTACTAGTTACTACCCATTAAATGTCTCATGCCAAAAGCGGCCAATTGTGATTAATAAACAATTATTATTATTATTATTATTAACAAGTTGTGATCTTTGCCAGGCAGAGAATACCGAGCTGAGAGGTTTGGTTGGTCGGGTGGAACAGAGGGCTACTGGCAAGATGCAGAGAAACCCAACCAAGGACATTCAGGATCAGATCAGAGTGAACCAAGTTAATATTGAGCTGCTGCAAGTTGAGAATAACAGGCTCACTGGCACGTTGCACAAGTTGCAAGCTTTCAATGCTAGGAAGAAATAAATCATAGCAATACTTTACCCAACGTAATGGAGCTACTGCTACAGTGAACTGCTACCCTACATATTGGAGCTACTGTTACAATGATCTACAACCTCGTGCTAGCATTTGTAGGAATTAAACACAGATCAGCTTTAAACCTAAAACTTGAACAACAAATATTTTCTAGTCACAACTTGATTAGCCTTCTCCAATCACTATCTATTTTATAAATGAGGGAAAAGCTGATTATTAAATATCTATCTGTAAGCTTCAAGTAGCGTATAAAACAGGATATGAAGAAATCAAAATAAAATGCATCACAAGTTAACTCACCATTGCAATTTAATCAATTCTTGCCAAAATAATTCCACAACACTTTTTTTTTTATGAGTGCACCAGTCCAACAGTTTGTACATGAAAAGGTAGTTTATATTCCTTATTCAATTTTACTTTTATTTTTCATATTTATATATTTACACAATATATGAATCAATTTTCTTTCTCTAAACACTCAAAAAATATTCTTTCTTTAACGCTGAAAGATTCCATTGCAATTTCGTGATATCTGCCTGCATTGAGATTTCAGACACATCATAGTGGAAGTAGTTTGAAACCTGCCAGTAGTTGGGCAGTAGTTTGGCCAGTAGTTGGGCAGTAGTTGACCAGTAGTTGACCAGCCAGATGGAAGACAAGACTTACAGACTCAAGATTGTTTCGATGACACACACCAAGAGGAAGATAAGTAGAAACACAGATGCTTTGCTTGAAAGATTCCAGTCCTTGAACAGCTGTTGTACTTGGTGTACTTGGTGTACTTGGTTGCAAGGCAACAAACAAACACTTTGGCAAATTGTTCAATATGTGAAATTCCCTTGATAAAAAAAAAAAAAACAGCAAAAGAAAACTTAAGACGATGGTTTATGCGGTAGGTTATTTCTGTGATGAAGTTTATCTGTGAAAATGTGTTACGGTGAAACAAAAAAAGTTGTACTAATTCTTGTAGGCAGAAGTGTTATCCCAGAAAACAGGTTATAATGTTAACAAGCTCCTATTGTTTAGATGTTGACGGGACGTTAGATTGAAGTCGGTGAGAAGCCCCGTGTTGTTAGCGATCGTTGTTAAGTTAGTAAGTTGGCTGAACGACAACACTCACTGCAACAGAGCATTGAAGAAGCGTTAGCACGGCCATTGTTAATCATTATTGAAGCATTCATTCAGAAATAACAGCTAAATTAAGTCAGCATATAGTACCTGAAGTGGAAAAACATAATAGAAATCTATTTAGATGAACAGAAAGTACATGTAGGTAAAGTAGGTAAAGTAGCTACATGCAGATATTGCTGGCCAAGCCTGCCTGGCCAGTAGAGAATGAGTAAGGTTAGAAATAATGAAACAATATTGAACAAGCAACAAACCTTGAAAGGAAGCCTATACAATAATTACAGCACTTTGCCTACAGGGAAAAGGTTCAATACTGTCACAAACATGTTTTGGAATCATAGAACTTTATAATAATATTTGCATATTATACATAACGTAAAATATTGAACTTATTATATCTGATAGAGATGTGGGTGTGTGATATATTTTTGTCTTCAAGCTCCAACCATAGCTTCAGGTATAGGTATGCATGGACAAGGATTCGTCGCCTTTTAATATCTTGGCTGTAGATCAGCAACTTTTTCCGGCACTGTGAAACAAACACAAGCAAAGTGAGCACAGAGAGAGGGAAGATGTGCACGTAGAACACAACAAGTACAAGCAAGCTACTAACATAGACTACTTTAATGCTACTATGCAAGAAACCCCTTCTAGGTAAGCAAGCTTGCACTGGCAGGCAGAACATCGTAGCAGATTGTCAGAAGACTGGCAACACTTGCCATTGGATGGGATTAATGTTAACAGCTTAAAAATAAAACCCACGCTAAGGCTATTTCTATAAAATAAAGATTTAGTTATCTTCATTCTACCCATTTCCTAACAAGTCAATAGCTTGTTAATAGCAAGCAAAGGCACGTTTGCATCCAATTGTGAATTACAGTAGTAGAACACTACACGAACACTACTATTTCAAATTAGGTTGGGATCAGAATCAGAGCTGATCAGAACTGGCTGCAACCTAGGCAGGTAACTAGCTAACAAAATCAAGAATGCATTGTTGAATAACTGCTACATCCAAGCAATAACATACACCTGCAGCAATAAAATCAATTGATGGTTACAGCGCATGCTAAAAGGCAAAATAAATATGAAAGGATAGAAGAAAGAAAGTGTAAAAGCCTACTCTGCAACGATATTGGTATGGGCAATTACACGCACATGCGACAACACGGTATAATAGGTGAGGGTACTCACACATTGGCGGGTGCTAGACACAACCTTTGTAAGTTAGGAAGGGTCACGTGTTACCTAACCCTTCCACTCGGGGTTTGCTGATAGGTGCAAAGGGTAAAATTCAATTAGTGTCGAGCGGAGGTAAACTTGGTATTGGCAACGAAAATGATTTGTCTCAAACATCATTGCACATTGCAGATTATGTTGGGCAGGTTTTTTGGAAGGGGTGCACATTGCAGATTAAGTTGGGCAGGTTTTTGGAAGGGGTGCACATCACAGTGCCTACATGCTGTTGTCAAGGGGCAATTAGAGAAAGAAAATACCCAATGTTATATGCTCTGTACCGAAGTGAGCAGATCAAGTTCAATCTTGTGCGATTGACTGTTATCTTGTCAGGGAAATGCATGTAACCAATAATAAACAGGTTGTTAAAAGAACTAGGTGTAGCAGCTTCAATTTCATGAAAACAGCACACCTAACTTGCAATATCAATACTAAACTTAGTTAAAAATAACAAGGTTTATGAAAGTCAATGAAGCAAACTTATCGGAAAATATTGTTACTTTACAAGTGAAACAGAGGAGATCTCTAGAAATGTAAAGCTCTGTTATTGCAAGATCTTAACCATGACCAAGGCAATTGTCACAAAGCTTTGCTTCAAGGACCCATAACAAATAACAAGTTGTATTGGCAAGTCCAAGCTCCCAAATGTCAAGAAAAGTTGCATAGCATTGTATTGCAAAGATGTAAATGAATAAAGTTAAGCAGTCTTTACACGTACATTACCTGAGTAATTAGATGGTCCCAGCTGATTGCAAACTCAAACGCATGGCCTCACTTGCAAGTATTCACAATTGCACAAAGCCAAACCTAAAACTCACTCAAAAACAGGAATGTACCTCGGTCAGTGAGGAACACGAGACATGACTTGAAAGTCAAACTCCATTTAAAACACAACGGTTAAATTCAACTCAAAAATTGTCTTTCAATGTTAATAGGATAATGTATCAATGGAATGTCATGAGTTTTCACTCCATTTGCTTGTCTATTGCTACTGGCAAACATATCATCAAATATATCATCAAATATATCATTAGAGGTGTAATTTATGTGAAATACTTGTAAGAAGCTTGAAGCTGAAAGAAAGCGGGGAGGAAGACATCCCAACCACTGGCAACCACGCTGCTCGCTGGCATTCAAGTTCGTGGTCGGATAAAACCCAGGCAAGCTCACTCCACTGCACACGTGAAAAGCAAACCCGGCAAACAACACTCGGTGCATTCCTCGTAAAACTCTCATGTTTTTATTAAATTAGCAATCCACTGTCTTATTTTGTAAACAACAATGTCAGACAAGTGAAACAAATTGAACAATACATTATTAGTTTGTAGGTTTATGTACACTCTTGTCCTTGTCTAAATAATTCATTGATTTAACTCCTGATGTCAGTCAAATATTACATACTTTTGGTAGACAAAAGGAGATTGCAAGCAACAATTCATGAAATCTGGTTGAGAAATGTCTGCTAGGCAAACCAACAGCACGCCACGAGGCCAAGCCAGTACTTACGACTTTGCGGCAATTGTCCACTGAAAACTTCGGCGTTTCCACCGGGAACCGAGGGGTCTGGACCAGGACCAGGATCAGGATCAGGGGTTCTTTTGTCAGGAGCTTTGTTAGGGAAGACGCAGGACTTTCTGTTGCCAGCCCACGCTAGCCTAATCTCTGTGTAGCTAATATCTAGTGTGTGAATAAATAGAAAAGAGGTTAATGAATGCACATTTTGCCCGGCAAATTACTAGTGGAAAGGTGAGTGAGTCTCCGCTTACGTTCCTGCACTAAGTTAAATAATAAATACTCGCTACTAACATATTTTGTTTGTGTGTAATGAATGTATACAAGTACGCTACTACGATTATCACCCAGTGGCGCCAACCCCCACGTTGCGGGAATCACTTTCGTGTAAAATTATTGTCAGGGGAGTAATATTGGGCCGAGGAATCCTCTGCCGGGACGTACTAACTGCTAAAAAAAGAACCGCTTCCTTTCTATATAAAAATAACACCTCGCATACAAAACAAAAGGCACTTCTCTAAGAATTTAAGTGAACTCCTAGAGTTTGTTGGGCTGGAGGTTAAGTAGGTGCTTGGTTGTGGGTATCCAGGGGGCTTATATCGGACCATACAGGATGAAACCGAAGAAGACGGCCCACATGAGCACGATCCAGTGGACCGTGAGCAGCGGACTCTTACCGTCGGTGATCTTGCGGGCTACGAACTTGAGGGTTTCGTCCAGCAGTATTACGGGCAGCGAGAATTTCATGACGGTGACCCATTCATCAACACCCAGAGGAGTTACTTGGAATACACCCTGCGCAGAGATAAACAAACACATGTCAGTCAAGTTGCAGATCTAACAGCCTATATACCGGTAGCCCACCAGGTCTGCCAACTTACCGCCAGCACCTCGACGTGCAGAATGACAAAGTGGAGGGAGAAAGACAGCGCCATCGAGCCAATCAGCCACAAGTTGCACCATGGAGGCATGGCAATCAGGGACTGGTTCTCAGACAAACTGAAACAAAACATGTTGGCATGACAACCAGGAACATAACACATTCAAACAAAACATGTTGGCATGACAACCAGGTTCTCAGACAAACTGAAACAAAACATGTTGGCATGACAACCAGGTTCTCAGACAAACTGAAACAAAACATGTTGCCATGACAATCAGGAACATAACACATTCAAGTTGAACTATATTGCCATGGCAACCAGATACTGGTCGACAACATCATGTGTATTCTGTTGTCTTGTACAGACCTGTTCATGGCGTTGAGCATCTCTATGGTAACAAGCACAGAAAGAGCCATCGTCATGGGATACGGGCTGTGGAAGATGTGACAGTTGATTCCCTTGAAGTCCTCACTCTCTCCAATGCATGACAGATGATGAGTCTAGAAAACAAAACAAACAAAACAATTGAAATTACTTAGCTACTGTCACATCATTGCAAACTTTGATAGGATGATGAACCTACATTATCAAAAGTTAATACAAAATCTCTAAATATTCCTATATTTTGAGTCGTTATGAAACTACCAGACCGATATTTCTAAAAACCACGTGGGGTCGAAGTTGGGAACACTGGAATGTGCTCTGCAAATTTGATTGAAATCGGAGCAGGTGAAAATTGAAAGGTAAATCAACTTGAAGATTAAGTTGTGTTGATAAAATGAAACTCACCAGCTGCCAGTAGGTAAGTTGGGGTCCCTCGGGCGCATACATGAACCACCAGGTGGCAGCACCAACAGTGGCAGCTCCTACGTAAGTTCCAACGGCCATGTAACGGAAGAACAGCCAACCAGAGATGAGAGATTCATCAGCCTTGCGTGGTGGCTTCTCCATGATGTCCAAGTCGGGAGGATTGAAGCCCAGGGCAGTTGCAGGCAAACCATCAGTGACCAGATTGACCCAGAGAAGTTGCACGGGGATCAAAGCTTCAGGTAGACCTAGAGCGGCGGTCAGGAAGATGGAGACAACTTCACCAATGTTGGACGAGATTAAGTAACGGATGAACTGCTTCATGTTGTTGTAGATCGCTCGGCCTTCTTCTACCGCGGACACGATGGACGAGAAGTTGTCGTCGGCCAATACCATCTCGGATGCAGACTTGGCGACAGCAGTTCCAGATCCCATAGCAATACCAATCTCAGCCTGGGGCAAAATGACAATACATGTCAAACATAGCAATACCAATCTCAGCCTGGGGCAAAATGACAATACATGTCAAACATAGCAATACCAATCTCAGCCTGGGGCAAAATAACAATACATGTCAAACATAGCAATACCAATCTCAGCCTGGGGCAAAATTAAACTTATGTCAAACATAGCAATACCAATCTCAGCCTGGGGCAAAATTTCAACATTAAGTATGAAAATACTTGTAAATACTTGGGGGTAACTCTTAGATCTAACCTGAATTGGGAAGACCATAAAAAAAACACAGTTGGAAAGAGAGATTATGGTTTGTAATGATTACAAATGTACAGGGTACAGATGCAAAGGTATAGGAAGAGGCAGTGGCATGGGAATGTTGTGACTTTTGTTGGAATATGTGGCAGTGGCATGGGACCCACGAACATCAAAACTTGAACAAGATTTAGAAGAAATGCAGAGGACGGCTGCTGGGCTCTTGATAAATAAATAGCAACACAATTCTCAGCCTGAAGCACACGCGAGTAAAACACTTGCAGTGCGGGGGGCATTTTATTGCCATGTTATTATCATTTACTTGGGATTTTAACTCCAGGTTAAACTTGCTGAGAGTAGGTTCGTGCATTTAAAGAGACTAACGGTTGTTGTGCAAGCAAATCTCTGTCGCCAGTCTTTCAGTCAAGACCTGGTCTTGCAGGTAAGGCTAGGTTAGGTTAGGTTAGGACAAATACACACCTTCTTGAGGGCAGGAGCGTCATTGACACCATCTCCAGTCATAGCAGTGACCTCATTCATGCTCTGCAAGAATTCAACGATCTTTGACTTGTGAGACGGCTCCACTCGAGAGAACAATCGAGAGCGGGCAACGGCGGCCTTTTGTTCAGCTACGGGCAGGTCATCAAACTCACGACCAGAGTAAGACTTTCCAGTTGTGTCCTCTTCTTCAGTGAATACTCCAATCCTGCAACCAATCAGCTGTTAGCCAGGGACATGTGTGTCAAGGTATAGGGCATGGTGCTAGCATGGATGTGTAGAGCTGGGTTGGCATCTTCAATGGGAGCCAGGGACATGTGTGTCAAGGTATAGGGCATGGTGCAAGCATGGATGTGTACAGCTGGGTTGGCATCTTCAATGGGAGCCAGGGACATGTGTGTCAAGGTATAGGGCTTGGTGCAAGCATGGATGTGTACAGCTGGGTTGGCATCTTCAATGGGAGCCAGGGACATGTGTGTCAAGGTATAGGGCATGGTGCAAGCATGGATGTGTACAGCTGGGTTGGCATCTTCAATGGGAGTCAGGGACATGTGTACCAAGGTATATGGCTTGGTGCAAGCTTGTGTATTATACGTGCCTGCGGCAGATGGCTTCAGCTGTAGCCTTGTTATCTCCAGTGATGACAATGACTCTGATTCCAGCGGCCCTGCATCGTACAATGGCGTCGAAGACTTCCTTGCGAGGAGGATCCAACATTCCAACGACTCCAACGAAGGTAAGGTTGACTTCATAAGTGTAGAACTTGGTCGAGTCTGTCAGGTTCATGTCCTCCAGTTTCATTGGGGTATCAGCGACAGCCAGGGCAAGACAACGGAGAGTATCTCTTCCGCAACCGTAGGTGGCAGTGAGCTCCAGGATGCGTTTCTTCAACGTGGGCGTCAGCGGCACTTTCTGTGTACCAACTCGGGCATGTGTGCAACGTTCAAGTACACCTTCCGGTGCTCCCTTGACAAACAGCTTGGGTCCAGTTCCCAGACGAGAAGCCTTCAATGGTACGCAGTACGAGGACATGGACTTGCGATCTCGAGAGAATTCCAGAGTGAATTCCTTCTTCCACTTTGTTTCAATCTCTTGACGGACTACGATGGCGGCGGAACGTCGGTCAAGTCCGGTCTTGGGCAACGAGAAGGGGTTCATCTTCTCAGCGAGAACAATCAAAGCAGTCTCGGTGGCTTCTCCTACTTTCTCAAAAGCTTGCTTGAATTCGTTGAAGTCAATTGAAGAGTCATTGCACATGATGCAGATGTTTCCTAGAATCAGAACAACAGAATTACTTATACAGCCTCTAGGAGTTTACTGGGTTCACAAGCCTCAGCTTTCTTTATGCTTAACAGATGAAAGCCAACAGTGCAAGCTGTCATATTTACTAAATTATTCTGAATCTCAAACAGAGCTGGGATTCTCATTGAAAATAATGCCAGCTATATTTACAATTGGGTGTTTTGACAGCTATTGGTTACTGTAGCAAATCTAGATTAATTTCCAACAACTAATCACACAGAATCTCTCTTTGTGTGTGGGAAGAATCTCACCCATCTCGTGAAGGATCTCGTAGTCTGCCGCCTTGACTTTCTGTCCACGAAGGAAGACTTCACCGATTGGTTCGTATGTTGATCCAGTCACCTCGAACTCGGAGAATGAGCTGTCGTTACCGTCGATCTTGTCAAATACAAACAGTCGGCTAACTGACATCTGATTGGTGGTCAGAGTTCCAGTCTTGTCGGAGCAGATGACAGATGTGCAACCCAGGGTCTCCACCGACGGAAGGGAACGTACGATAGCGTTCTTCTTGGCCATCCTTCGAGTGCCCAAAGCCAAGCAAGTTGTGATGACAGCAGGGAGACCTGGGAACCAATCAAAACTTAGCATCTTACAGCATAGACCAATCAAATCATATGACATGAACATAATAATAATAATAATAATATTTATTTATTTTCATATTAAAGCATGGTACATGTTTTATGATTGCCAGTTCTATGGTATCCACTTGAAGTTAGCTACGTTATTTACAGGACTAGTTGTTTGGATTGTTCTGTCTTTGAATTTCTTTTAACTTGCGTCTAAATTCCTTTGCGTTCTTGGGGATTCTTGGGGACATGACCATGACATGACCATGACATGACCATGACATGACCATGACATGACCATGACATGACCATGACATGAACATGACATGACCATGACATGACCATGACATGAACATATGACAAAACTTGCTTACGATAGTGAAAAAGTGAATGGATTTATGAACTGTAAAGTAGGTCTCTGTATTTTAAAATAGTTCTAATGAATAATAACAAAGAAACAGTTTTAAATCAGCAAAAGACCCAGTATTAGCTTGATATGTCACCTTCAGGGATAGCAGCAACAGCAAGTGCCACAGCAATCTTGAAGTAGTACACGGCCCCCTTGATCCAGGAACCACCGTGAGCCGGATCGTTGAAATGTCCAATGTTGATCGCCCAGACAGCAACGCAGATCAGAGAGATTACCTTGGAAAGTTGTTCACCAAATTCATCCAACTTCTGTTGAAGTGGAGTCTTGATTTCCTCAGTCTCTGACATCTCAGTCCTGATCTTGCCTGGATAAACAAACAAACAAACAAGTTTTAATGTTGGGAAAACAATACCAGAACAAATCTACTGGACATGCCAAACACTAGTTTAAATTTTTGTTTAAATTATAAACTTAAGAAAATAAAACTAGAAATAACAAAGAAAGACCCAGATTTGCAGGTGCAAAACTGCTAAAACTGCAATGCAATGCTCTACCGAATTATATCAAGGAAAAAAAGGACAGGCGCTAAGGAATAGCATAAAATAGTTTTTAATTGAGAGATGTTTTTATACTGTCAAAGAATATTGTACCATTTAATTTCAAACAATGACTGTCAAATTACTTGCATATGTTCTAAATGACAATAAACAAATTATTATTATTATTATTGTTGTAATATTTGGGCAGCAAAATAAATGTTAACTATTTTATTATATTGCAAAGCTTTTTCTTCTCAAAATCTGTCTGTGGTCATTCAAACATTTTATTATTAATCATTATTATGTTTTGACATCTGGCCATGTGGTGCTAGCGTTGAGTGCAGGTTCTAGGTAGAGAAACAACGTCAATGTTTCAGTCTCTGCGTGAAAGATGGCCGCCAAATTACTACCTTACCGACAAAAATGCAGAGTACCGGGACATCACGTTAAGTGGAGCCACTGTCGTATGAAATTTAATTTCGATATTTCTCGTAGGTCAACTCGCTTTTGTGACTTTTCATGCTCAAAAAATCTCCATCAATGTTTACCTCAACGATTGATAAACACGTAACGATATTCAAAAGCGAGTTAACCTACGAGAAATATCGAAATTAAATCTCATACGACAGTGGCTCCACTTAACGTGATGTTCCGGTACTCTGCATTTTTGTCGGTAAGGTAGTAATTTGGCGGCCATCTTTCACGCAGAGACTGAAACATTGACGTTGTTTCTCCACCAAGAACCTGCACTCAACAGTGCTGGTCTAATGGCGTTGATGCTCAAGTGTATGATGATGAACCTGACCAAGCCTCGAAGGGAACCTGTTGCTGGTATGTAGCCTACTCCTGTGTGAGCTCACCAAGAGGACTTAACACCAGCTTGCAAACTACGGTAGAAGATTGAAAATTATGAAAAAATACGACACTGAGAATCGCAATGTCGTTGGTTATAAATTTTATAATAAAGCAGTAGCTATTTGCAATATGAAACCAACAATTGTGAATTTATCAAATTGTAAAAGTACTGTAAAAACATTTCTGGTTCTAAATGCATTTTATACATTTGACAAATTTTTGTCTTGTACAATGTGAATTGTAAATTGTATTTATATAAAATATAAATACATGGGGGTACTTTTGGTTGAGGTCCCATTAGAGGCTTTACATTTAAACCAAAATGCCCACTCCCTCAAAATCTAAAGCGGCCGTTAGGCAGCGGGTACTGCTAGTTTGACATATATATCGACATGTCTCATGCCAAAAGCGGCCAATTGTGATGAATAAACTATTATTATTATTATTATTGTTGAAGTTAACTCACCGATGGCAGTGTTGAGTCCAGTACCGATGACAACTCCCCTTGCTTTGCCGGCAGCTACGTTGGTTCCAGAGAACAAGATGTTCTTCTTGTCTTGATTGACAGCTCGAGGATCTGGGATCGCATCTGTGTGCTTGATGACGGACACAGACTCTCCTGTCAGGATCGACTGGTCGATACGTAGTGTGGTTGACATGATCTTGATGAGTCTGATATCAGCTGGAATCTTGTCTCCCACTGTAAGAACAAGACAAGATAATCAAACACATGGACCAAGATCTCAACCTGTCCCAGGTGTTGCTCTAACCAATCAAACACATGGACCCCAATCTCAACCTGTCACAGGTGTTACTCTAACCAATCAAACACATGGACCAAGATCTCAACCTGTCCCAGGTGCTGCTCTAACCAATCAAACACATGGACCAAGATCTCAACCTGTCCCAGGTGTTGCTCTAACCAATTAAACACATGGACCAAGATCTCAACCTGCCCCAGGTGTTGCTCTAACCAATTGAGCTACTTGGACCCCGATCTCCACCTGTCGCAGGTGTTGCTCTAACCAATCAAACACATGGACCAAGATCTCAACCTGTCCCAGGTGTTGCTCTAACCAATTAAACACATGGACCAAGATCTCAACCTGCCCCAGGTGTTGCTCTAACCAATTGAGCTACTTGGACCCCGATCTCCACCTGTCGCGAGTGTTGCTCTGACCAATTGAGCTACTTGGACCCCGATCTCCACCTGTCGCGGGTGTTGCTCTAACCAATTGAGCTACTTGGACCCCGATCTCCACCTGTCGCGGGTGTTGCTCTAACCAATTGAGCTGCTTGGACCCCGATCTCCACCTGTCACGGGTGTTGCTCTAACCAATTGAGCTACTTGGACCCCGATCTCCACCTGTCGCAGGTGTTGCTCTAACCAATTGAGCTACTTGGACCCCGATCTCCACCTGTCGCGGGTGTTGCTCTAACCAATTGAGCTACTTGGACCCTGATCTCCACCTGTCGCGGGTGTTGCTCTAACCAATTGAGCTACTTGGACCCCGATCTCCACCTGTCGCGGGTGTTGCTCTAACCAATTGAGCTACTTGGACCCCGATCTCCACCTGTCGCGGGTGTTGCTCTAACCAATTGAGCTACTTGGACCCCGATCTTCACCTGTCGCGGGTGTTGCTCTAACCAATCCAACACATGGACCAAGATCTACACCTGATCTCCACTTGGACATCTTAGATCTCCAAGGAGTAGAACCAAGAGGCTGTGAATACTCAGAGTCACTCTGATTCTAGTGACGCTATATCACGTCACAATCATTGTGTTTATTAATGGCAATCGCTAGCAATGTCGATGGTATTTTATTATTAACGACACTAATAACCTCCCAAACATTGGTTTCCATGGTTACAACAGAAGGTTGAAAGACTTTATGCTGAATGGATACAAAGATTGGTTTAAACGGCTGACCTGAGATCTCAACAACATCTCCGGGAACGATCTCCTTGGCGCGGATCTTCTGGATTCCAGACTTATCCCCTCGGAGGACCTTTCCCATCTCGGGCTCATACTCCTTCAGAGCTTCAATAGCCGACTCAGCATTCCTTTCCTGGAAACACAACAACAATCAGGATCATCTTGAGATCCATTTCATACCAATTCAAGTCCATCTCATTTAAACCACTTCCTAGATTGGGAGACTGAAGTCCCAGGCTTAGATTTGGTCAGGTTAGGTTAGGTTAGGTTAGATTAGGTCAAGTTAGGTTAGGTTAGGTTAGGTTAGGTCAGGTCAGGTTAGGTCAGGTTAGGTCAGGTCAGGTCAGGTCAGGTTAGGTCAGGTCAGGTTAGGTTGGGTCAGGGGCATCTTTAGGGGTAGTTCTCTTACCTGCCACACTCCAACGATGGCGTTGGCGATGAGAATCAGCAGAATGACGAAAGGTTCAACGAATGCTGTGATTTGGTCTTCATTATCTTCAAACAAGGCTAGTACCTGGAAGACAAGGGACGGCGTGAGACAGCAAGAGAGAGAGCAATGCAGGGCAAGAGAGAGGCGATCTTGTACTTACAAAGGAGATGATTGCGGCTAATAATAGGATCTTGACTAAAAGGTCGTCGAATTGTTCCAGTACCAACTGCCATATCGATTTTCCTGTGGGAAATAAAAACAATTTAGAGTCAAAGTGCAACAAAGACAACTTGTTTACGTCATTTAGGAATTAATCTTATAAATGAAACTCACCTTCTTCAGCAGGTAATTCTGAAACAGAAGAAACAAGTGAATTAAGTACCAAGTGTAATAAGAGTTTGTTCTGCTAGGGACCCTAGATTCAGTGTCTAGAAGGGGAGGGGCGTTTAGAAGGCTTCGTTCAACACGCGAGCTCTTGGCGTGTACAGATATCAGTCTACTGTCTGACGTCACCAGCTACTGTCTGACGTCACAGCGACCGAGTTCAGCGACAACGCCGTCATTCAACGTCGATGCACTCGGCGAGAGTCGGAAATAGCGGCGACTCAAGATCTTGCCTCGGTAAACCAGTTTCCGTTTGAAACAACGCACAAACATCAACCGAAATAGAAGTTAAATAGAAGCCAAAGAGAAGCCAAAGAGAAGCCTCTATTAAATCTGACAGCAGACAAAAAGCCATCAAATCATAACGGCCATCAAGAATCAACAGATCGATGCAATGTAATGGAAGCCAGCGAACATCTCTTTAGTCAGAGACAATGGAAGGATTGTTAGATTGTTTACTCTAAGCTTAAAAACTCTAAAGATACAGAACCACAGCATCTTGTAAGATCAACCATTTCTAGCAGCACCAGCACCAGCCACGTGGAACAAAACCAAATATTGCTCGGGAAATATTGGTCAAAAGTCCCTCGTTTGGCAAGGCATGGCATGGCAAGGCAAGACATGGCATGGCATGGCATGGCATGGCATGGCATGGCATGGCATGGCAAGGCAAGGCATGGCATGGCAAGGCATGGCATGGCATGGCATGGCATGGCAAGGCATGGCATGGCATGGCAAGGCATGGCATGGCATGGCATGGCATGGCATGACATGGCATGGCATGGCATGGCATGGCATGGCAAGGCATGACATGGCATGGCATGGCATGGCAAGGCATGACATGGCATGGCATGGCATGGCATGACATGGCAAGGCAAGGCATGGCATGGCAAGGCATGGCATGGCATGGCAAGGCATGGCATGGCATGGCAAGGCATGGCATGGCAAGGCATGGCATGGCATGGCAAGGCATGACATGGCATGGCGAGGCATGGCAAGGCAAGGCAAGGCATGGCATGGCAAGGCATGGCATGGCATGGCATGGCATGGCATGGCATGGCATGGTATGGCAAGGCAAGGCAAGGCAAGGCAAGGCAAGGCATGGCATGGCATGGCATGGCAAGGCATGGCGAGGCAAGGCATGGCATGGCATGGCAAGGCATGTCATGGCATGGCATGGCAAGGCATGGCAAGGCATGGCAAGGCATGGCAAGGCATGGCATGGCATGGCATGGCGAGGCAAGGCATGGCAAGGCATGGCATGGCATGGCATGGCAAGACATGGCATGGCATGGCATGGCATGGCAAGGCAAGGCATGGCATGGCATGGCATGGCAAGGCATGGCAAGGCATGGCATGGCATGGCATGGCATGGCAAGGTATGGTATATCTAATGGTATGGTATGACATGGTTCGTTATGGCATGTTATGGCATAGCAGGAAGCCTTGGTATGGCATGGCATGGCATGGCATCATAAGGCATGGCAAGGCATGGCAAGGCATGGCATGGCATGGCATGGCATGGCATGGCAAGACATGGCATGGCATGGCATGGCATGGCATGGCAAGGCAAGGCATGGCATGGCATGGCATGGCATGGCATGGCATGGCAAGGTATGGTATATCTAATGGTATGGTATGACATGGTTCGTTATGGCATGTTATGGCATAGCAGGAAGCCTTGGTGTTGCGATAGCAAGATAAAGTATGATTGGAGTTTTAAATCACGTAGAACAAATACAAGGTGGATTAGCGCCAAGTCTTATCAATATTCCTGGCACACAGCGCCGACTCGGCTGATACGAAGGTTAGGCGAGACTAGCCGAGTCCAGCCGAGTCAAGCCGAGTCAAGCTGATTGCAATCACCAATTATTAGCATTCACTATCATGTTTACTATTACCGGCATCGCAAGGGGGAAATTCTTAACCCTCTCAGCTGATAGAGCTACCAGCCTGGTGACAGGACAGGGCTGCAGAGGGTCGCAGCCCTCTCAGCTGATAGAGCTACCAGCCTGGTGACAGGACAGGGCTGCAGAGGGTCGCAGCCCTCTCAGCTGATAGAGCTACCAGCCTGGTGACAGGACAGGGCTGCAGAGGGTCACAGCCCTCTCAGCTGATAGAGCTACCAGCCTGGTGACAGGACAGGGCTGCAGAGGGTCGCAGCCCTCTCAGCTGATAGAGCTACCAGTCTGGTGACAGGACAGGGCTGCAGAGGGTCGCAGCCCTCTCAGCTGATAGAGCTACCAGCCTGGTGACAGGACAGGGCTGCAGAGGGTCGCAGCCCTCTCAGCTGATAGAGCTACCAGCCTGGTGACAGGACAGGGCTGCAGAGGGTCGCAGCCCTCTCAGCTGATAGAGCTACCAGCCTGGTGACAGGACAGGGCTGCAGAGGGTCGCAGCCCTCTCAGCTGATAGAGCTACCAGCCTGGTGACAGGACAGGGCTGCAGAGGGTCGCAGCCCTCTCAGCTGATAGAGCTACCAGCCTGGTGACAGGACAGGGCTGCAGAGGGTCGAAGCCCTCTCAGCTGATAGAGCTACCAGCCTGGTGACAGGACAGGGCTGCAGAGGGTCGCAGCCCTCTCAGCTGATAGAGCTACCAGCCTGGTGACAGGACAGGGCTGCAGAGGGTCGAAGCCCTCTCAGCTGATAGAGCTACCAGCCTGGTGACAGGACAGGGCTGCAGAGGGTCGCAGCCCTCTCAGCTGATAGAGCTACCAGCCTGGTGACAGGACAGGGCTGCAGAGGGTCGCAGCCCTCTCAGCTGATAGAGCTACCAGCCTGGTGACAGGACAGGGCTGCAGAGGGTCGCAGCCCTCTCAGCTGATAGAGCTACCAGCCTGGTGACAGGACAGGGCTGCAGAGGGTCGCAGCCCTCTCAGCTGATAGAGCTACCAGCCTGGTGACAGGACAGGACTGCAGAGGGTCGCAGCCCTCTCAGCTGATAGAGCTACCAGCCTGGTGACAGGACAGGGCTGCAGAGGGTCGCAGCCCTCTCAGCTGATAGAGCTACCAGCCTGGTGACAGGACAGGGCTGCACAGGGTCGCAGCCCTCTCAGCTGATAGAGCTACCAGCCTGGTGACAGGACAGGGCTGCAGAGGGTTACGTAGTTTTACCACTGCAATCTTACTGCCTATGTGTTTAAATCAAACGTTGACATGCAAGCAAGTTTTCGTGTGGCACTTGATTGGTTTTTGGCGCAGACCCTGAATTGATGAGATGTTCTAAAGAATACGAAGCCAATCAAGTGTCTGTGTAGACTTCAAGTAGCAAGGTTTAGACATCAAATTACTTCTAAGTCTCGGTGGGTTTGTGTTGGGTATGTAAACCAGACAAAGTGGCTCACTATTGCTTGATAATTTCACTCAATGATTGTTAATATTGGTAAACTTACCGTTAGGTCCGTATTTGGCTTGGTTCCTCTTCACTTGGTCTGGTGAGAGACCCCTCTCCGGATCGGCATCAAAGTGCTTCACCACCTCCTCCACGGTTTTCGTGAACGCATCATCCATGGTTGTTTTCACAACCTTTTCTTTTTATGTCGTGAACTTGTTTTAACGTCTCGTGGCTCTCATTAAGTTTCTACAACAGAAACCAGTTCAATCAAAGTTAGGCGACTCAAATCATAACGAGGGGAAAATGACGCAACTCTCCTTCTCGGAAAATAATGTTCTTCTGTAATAACTGCAAGCCAAACAAAGTGCGTAGAAGAATTGGATCGAAGACGACCACTGATTTCCCTCTACTATTTTGTTTTTATTTCCAGAAAGCATAGATCTGAGCAAAGAAACGCATCACTTGTTTGGTAATGAAAGCAAAGTGTAAAGATAGGTTAGGTGATCCAACTCCCAAATATTTAGTTTCTTAGATGAACAATAATCCGTCCGCCTTTAAAAAACTGTAAGCTGTTGAATATTTATACAAGACGTATATCTTTGCTATGAAACTGTTTACATTTGCAAGCAGAAAATGTGTCAAAGCTGGCCTGTAAAAAGTCGACACGTCTGTCATCGGTCTGTCAGAAATATAGGAAGGTAAAGAATGTTAAATTACAAGGACTAACTCTGGGAGAAAAATAAAAACTACTGCTGTCTGCAATTAAAAATAAAGACTTAAAACTCACCGAGTAAACTTAGGCCTATGGGCATGACACGCCGCAAATTATTAGACGCTAGGTAGGAAGGTAATACGCCGCGAATGCAAAATACAGATACGCACTAAAGTACCTCACAATCGAATTGATCAACTACTTGAATTATTCTATCGCACAGCTATATCATAGACAAAGCATATATGCATTGAACAAACCACTATATTTTCTAAATGAGAACGTCATTTTGCACAAAAAGCAGAAAGCGAGCAACTTTCCGTGCCCTGCCTAGACTATAGGTGAGTAGACTGGTTTTGTTCGAGCCAAGGCTGTGACTTGAGAGACTACCACAGCGGCACCATGCGGCTTGCACGGGCAACAGACTACACTTTATCCTTCTAAATTATGTACAAGATATTATTGCAAGTATTTACCTAGACATTGCACGCTAATAATGCGATTAATAACACCACCGCTTTCTCACTGGGCTTTCCTGTACTGAACGTGTTGAAACCTACAGAGCGAACAGGGTAAGCATGTGGACTAACCACATTGGTTGATTCAGTAGGTCACGTGGGGCCCAGCCGGTAGCAACGTAGCGAGCGCGTAACATGAATTTCAAACTAGCTCGGTACAAACTGTCATTGCCAGCAAGCTATACATTCATTTCAAGTGTCCTTTTAAAAGCTATCCTCCGCGAATATTCCTCAAGCAGTAATAAGGTTAATAATAATAATAATAATAATAATAATATAGCAGCAATATTTTAACTGGGCCAGTTTCTAGTTAAGAAGGTAGGGCTCGTTGAAATGTATTCTTATCGTTGCTGGTCGCTAGTGACGGCCGCTAGTTTAGCGGTGAGATAATATGCTATCGCTACCGACAGCAATTACCCGACGCTTTATTATGAAAAGAATCGTAGCAAATATTAAAATAGCTTTTTGCAAGTGATTTCGAAACAATTGAACGACATTGCGTTGACAATCTTGATCTCAGAGACGGTGATCGAAGACAATTGAGTCGCATTATCTGCGACGATGCCCGGGAAAAAGCTGCGTTGCCAAAAATGTGGGATCGCCAGCGAACATTTTTAGCAACGCCGTCGATATTTTGCCAAGATTCACGGAGATGAGCCAAGATTCGGGGATATGTGTGTGGAGAGTGTATTACGGGAGAAGATGACCACGCTTTGCTTGGTCTAAATTACGTCTGGACGAGTGACAATATTTTCAACCCGCGGATCGCACAAAGCATTTTTCCTGGCGCGAGCTTCTTGGACCACGTCTCGACACGGCGGGCGATATTTCATCACGGCTGCCTGGATTCTATTTTAGATGCTACGGAGGTCCAGCGAATAAATCACCGTGGAGGCTGTGACGGGACGGGACGGGACGGGACGGGATGATAAACACCCGTCACCTTTTCATCCCATCATCCCATCATCCCATCATCCCTAGCTACTAGCTCCTATAGCTTCTAGCTACTACCGGCTAGCGGCTGGTAGCTACTATTGCTAGTACATAACCAACTGGCCGACAAAACGAATGAGTTAATAGAACCGTTATTCAAACAAATGTCTAAACAACTTTGATGCTGTAAGTTACGATGTTTCCTCACAAAAACTTCACAACTGCGTCGTCCAAAAATAAAGTAAAAAACTTCACCAAAAACTCGGCATTGTTCTCAATCGACGTTCGCGTAAAAAACATTTGCTTTTCTGAGCAGCGAATTGCCGCTGTCACGGCCAGTTTGACGGACTGTTTAACGGACTGTTTGACGGACTGTTTAACGGACAGTTTGACGCACAGGTGATATAGTTGGTTGGTTGTTTGGGACAAAATACCTTGACACGGTACTGACAACTTAACGGCACTCAACTCGAAGAGGGTTTGGACCACCACCAAGAGGTAACACTTTCACCACTTTATATGCACTCAACTGCACTTACCAAATATTGCAATGATGTGGTCCCAGAATCACTTTTCGGCGAAGTTAAAAAAAAAAAGCAGTTACAAAGTGTGCCCCATTTACAACTAAATTTGCTTGGATGAGTTTGTTTGTCGAAAGGTAAGGAAGAACGCAACGCCGGCGCTGCTGAACGATACGGGGCACCAAAGCATGGTGTTCCTTCCTTAAATAAGATCGCTCTACCCCCTTCCACTTCACCACTCACCGCCGCCTCTACTCGTTCCCTTGACGGCGACCCGGTGCCAAGAACGTTCCGTTTCATCACATCGAGTAGCAAGAGTCCCGTTCCAACAGAGAGGCGTTACACCAGCTAGAAGCAGCCACAGGTGAAGCAAATATCCAACCATGCTTAGAAGAGAACCTTGACCCGGGCACTTTGAGAGAATCAACCTGATCTCCCCGGGTATAAACCCGATACCAAAACATATATAAACCAAAACCTGACCCAGCGCAGTGTTGCTTAACTGTCATCCCTCCAACCTCTCTCCCGAACAGAACTGGTCATGTGTATGATGGTCACTCATCCAATACCTGACCCAGCGCAGTGTTGCTTAACTGTCATCCCTCCAACCTCTCTCCCGAACAGAACTGGTCATGTGTATGATGGTCACCCATCCAATACCTGACCCAGCGCAGTGTTGCTTAACTTTCATCCCTCCAACCTCTCTCCCGAACAGAACTGGTCATGTGTATGATGGTCACCCATCCAATACCTGACCCAGCGCAGTGTTGCTTAACTGTCATCCCTCCAACCTCTCTCCCGAACAGAACTGGTCATGTGTATGATGGTCACCCATCCAATACCTGACCCAGCGCAGTGTTGCTTAACTTTCATCCCTCCAACCTCTCTCCCGAACAGAACTGGTCTTGTGTATGATGGTCACCCATCCAATACCTGACCCAGCGCAGTGTTGCTTAACTTTCATCCCTCCAACCTCTCTCCCGAACAGAACTGGTCGTGTGTATGATGGTCACCCATCCAATACCTGACCCAGCGCAGTGTTGCTTAACTTTCATCCCTCCAACCTCTCTCCCAAACAGAACTGGTCATGTGTATGATGGTCACCCATCCAATACCTGACCCAGCGCAGTGTTGCTTAACTTTCATCCCTCCAACCTCTCTCCCAAACAGAACTGGTCATGTGTATGATGGTCACCCATCCAATACCTGACCCAGCGCAGTGTTGCTTAACTTTCATCCCTCCAGCCTCTCTCCCGAACAGAACTGGTCATGTGTATGATGGTCTCCCATCCAATACCTGACCCAGCGCAGTGTTGCTTAACTTTCATCCCTCCAGCCTCTCTCCCGAACAGAACTGGTCATATGTATGATGGTCACCCATCCAATACCTGACCCAGCGCAGTGTTGCTTAACTTTCATCCCTCCAACCTCTCTCCCGAACAGAACTGGTCATGTGTATGATGGTCACCCATTCAATATCTGACCCAGCGCAGTGTTGCTTAACTTTCATCCCTCTAACCTCTCTCCCGAACAGCACTGGTCATGTGTATGATGGTCACCCATCCAATACCTGACTCGGCGCAGTGTTGCTTAACTTTCATCCCTCCAACCTCTCTCCCGAACAGAACTGGTCATGTGTATGATGGTCATGTGTATGATGGTCATGTGTATGATGGTCATGTGTATGATGGTCATGTGTATGATGGTCATGTGTATGATGGCCATGTGTATGATGGTCATGTATATGATGGTCATGTGTATGATGGTCATGTGTATGATGGTCATGTGTATGATGGTCATGTGTATGATGGTCATGTGTATGATGGTCATGTGTATGATGGTCATGTGTATGATGGTCATGTGTATGATGGTCATGTGTATGATGGTCATGTGTATGATGGTCATGTGTATGATGGTCATGTGTATGATGGTCATGTGTATGATGGTCATGTGTATGATGGTCATGTGTATGATGGTCATGTGTATGATGGTCATGTGTATGATGGTCATGTGTATGATGGTCATGTGTATGATGGTCATGTGTATGATGGTCATGTGTATGATGGTCATGTGTATGATGGTCATGTGTATGATGGTCATGTGTATGATGGTCATGTATATGATGGTCATGTGTATGATGGTCATGTGTATGATGGTCATGTATATGATGGTCATGTGTATGATGGTCATGTGTATGATGGTCATGTGTATGATGGTCATGTATATGATGGTCATGTATATGATGGTCATGTATATGGTAGTCACCCATGCAATACTAGGGCTCGGGTCCGGCCATTAGTCCTGGGACGGACTAACTTCAAGACTCCCTCATTGACTCTCATCGAATGAATATCTAAGGAATCCGTTAAGAATCTGCCTCTCAGATGTGTCTTTACCACCGCCCACACCGTCCCAGCGATCGCCAGGAATAGCTGGACGCTAGCGCTATTTTAGCAAGCAGCGACTCGTCAAGGCTTATCGGTGGTTGGCTTGGCTTGGCTTGAATTGGCTTGGCTTGGCATGGCTTGACTTGACTTGGCTTGGCTTGGCTTGGCTTGGCTTGGCTTGGCTAGGCTAGGCTTGGCTTGGCTTGGCTTGGATTAGCTTGGCTTGGCTTAGCTTGGCTTGACTTGGCTTGGCTTGGCTTGGCTTGGCTTGGCTTGGCTAGGCTAGGCTTGGCTTGGATTAGCTTGGCTTGGCTTAGCTTGGCTTGGCTTGGCTTGGCTTGACTTGGCTTGGCTTGGCGTGGCATGGCAAGGCATAGCATGGCATGGCAAGGCATAGCATGGCATGGCAAGGCATAGCATGGCAAGGCATGGCATGGCAAGGCATTGCAAGGCATGGCATGGCAAGGCAAGGCATGGCAAGGCATGGCATGGCATGGCATGGCAAGGCAGGGCAAGGCATGGCATGGCATGTCATGGCATTCAGCATAGGATCCAGCCAACTGATCTCAAATAACCTGGATCGAGCAAAGGATCCAGCCAGCTGATCTCAAATAACCTGGATAGAGCATAGGATCCAGCCAGCTGATCTCAAATAACCTGGATAGAGCATAGGATCCAGCCAGCTGATCTCAAATAACCTGGATAGAGCATAGGATCCAGCCAGCTGATCTCAAATAACCTGGATAGAGCATAGGATCCAACCAGCTGATCTCAAATAACCTGGATAGAGCATAGGATCCAGCCAGCTGATCTCAAATAACCTGGATAGAGCATAGGATCCAGCTAGCTGATCTCAAATAACATAGATAGAACATAGGATCCAGCCAGCTGATCTCAAATAACCTAGATAGAGCATAGGATTCAGCCAGCTGATCTCAAATAACCTGGATAGAAAATAGGATCCAGGCAGCTGATCTCAAATAACCTGGATAGAGCATAGGATCCAGCCAGCTGATCTCCAATAACCTGGATAGAGCATAGGATCCAGCCAGCTGATTAAAGTAGTGTTATATAGTTTGTGAGATGGGACCGGGAATTCGTTGCTAGGCTCCGACAAAAGGAAGCAATGCAACAATCGCTCGTCTGATTTGTTTGTTTTTAGAGCTAGGTCGCGGGTATTTCGAGGTTTGTCGGCCAACTTGGACGACGACCGAAATACCTGCCGAAGGTTGAGACTGAAGCAACGCACCTGCAGCAGGACCGGGACTGTGAGTGTCTGGGAACAAAGACAGATCCTTGAAGGAGTCTGGGGTAAAGACACCGAACGATTTGTCGTGTTGGAAACACCGGTTCTCACCGGTGTTAGATCACCGAAGTTAAGCAACACTGCGCTGGGTCAGGTATTGAATGGGTGACCATCATACACATGACCAGTTCTGTTCGGGAGAGAGGTTGGAGGGATGAAAATTAAGCAACACTTCGCTGGGTCAGGTATTGGATGGGTGACCATCATACACATGACCAGTTCTGTTCGGGAGAGAGGTTGGAGGGATACAAGTTAAGCAACACTGCGCTGGGTCAGGTAATGGATGGGTGACAAGGAAAGCGCTAGGGTAGCGATTAGATAGAGACGGGTCAGGTATAGGCAAGGTATATAGACAAGGTATAAAGACAGTGAATGTTGAAGCTATGTTTAGCTTCAACGCCGCGTCCAGTTTGTGCCAAGTGGGACAGCGACGGACTCCGCGTGTCGCCGAGCCGGGCACAGGACAGCAGATCGCAGATTTAGATCCAGTCACCCTGGCATATTAAGAAGCCTGCCAACTGTAGTATCAACTGGGATAGCAACTGGGATAGCAACTGGGATAGCAACTGGGATAGCAACTGGGATAGCAACTGGGATAGCAACTGGGATAGCAACTGGGATAGCAACTGGGATAGCAACTGGGATAGCAACTGGGATAGCAACTGGGATAGCAACTGTAGTATCAACTGGGATAGCAACTGGGATAGCAACTGTAGTATCAACTGGGATAGCAACTGGGATAGCAACTGGGATAGCAACTGGGATAGCAACTGGGATAGCAACTGGGATAGCAACTGGGATAGCAACTGGGATAGCAACTGGGATAGCAACTGGGATAGCAACTGGGATAGCAACTGGGATAGCAACTGGGATAGCAACTGGGATAGCAACTGTAGTATCAACTGGGATAGCTACTGGGATAGCAACTGGGATAGCAACTGGGATAGCAACTGGGATAGCAACTGGGATAGCTACTGGGATAGCAACTGGGATAGCAACTGGGATAGCAACTGGGATAGCAACTTGGATAGCAACTGGGATAGCAACTGTAGTATCAACTGGGATAGCTACTGGGATAGCAACTGGGATAGCAACTGGGATAGCAACTGGGATAGCAACTGGGATAGCTACTGGGATAGCAACTGGGATAGCAACTGGGATAGCAACTGGGATAGCAACTGGGATAGCAACTGGGATAGCAACTGGGATAGCAACTGGGGTAGCAACTGGGATAGCAACTGGGATAGCAACTGGGATAGCAACTGGGATAGCAACTGTAGTATCAACTGGGATAGCAACTGGGATAGCAACTGGGATAGCAACTGGGATAGCAACTGGGATAGCAACTGGGATAGCAACTGGGATAGCAACTGGGATAGCAACTGGGATAGCAACTGGGATAGCTACTGGGATAGCAACTGGGATAGCAACTGGGATAGCTACTGGGATAGCAACTGGGATAGCAACTGGGATAGCAACTGGGATAGCAACTGGGATAGCAACTGGGATAGCAACTGGGATAGCAACTGGGATAGCAACTGAGATAGCAACTGGGATAGCAACTGGGATAGCAACTGGGATAGCAACTGGGATAGCTACTGGGATAGCAACTGGGATAGCTACTGGGATAGCAACTGGGATAGCAACTGGGATAGCAACTGGGATAGCAACTGGGATAGCAACTGGGATAGCAACTGGGATAGCAACTGGGATAGCAACTGGGATAGCAACTGGGATAGCAACTGGGATAGCAACTGTAGTATCAACTGGGATAGCAACTGGGATAGCAACTGGGATAGCAACTGGGATAGCAACTGGGATAGCAACTGGGATAGCAACTGTAGTATCAACTGGGATAGCAACTGGGATAGCAACTGGGATAGCAACTGGGATAGCAACTGGGATAGCAACTGGGATAGCAACTGGGATAGCAACTGGGATAGCAACTGGGATAGCAACTGTAGTATCAACTGGGATAGCAACTGGGATAGCAACTGGGATAGCAACTGGGATAGCAACTGGGATAGCAACTGGGATAGCAACTGTAGTATCAACTGTAGTATCAACTGGGATAGCAACTGGGATAGCAACTGGGATAGCTACTGGGATAGCAACTGGGATAGCAACTGGGATAGCTACTGTAGTATCAACTGTAGTATCAACTGGGATAGCAACTGGGATAGCAACTGTAGTATCAACTGTAGTATCAACTGGGATAGCAACTGGGATAGCAACTGGGATAGCAACTGGGATAGCAACTGGGATAGCAACTGGGATAGCAACTGGGATAGCAACTGGGATAGCAACTGGGATAGCAACTGGGATAGCAACTGGGATAGCAACTGGGATAGCAACTGGGATAGCAACTGGGATAGCAACTGGGATAGCTACTGGGATAGCAACTGGGATAGCTACTGGGATAGCAACTGGGATAGCTACTGGGATAGCAACTGGGATAGCAACTGGGATAGCAACTGGGATAGCAACTGGGATAGCAACTGGGATAGCAACTGGGATAGCAACTGGGATAGCAACTGGGATAGCAACTGGGATAGCAACTGTAGTATCAACTGTAGTATCAACTGGGATAGCAACTGGGATAGCAACTGTAGTATCAACTGTAGTATCAACTGGGATAGCAACTGGGATAGCAACTGGGATAGCAACTGGGATAGCAACTGGGATAGCAACTGGGATAGCAACTGTAGTATCAACTGTAGTATCAACTGGGATAGCAACTGGGATAGCAACTGGGATAGCAACTGGGATAGCAACTGGGATAGCAACTGGGATAGCAACTGGGATAGCAACTGGGATAGCAACTGGGATAGCAACTGGGATAGCAACTGGGATAGCAACTGGGATAGCAACTGGGATAGCAACTGGGATAGCAACTGGGATAGCTACTGGGATAGCAACTGGGATAGCTACTGGGATAGCAACTGGGATAGCTACTGGGATAGCAACTGGGATAGCAACTGGGATAGCAACTGGGATAGCAACTGGGATAGCAACTGGGATAGCAACTGGGATAGCAACTGGGATAGCAACTGGGATAGCAACTGGGATAGCAACTGTAGTATCAACTGTAGTATCAACTGGGATAGCAACTGGGATAGCAACTGTAGTATCAACTGTAGTATCAACTGGGATAGCAACTGGGATAGCAACTGGGATAGCAACTGGGATAGCAACTGGGATAGCAACTGGGATAGCAACTGGGATAGCAACTGGGATAGCAACTGGGATAGCAACTGGGATAGCTACTGGGATAGCAACTGGGATAGCAACTGGGATAGCAACTGGGATAGCAACTGGGATAGCAACTGGGATAGCAACTGTAGTATCAACTGGGATAGCAACTGGGATAGCAACTGGGATAGCAACTGGGATAGCAACTGGGATAGCAACTGGGATAGCAACTGGGATAGCAACTGGGATAGCAACTGGGATAGCAACTGTAGTATCAACTGGGATAGCAACTGGGATAGCAACTGGGATAGCAACTGGGATAGCAACTGGGATAGCTACTGGGATAGCTACTGGGATAGCAACTGGGATAGCAACTGGGATAGCAACTGGGATAGCAACTGGGATAGCAACTGGGATAGCAACTGGGATAGCTACTGGGATAGCAACTGGGATAGCAACTGGGATAGCAACTGGGATAGCAACTGGGATAGCAACTGGGATAGCAACTGGGGTAGCAACTGTAGTATCAACTGTAGTATCAACTGGGATAGCAACTGGGATAGCAACTGGGATAGCAACTGGGATAGCAACTGGGATAGCAACTGGGATAGCAACTGGGATAGCAACTGGGATAGCAACTGGGATAGCAACTGGGATAGCAACTGGGATAGCAACTGGGATAGCAACTGGGATAGCAACTGGGATAGCAACTGGGATAGCAACTGGGATAGCAACTGGGATAGCAACTGGGATAGCTACTGGGATAGCAACTGGGATAGCTACTGGGATAGCAACTGGGATAGCAACTGGGATAGCAACTGGGATAGCAACTGGGATAGCAACTGGGATAGCAACTGGGATAGCAACTGGGATAGCAACTGGGATAGCAACTGGGATAGCAACTGGGATAGCAACTGGGATAGCAACTGGGATAGCTACTGGGATAGCAACTGGGATAGCTACTGGGATAGCAACTGGGATAGCAACTGGGATAGCAACTGGGATAGCAACTGGGATAGCAACTGGGATAGCAACTGGGATAGCAACTGGGATATCAACTGGGATAGCAACTGGGATAGCAACTGGGATAGCAACTGGGATAGCAACTGGGATAGCTACTGGGATAGCTACTGGGATAGCAACTGGGATAGCAACTGGGATAGCAACTGGGATAGCAACTGGGATAGCAACTGGGATAGCTACTGGGATAGCTACTGGGATAGCTACTGGGATAGCAACTGGGATAGCTACTGGGATGGGAGGGAATCTTGCCGGCGTCAGGTTCAGCTGCTCGGACTGCCGATCATGAATTTTGATACTAAAACTCAGGGATTATAAAACATCTCAGTTAAACCATCACATCCTTCTCTTCTCTCTCTTCTAGAAAACAAGACCCCGCTCTTTACTACAGCTATTTCTATCCTGGGGAACTCTGCGAATATATTTGCCCGGCGCTCATCCGTGGCTAGCTGGTGCTTCACACAATGCATCGATCACAACGCCAAGCTTGTCTTCCTATATCATAGATAATAGATCACCCTACAAGACCTCCTAGATCCTAGACCTCCTAGATCCAAGACCTCCTAGATCCTAGACCTCCTAGATCCTAGACCTCCTAGATCCTAGGCCTCCTAGATCCTAGGCCTCCTAGATCCTAGATCTCCTAGATCCTAGGCCTCCTAGATCCTAGACCTCCTAGATCCAAGACCTCCTAGATCCTAGACCTCCTAGATCCTAGACCCCCTAGATCCTAGACCTCCTAGATCCTAGACCTCCTAGATCCTAGACCTCCTAGATCCTAGACCTCCTAGATCCTATACCCCCTAGGTCCTAGACCTCCTAGATCCTAGGCCTCCTAGATCCTAGACCTCCTAGATCCTAGACCCCCTAGATCCTAGACCCCCTAGATCCTAGACCTCCTAGATCCTAGACCCCCTAGATCCTAGACCCCCTAGATCCTAGACCTCCTAGATCCTAGACCTCCTAGATCCTAGACCTCCTAGATCCTAGACCCCCTAGATCCTAGACCCCCTAGATCCTAGACCTCCTAGATCCTAGACCCCCTAGATCCTAGACCCCCTAGATCCTAGACCTCCTAGATCCTAGACCTCCTAGATCCTAGGCCTCCTAGATCCTAGACCCCCTAGATCCTAGACCTCCTAGATCCTAGACCCCCTAGATCCTAGACCTCCTAGATCCTAGACCTCCTAGATCCTAGACCCCCTAGGTCCTAGACCTCCTAGATCCTAGGCCTCCTAGATCCTAGACCTCCTAGATCCTAGACCCCCTAGATCCTAGACCTCCTAGATCCCAGACCTCCTAGATCCTAGACCCCCTAGATCCTAGACCTCCTAGATCCTAGACCTCCTAGATCCTAGACCTCCTAGATCCTAGACCCCCTAGATCCTAGGCCTCCTAGATCCTAGACCCCCTAGATCCTAGGCCTCCTAGATCCTAGACCTCCTAGATCCTAGGCCTCCTAGATCCTAGACCCCCTAGATCCTAGGCCTCCTAGATCCTAGACCCCCTAGATCCTAGACCCCCTAGATCCTAGGCCTCCTAGATCCTAGACCCCCTAGATCCTAGGCCTCCTAGATCCTAGACCCCCTTGATCCTAGACCTCCTAGATCCTAGACCCCCTAGATCCCCTAGATCCTAGGCCTCCTAGATCCTAGACCTCCTAGATCCTAGACCTCCTAGATCCTAGACCTCCTAGATCCTAGAACTTCTAGATCCTAGACCTCCTAGATCCTAGGCCTCCTAGATCCTAGGCCTCCTAGATCCTAGGCCTCCTAGATCCTAGAACTTCTAGATCCTAGACCTCCTAGATCGTAGACCTCCTAGATCCTAGACCCCCTAGATCCTAGGCCTCCTAGATCCTAGACCTCCTAGATCCTAGACCTCCTAGATCCTAGACCCCCTAGATCCTAGGCCTCCTAGATCCTAGGCCTCCTAGATCCTAGGCCTCCTAGATCCTAGACCTCCTAGATCCTAGACCTCCTAGATCCTAGGCCTCCTAGATCCTAGGCCTCCTAGATCCTAGACCTCCTAGATCCTAGACCTCCTAGATCCTAGACCTCCTAGATCCTAGACCTCCTAGATCCTAGACCCCCTAGATCCTAGACCTCCTAGATCCTAGGCCTCCTAGATCCTAGGAGGATCATAACTCCTAGATCATTAGCTGTTTGTAGGTAAAGTAAACCCTATTAACAGTTGCAGACTACGATCATCCCACGGGCCGAGACTGAACGAGCTATTTCTGCCGAGACGAGACTTGCGAATGAAGTTGAATCATAAATAGCACGGGCTGAACCTTGCATACTGTCCATCTTTAATTATCACCGTTATACTTAACAGTCCGTTAAACAAACCAACGTTTAGCTGTTGTCATGGATACACAACACACGGGCTGGACTGTCCCAATCCGGGGACCCTATATAAACCTTGTCTTGGACTAGGTAGACCCTATATAAACCTTGTCTTGGACTAGGTAGACCCTATTAAAACCTTGTCTTGGACTAGGTAGACCCTATATAAACCTTGTCTTGGACTAGGTAGACCATATATAAACCTTGTCTTGGACTAGGTAGACCCTATATAAACCTTGTCTTGGACTAGGTAGACCCTATATAAACCTTGTCTTGGACTAGGTAGACCCTATTAAAACCTTGTCTTGGACTAGGTAGACCCTATATAAACCTTGTCTTGGACTAGGTAGACCATATTAAAACCTTGTCTTGGACTAGGTAGACCCTATATAAACCTTGTCTTGGACTAGGTAGACCATATATAAACCTTGTCTTGGACTAGGTAGACCCTATATAAACCTTGTCTTGGACTAGGTAGACCCTATATAAACCTTGTCTTGGACTAGGTAGACCCTATATAAACCTTGTCTTGGACTAGGTAGACCCTATATAAACCTTGTCTTGGACTAGGTAGACCCTATATAAACCTTGTCTTGGACTAGGTAGACCCTATATAAACCTTGTCTTGGACTAGGTAGACCCTATTAAAACCTTGTCTTGGACTAGGTAGACCCTATATAAACCTTGTCTTGGACTAGGTAGACCCTATATAAACCTTGTCTTGGACTAGGTAGACCCTATATAAACCTTGTCTTGGACTAGGTAGACCCTATATAAACCTTGTCTTGGACTAGGTAGACCCTATTAAAACCTTGTCTTGGACTAGGTAGACCCTATATAAACCTTGTCTTGGACTAGGTAGACCCTATATAAACCTTGTCTTGGACTAGGTAGACCATATTAAAACCTTGTCTTGGACTAGGTAGACCATATTAAAACCTTGTCTTGGACTAGGTAGACCATATTAAAACCTTGTCTTGGACTAGGTAGACCCTATATAAACCTTGTCTTGGACTAGGTAGACCCTATATAAACCTTGTCTTGGACTAGGTAGACCATATTAAAACCTTGTCTTGGACTAGGTAGACCATATTAAAACCTTGTCTTGGACTAGGTAGACCCTATATAAACCTTGTCTTGGACTAGGTAGACCATATATAAACCTTGTCTTGGACTAGGTAGACCCTATATAAACCTTGTCTTGGACTAGGTAGACCATATTAAAACCTTGTCTTGGACTAGGTAGACCCTATATAAACCTTGTCTTGGACTAGGTAGACCATATTAAAACCTTGTCTTGGACTAGGTAGACCCTATATAAACCTTGTCTTGGACTAGGTAGACCCTATATAAACCTTGTCTTGGACTAGGTAGACCCTATATAAACCTTGTCTTGGACTAGGTAGACCCTATATAAACCTTGTCTTGGACTAGGTAGACCCTATATAAACCTTGTCTTGGACTAGGTAGACCCTATATAAACCTTGTCTTGGACTAGGTAGACCCTATTAAAACCTTGTCTTGGACTAGGTAGACCCTATATAAACCTTGTCTTGGACTAGGTAGACCCTATTAAAACCTTGTCTTGGACTAGGTAGACCCTATATAAACCTTGTCTTGGACTAGGTAGACCCTATATAAACCTTGTCTTGGACTAGGTAGACCCTATATAAACCTTGTCTTGGACTAGGTAGACCCTATATAAACCTTGTCTTGGACTAGGTAGACCATATATAAACCTTGTCTTGGACTAGGTAGACCCTATTAAAACCTTGTCTTGGACTAGGTAGACCATATTAAAACCTTGTCTTGGACTAGGTAGACCCTATATAAACCTTGTCTTGGACTAGGTAGACCCTATTAAAACCTTGTCTTGGACTAGGTAGACCCTATATAAACCTTGTCTTGGACTAGGTAGACCCTATATAAACCTTGTCTTGGACTAGGTAGACCCTATTAAAACCTTGTCTTGGACTAGGTAGACCATATATAAACCTTGTCTTGGACTAGGTAGACCATATTAAAACCTTGTCTTGGACTAGGTAGACCATATTAAAACCTTGTCTTGGACTAGGTAGACCCTATATAAACCTTGTCTTGGACTAGGTAGACCCTATTAAAACCTTGTCTTGGACTAGGTAGACCCTATTAAAACCTTGTCTTGGACTAGGTAGACCCTATATAAACCTTGTCTTGGACTAGGTAGACCCTATATAAACCTTGTCTTGGACTAGGTAGACCCTATTAAAACCTTGTCTTGGACTAGGTAGACCCTATATA
The DNA here is from genome assembly GCA_947568835.1 of Protonemura montana. Taxonomy (NCBI): domain Eukaryota; kingdom Metazoa; phylum Arthropoda; class Insecta; order Plecoptera; family Nemouridae; genus Protonemura; species Protonemura montana. Next base: position 32,874,119 of record OX387602.1, on the reverse strand, counting down.
AACCTTGTCTTGGACTAGGTAGACCCTATTAAAACCTTGTCTTGGACTAGGTAGACCCTATATAAACCTTGTCTTGGACTAGGTAGACCATATTAAAACCTTGTCTTGGACTAGGTAGACCCTATATAAACCTTGTCTTGGACTAGGTAGACCATATATAAACCTTGTCTTGGACTAGGTAGACCATATTAAAACCTTGTCTTGGACTAGGTAGACCATATATAAACCTTGTCTTGGACTAGGTAGACCATATTAAAACCTTGTCTTGGACTAGGTAGACCATATTAAAACCTTGTCTTGGACTAGGTAGACCATATTAAAACCTTGTCTTGGACTAGGTAGACCATATATAAACCTTGTCTTGGACTAGGTAGACCCTATATAAACCTTGTCTTGGACTAGGTAGACCATATTAAAACCTTGTCTTGGACTAGGTAGACCATATATAAACCTTGTCTTGGACTAGGTAGACCATATTAAAACCTTGTCTTGGACTAGGTAGACCATATTAAAACCTTGTCTTGGACTAGGTAGACCATATTAAAACCTTGTCTTGGACTAGGTAGACCATATATAAACCTTGTCTTGGACTAGGTAGACCATATTAAAACCTTGTCTTGGACTAGGTAGACCCTATATAAACCTTGTCTTGGACTAGGTAGACCCTATTAAAACCTTGTCTTGGACTAGGTAGACCCTATATAAACCTTGTCTTGGACTAGGTAGACCCTATTAAAACCTTGTCTTGGACTAGGTAGACCCTATATAAACCTTGTCTTGGACTAGGTAGACCCTATATAAACCTTGTCTTGGACTAGGTAGACCCTATATAAACCTTGTCTTGGACTAGGTAGACCATATTAAAACCTTGTCTTGGACTAGGTAGACCATATTAAAACCTTGTCTTGGACTAGGTAGACCCTATATAAACCTTGTCTTGGACTAGGTAGACCCTATATAAACCTTGTCTTGGACTAGGTAGACCCTATATAAACCTTGTCTTGGACTAGGTAGACCCTATTAAAACCTTGTCTTGGACTAGGTAGACCCTATATAAACCTTGTCTTGGACTAGGTAGACCATATTAAAACCTTGTCTTGGACTAGGTAGACCCTATTAAAACCTTGTCTTGGACTAGGTAGACCCTATATAAACCTTGTCTTGGACTAGGTAGACCATATATAAACCTTGTCTTGGACTAGGTAGACCATATATAAACCTTGTCTTGGACTAGGTAGACCCTATTAAAACCTTGTCTTGGACTAGGTAGACCCTATATAAACCTTGTCTTGGACTAGGTAGACCCTATATAAACCTTGTCTTGGACTAGGTAGACCCTATATAAACCTTGTCTTGGACTAGGTAGACCCTATTAAAACCTTGTCTTGGACTAGGTAGACCCTATTAAAACCTTGTCTTGGACTAGGTAGACCATATTAAAACCTTGTCTTGGACTAGGTAGACCATATTAAAACCTTGTCTTGGACTAGGTAGACCCTTTTAAAACCTTGTCTTGGACTAGGTAGACCATATATAAACCTTGTCTTGGACTAGGTAGACCCTATATAAACCTTGTCTTGGACTAGGTAGACCCTATATAAACCTTGTCTTGGACTAGGTAGACCATATTAAAACCTTGTCTTGGACTAGGTAGACCCTATTAAAACCTTGTCTTGGACTAGGTAGACCCTATATAAACCTTGTCTTGGACTAGGTAGACCCTATATAAACCTTGTCTTGGACTAGGTAGACCCTATATAAACCTTGTCTTGGACTAGGTAGACCATATTAAAACCTTGTCTTGGACTAGGTAGACCCTATATAAACCTTGTCTTGGACTAGGTAGACCATATTAAAACCTTGTCTTGGACTAGGTAGACCATATATAAACCTTGTCTTGGACTAGGTAGACCATATTAAAACCTTGTCTTGGACTAGGTAGACCATATATAAACCTTGTCTTGGACTAGGTAGACCCTATATAAACCTTGTCTTGGACTAGGTAGACCCTATATAAACCTTGTCTTGGACTAGGTAGACCCTATATAAACCTTGTCTTGGACTAGGTAGACCCTATATAAACCTTGTCTTGGACTAGGTAGACCCTATATAAACCTTGTCTTGGACTAGGTAGACCATATTAAAACCTTGTCTTGGACTAGGTAGACCATATTAAAACCTTGTCTTGGACTAGGTAGACCATATTAAAACCTTGTCTTGGACTAGGTAGACCCTATATAAACCTTGTCTTGGACTAGGTAGACCCTATATAAACCTTGTCTTGGACTAGGTAGACCCTATATAAACCTTGTCTTGGACTAGGTAGACCCTATATAAACCTTGTCTTGGACTAGGTAGACCCTATATAAACCTTGTCTTGGACTAGGTAGACCATATTAAAACCTTGTCTTGGACTAGGTAGACCATATTAAAACCTTGTCTTGGACTAGGTAGACCCTATATAAACCTTGTCTTGGACTAGGTAGACCATATTAAAACCTTGTCTTGGACTAGGTAGACCCTATATAAACCTTGTCTTGGACTAGGTAGACCCTATATAAACCTTGTCTTGGACTAGGTAGACCCTATATAAACCTTGTCTTGGACTAGGTAGACCCTATATAAACCTTGTCTTGGACTAGGTAGACCATATTAAAACCTTGTCTTGGACTAGGTAGACCCTATATAAACCTTGTCTTGGACTAGGTAGACCCTATTAAAACCTTGTCTTGGACTAGGTAGACCATATTAAAACCTTGTCTTGGACTAGGTAGACCATATATAAACCTTGTCTTGGACTAGGTAGACCCTATATAAACCTTGTCTTGGACTAGGTAGACCATATTAAAACCTTGTCTTGGACTAGGTAGACCATATATAAACCTTGTCTTGGACTAGGTAGACCCTATATAAACCTTGTCTTGGACTAGGTAGACCCTATATAAACCTTGTCTTGGACTAGGTAGACCATATTAAAACCTTGTCTTGGACTAGGTAGACCATATATAAACCTTGTCTTGGACTAGGTAGACCATATATAAACCTTGTCTTGGACTAGGTAGACCCTATATAAACCTTGTCTTGGACTAGGTAGACCCTATATAAACCTTGTCTTGGGACTAGGTAGACCCTATATAAACCTTGTCTTGGACTAGGTAGACCATATATAAACCTTGTCTTGGACTAGGTAGACCCTATATAAACCTTGTCTTGGACTAGGTAGACCCTATATAAACCTTGTCTTGGACTAGGTAGACCCTATATAAACCTTGTCTTGGACTAGGTAGACCATATTAAAACCTTGTCTTGGACTAGGTAGACCATATTAAAACCTTGTCTTGGACTAGGTAGACCCTATATAAACCTTGTCTTGGACTAGGTAGACCCTATTAAAACCTTGTCTTGGACTAGGTAGACCCTATATAAACCTTGTCTTGGACTAGGTAGACCATATTAAAACCTTGTCTTGGACTAGGTAGACCATATATAAACCTTGTCTTGGACTAGGTAGACCCTATATAAACCTTGTCTTGGACTAGGTAGACCCTATATAAACCTTGTCTTGGACTAGGTAGACCATATTAAACCTTGTCTTGGACTAGGTAGACCCTATATAAACCTTGTCTTGGACTAGGTAGACCCTATATAAACCTTGTCTTGGACTAGTAGACCCTATTAAAACCTTGTCTTGGACTAGGTAGACCCTATATAAACCTTGTCTTGGACTAGGTAGACCATATATTAAACCTTGTCTTGGACTAGGTAGACCCATATATAAACCTTGTCTTGGACTAGGTAGACCATATTAAAACCTTGTCTTGGACTAGGTAGACCATATTAAAACCTTGTCTTGGACTAGGTAGACCCTATATAAACCTTGTCTTGGACTAGGTAGACCATATTAAAACCTTGTCTTGGACTAGGTAGACCATATTAAAACCTTGTCTTGGACTAGGTAGACCATATTAAAACCTTGTCTTGGACTAGGTAGACCCTATATAAACCTTGTCTTGGACTAGGTAGACCCTATTAAAACCTTGTCTTGGACTAGGTAGACCATATATAAACCTTGTCTTGGACTAGGTAGACCCTATATAAACCTTGTCTTGGACTAGGTAGACCCTATATAAACCTTGTCTTGGACTAGGTAGACCATATTAAAACCTTGTCTTGGACTAGGTAGACCATATTAAAACCTTGTCTTGGACTAGGTAGACCATATTAAAACCTTGTCTTGGACTAGGTAGACCCTATTAAAACCTTGTCTTGGACTAGGTAGACCCATATTAAAACCTTGTCTTGGACTAGGTAGACCATATTAAAACCTTGTCTTGGACTAGGTAGACCCTATATAAACCTTGTCTTGGACTAGGTAGACCATATTAAAACCTTGTCTTGGACTAGGTAGACCATATTAAAACCTTGTCTTGGACTAGGTAGACCATATTAAAACCTTGTCTTGGACTAGGTAGACCCTATAAAACCTTGTCTTGGACTAGGTAGACCCTATATAAACCTTGTCTTGGACTAGGTAGACCATATTAAAACCTTGTCTTGGACTAGGTAGACCATATTAAAACCTTGTCTTGGACTAGGTAGACCATATTAAAACCTTGTCTTGGACTAGGTAGACCCTATATAAACCTTGTCTTGGACTAGGTAGACCATATTAAAACCTTGTCTTGGACTAGGTAGACCCTATATAAACCTTGTCTTGGACTAGGTTAGACCCTATTAAAACCTTGTCTTGGACTAGGTAGACCATATTAAAACCTTGTCTTGGACTAGGTAGACCCTATATAAACCTTGTCTTGGACTAGGTAGACCATATATAAACCTTGTCTTGGACTAGGTAGACCATATATAAACCTTGTCTTGGACTAGGTAGACCATATTAAAACCTTGTCTTGGACTAGGTAGACCATATTAAAACCTTGTCTTGGACTAGGTAGACCATATTAAAACCTTGTCTTGGACTAGGTAGACCCTATATAAACCTTGTCTTGGACTAGGTAGACCATATTAAAACCTTGTCTTGGACTAGGTAGACCATATTAAAACCTTGTCTTGGACTAGGTAGACCATATATAAACCTTGTCTTGGACTAGGTAGACCCTATATAAACCTTGTCTTGGACTAGGTAGACCCTATATAAACCTTGTCTTGGACTAGGTAGACACTATATAAACCTTGTCTTGGACTAGGTAGACCCTATTAAAACCTTGTCTTGGACTAGGTAGACCCTATATAAACCTTGTCTTGGACTAGGTAGACCCTATATAAACCTTGTCTTGGACTAGGTTAGACCATATATAAACCTTGTCTTGGACTAGGTTAGACCATATATAAAACCTTGTCTTGGACTAGGTAGACCATATATAAACCTTGTCTTGGACTAGGTAGACCATATATAAACCTTGTCTTGGACTAGGTAGACCATATATAAAACCTTGTCTTGGACTAGGTAGACCTATATAAAACCTTGTCTTGGACTAGGTAGACCATATTAAAACCTTGTCTTGGACTAGGTAGACCATATTAAAACCATGTCTTGGACTAGGTAGACCATATATAAACCTTGTCTTGGACTAGGTAGACCATATTAAAACCTTGTCTTGGACTAGGTAGACCATATTAAAACCTTGTCTTGGACTAGGTAGACCATATATAAACCTTGTCTTGGACTAGGTAGACCCTATATAAACCTTGTCTTGGACTAGGTAGACCATATTAAAACCTTGTCTTGGACTAGGTAGACCATATTAAAACCTTGTCTTGGACTAGGTAGACCATATTAAAACCTTGTCTTGGACTAGGTAGACCCTATATAAACCTTGTCTTGGACTAGGTAGACCCTATATAAACCTTGTCTTGGACTAGGTAGACCATATTAAAACCTTGTCTTGGACTAGGTAGACCCATATTAAACCTTGTCTTGGACTAGGTAGACCCTATATAAACCTTGTCTTGGACTAGGTAGACCCTATATAAACCTTGTCTTGGACTAGGTAGACCTATTAAACCTTGACAGGCTAGACCCTATTAAACCTTGTCTTGGACTAGGTAGACCATATTAAAACCTTGTCTTGGACTAGGTAGACCTATATAAAACCTTGTCTTGGACTAGGTAGACCATATATAAACCTTGTCTTGGACTAGGTAGACCATATTAAAACCTTGTCTTGGACTAGGTAGACCATATATAAACCTTGTCTTGGACTAGGGTAGACCATATTAAAACCTTGTCTTGGACTAGGTAGACCCTATATAAAACCTTGTCTTGGACTAGGTAGACCATATATAAACCTTGTCTTGGACTAGGTAGACCATATTAAAACCTTGTCTTGGACTAGGTAGACCATATTAAAACCTTGTCTTGGACTAGGTAGACCCTATATAAACCTTGTCTTGGACTAGGTAGACCCTATTATAAACCTTGTCTTGGACTAGGTAGACCCTATATAAACCTTGTCTTGGACTAGGTAGACCATATTAAAACCTTGTCTTGGACTAGGTAGACCATATTAAACCTTGTCTTGGACTAGGTAGACCCTATATAAACCTTGTCTTGGACTAGGTAGACCTATATAAACCTTGTCTTGGACTAGGTAGACCCATATTAAAACCTTGTCTTGGACTAGGTAGACCATATTAAAACCTTGTCTTGGACTAGGTAGACCCTATATAAACCTTGTCTTGGACTAGGTAGACCCTATATAAACCTTGTCTTGGACTAGGTAGACCATATTAAAACCTTGTCTTGGACTAGGTAGACCATATTAAAACCTTGTCTTGGACTAGGTAGACCATATTAAAACCTTGTCTTGGACTAGGTAGACCATATTAAAACCTTGTCTTGGACTAGGTAGACCATATATAAACCTTGTCTTGGACTAGGTAGACCCTATATAAACCTTGTCTTGGACTAGGTAGACCATATTAAAACCTTGTCTTGGGACTAGGTAGACCATATATAAACCTTGTCTTGGACTAGGTAGACCATATTAAAACCTTGTCTTGGACTAGGTAGACCATATTAAAACCTTGTCTTGGACTAGGTAGACCATATTAAAACCTTGTCTTGGACTAGGTAGACCCTATATAAACCTTGTCTTGGACTAGGTAGACCCTATATAAACCTTGTCTTGGACTAGGTAGACCATATTAAAACCTTGTCTTGGACTAGGTAGACCCTATATAAACCTTGTCTTGGACTAGGTAGACCATATTAAAACCTTGTCTTGGACTAGGTAGACCCTATATAAAACCTTGTCTTGGACTAGGTAGACCCTATATAAACCTTGTCTTGGACTAGGTAGACCATATTAAAACCTTGTCTTGGACTAGGTAGACCATATTAAAACCTTGTCTTGGACTAGGTAGACCATATTAAAACCTTGTCTTGGACTAGGTAGACCCTATTAAAACCTTGTCTTGGACTAGGTAGACCCTATATAAACCTTGTCTTGGACTAGGTAGACCATATTAAAACCTTGTCTTGGACTAGGTAGACCCTATATAAACCTTGTCTTGGACTAGGTAGACCCTATTAAAACCTTGTCTTGGACTAGGTAGACCATATTAAAACCTTGTCTTGGACTAGGTAGACCATATTAAAACCTTGTCTTGGACTAGGTAGACCATATTAAAACCTTGTCTTGGACTAGGTAGACCCTATATATAAACCTTGTCTTGGGACTAGGTAGACCCTATTAAAACCTTGTCTTGGACTAGGTAGACCATATTAAAACCTTGTCTTGGACTAGGTAGACCATATTAAAACCTTGTCTTGGACTAGGTAGACCCTATATAAACCTTGTCTTGGACTAGGTAGACCATATTATAAACCTTGTCTTGGACTAGGTAGACCCATATTAAAACCTTGTCTTGGACTAGGTAGACCATATATAAACCTTGTCTTGGACTAGGTAGACCTATATAAAACCTTGTCTTGGACTAGGTAGACCATATTAAAACCTTGTCTTGGGACTAGGTAGACCCTATTAAAACCTTGTCTTGGACTAGGTAGACCATATTAAAACCTTGTCTTGGACTAGGTAGACCATATTAAAACCTTGTCTTGGACTAGGTAGACCATATTAAAACCTTGTCTTGGACTAGGTAGACCCTATTAAAACCTTGTCTTGGACTAGGTAGACCATATTAAAAACCTTGTCTTGGACTAGGTAGACCATATTAAAACCTTGTCTTGGACTAGGTAGACCCTATTAAAACCTTGTCTTGGACTAGGTAGACCCTATATAAACCTTGTCTTGGACTAGGTAGACCATATTAAAACCTTGTCTTGGACTAGGTAGACCCTATATAAACCTTGTCTAGGTAGACCCTATTAAACCTTGTCTTGGACTAGGTAGACCCATATATAAACCTTGTCTTGGACTAGTAGACCATATTAAAACCTTGTCTTGGACTAGGTAGACCATATTATAAACCTTGTCTTGGACTAGGTAGACCCTATTAAAACCTTGTCTTGGACTAGGTAGACCATATTAAAACCTTGTCTTGGACTAGGTAGACCATATTAAAAAACCTTGTCTTGGACTAGGTAGACCATATTAAAACACTTGTCTTGGACTAGGTAGACCCTATTAAAACCTTGTCTTGGACTAGGTAGACCATATTAAAACCTTGTCTTGGACTAGGTAGACCATATTAAAACCTTGTCTTGGACTAGGTAGACCATATTAAAACCTTGTCTTGGACTAGGTAGACCCTATTAAAACCTTGTCTTGGACTAGGTAGACCATATTAAAACCTTGTCTTGGACTAGGTAGACCCTATTAAAGACCTTGTCTTGGACTAGGTAGACCATATATAAACCTTGTCTTGGACTAGGTAGACCATATTAAAACCTTGTCTTGGACTAGGTAGACCATATTAAAACCTTGTCTTGGACTAGGTAGACCCTTATAAAACCTTGTCTTGGACTAGGTAGACCATATTAAAACCTTGTCTTGGACTAGGTAGACCCTATATAAAACCTTGTCTTGGACTAGGTAGACCATATTAAAACCTTGTCTTGGACTAGGTAGACCCTATATAAACCTTGTCTTGGACTAGGTAGACCATATTAAAACCTTGTCTTGGACTAGGTAGACCATATTAAAACCTTGTCTTGGACTAGGTAGACCATATTAAAACCTTGTCTTGGACTAGGTAGACCATATTAAAACCTTGTCTTGGACTAGGTAGACCATATTAAAACCTTGTCTTGGACTAGGTAGACCATATTAAAACCTTGTCTTGGACTAGGTAGACCCTATATAAACCTTGTCTTGGACTAGGTAGACCATATATAAACCTTGTCTTGGACTAGGTAGACCATATTAAAACCTTGTCTTGGACTAGGTAGACCATATTAAAACCTTGTCTTGGACTAGGTAGACCCTATAAAACCTTGTCTTGGACTAGGTAGACCATATTAAAACCTTGTCTTGGACTAGGTAGACCATATTAAAACCTTGTCTTGGACTAGGTAGACCATATTAAAACCTTGTCTTGGACTAGGTAGACCATATATAAAACCTTGTCTTGGACTAGGTAGACCATATTAAAACCTTGTCTTGGACTAGGTAGACCATATTAAAACCTTGTCTTGGACTAGGTAGACCATATTAAAACCTTGTCTTGGACTAGGTAGACCCTATAAAACCTTGTCTTGGACTAGGTAGACCATATTAAAACCTTGTCTTGGACTAGGTAGACCATATTAAAACCTTGTCTTGGACTAGGTAGACCCTATTTAAAACCTTGTCTTGGACTAGGTAGACCATATTAAAACCTTGTCTTGGACTAGGTAGACCATATTAAAACCTTGTCTTGGACTAGGTAGACCCTATATAAACCTTGTCTTGGACTAGGTAGACCATATTAAAACCTTGTCTTGGACTAGGTAGACCATATTAAAACCTTGTCTTGGACTAGGTAGACCATATTTAAAACCTTGTCTTGGACTAGGTAGACCATATTAAAACCTTGTCTTGGACTAGGTAGACCATATTAAAACCTTGTCTTGGACTAGGTAGACCCTATTAAAACCTTGTCTTGGACTAGGTATACCATATTAAAACCTTGTCTTGGACTAGGTAGACCCATATTAAACCTTGTCTTGGACTAGGTAGACCATATTAAAACCTTGTCTTGGACTAGGTAGACCCTATTAAAACCTTGTCTTGGACTAGGTAGACCTAATAAAACCTTGTCTTGGACTAGGTAGACCATATTAAAACCTTGTCTTGGACTAGGTAGACCCTATATAAACCTTGTCTTGGACTAGGTAGACCATATTAAACCTTGTCTTGGACTAGGTAGACCATATTAAAACCTTGTCTTGGACTAGGTAGACCATATTAAAACCTTGTCTTGGACTAGGTAGACCATATTAAAACCTTGTCTTGGACTAGGTAGACCATATTAAAACCTTGTCTTGGACTAGGTAGACCATATTAAAACCTTGTCTTGGACTAGGTAGACCCTATATAAACCTTGTCTTGGACTAGGTAGACCATATTAAAACCTTGTCTTGGACAAAACCTTGTCTTGGACTAGGTAGACCCTATATAAACCTTGTCTTGGACTAGGTAGACCATATTAAAACCTTGTCTTGGACTAGGTAGACCCTATATAAACCTTGTCTTGGACTAGGTAGACCATATTAAAACCTTGTCTTGGACTAGGTAGACCCTATTAAAACCTTGTCTTGGACTAGGTAGACCATATTAAAACCTTGTCTTGGACTAGGTAGACCATATTAAAACCTTGTCTTGGACTAGGTAGACCATATTAAAACCTTGTCTTGGACTAGGTAGACCATATTAAAACCTTGTCTTGGACTAGGTAGACCCTATATAAACCTTGTCTTGGACTAGGTAGACCATATTAAAACCTTGTCTTGGACTAGGTAGACCATATTAAAACCTTGTCTTGGACTAGGTAGACCCTATATAAACCTTGTCTTGGACTAGGTAGACCATATTAAAACCTTGTCTTGGACTAGGTAGACCCTATATAAACCTTGTCTTGGACTAGGTAGACCATATTAAAACCTTGTCTTGGACTAGGTAGACCCTATATAAACCTTGTCTTGGACTAGGTAGACCATATTAAAACCTTGTCTTGGACTAGGTAGACCATATTAAAACCTTGTCTTGGACTAGGTAGACCATATTAAAACCTTGTCTTGGACTAGGTAGACCCTATTAAAACCTTGTCTTGGACTAGGTAGACCATATTAAAACCTTGTCTTGGACTAGGTAGACCATATTAAAACCTTGTCTTGGACTAGGTAGACCATATTAAAACCTTGTCTTGGACTAGGTAGACCATATTAAAACCTTGTCTTGGACTAGGTAGACCATATTAAAACCTTGTCTTGGACTAGGTAGACCATATTAAAACCTTGTCTTGGACTAGGTAGACCCTATTAAAACCTTGTCTTGGACTAGGTAGACCATATTAAAACCTTGTCTTGGACTAGGTAGACCCTATATAAACCTTGTCTTGGACTAGGTAGACCATATTAAAACCTTGTCTTGGACTAGGTAGACCATATTAAAACCTTGTCTTGGACTAGGTAGACCATATTAAAACCTTGTCTTGGACTAGGTAGACCCTATATAAACCTTGTCTTGGACTAGGTAGACCATATTAAAACCTTGTCTTGGACTAGGTAGACCATATTAAAACCTTGTCTTGGCCTAGGTAGACCCTATTAAAACCTTGTCTTGGACTAGGTAGACCATATTAAAACCTTGTCTTGGACTAGGTAGACCATATTAAAACCTTGTCTTGGACTAGGTAGACCATATTAAAACCTTGTCTTGGACTAGGTAGACCATATATAAACCTTGTCTTGGACTAGGTAGACCATATTAAAACCTTGTCTTGGACTAGGTAGACCCTATTAAAACCTTGTCTTGGACTAGGTAGACCATATTAAAACCTTGTCTTGGACTAGGTAGACCCTATTAAAACCTTGTCTTGGACTAGGTAGACCATATTAAAACCTTGTCTTGGACTAGGTAGACCATATTAAAACCTTGTCTTGGACTAGGTAGACCCTATTAAAACCTTGTCTTGGACTAGGTAGACCATATTAAAACCTTGTCTTGGACTAGGTAGACCCTATATAAACCTTGTCTTGGACTAGGTAGACCCTATTAAAACCTTGTCTTGGACTAGGTAGACCATATTAAAACCTTGTCTTGGACTAGGTAGACCCTATATAAACCTTGTCTTGGACTAGGTAGACCATATTAAAACCTTGTCTTGGACTAGGTAGACCATATTAAAACCTTGTCTTGGACTAGGTAGACCATATTAAAACCTTGTCTTGGACTAGGTAGACCCTATTAAAACCTTGTCTTGGACTAGGTAGACCATATTAAAACCTTGTCTTGGACTAGGTAGACCATATTAAAACCTTGTCTTGGACTAGGTAGACCCTATATAAACCTTGTCTTGGACTAGGTAGACCATATTAAAACCTTGTCTTGGACTAGGTAGACCATATTAAAACCTTGTCTTGGACTAGGTAGACCCTATATAAACCTTGTCTTGGACTAGGTAGACCATATTAAAACCTTGTCTTGGACTAGGTAGACCATATTAAAACCTTGTCTTGGACTAGGTAGACCATATTAAAACCTTGTCTTGGACTAGGTAGACCATATTAAAACCTTGTCTTGGACTAGGTAGACCATATTAAAACCTTGTCTTGGACTAGGTAGACCCTATATAAACCTTGTCTTGGACTAGGTAGACCATATTAAAACCTTGTCTTGGACTAGGTAGACCATATTAAAACCTTGTCTTGGACTAGGTAGACCCTATATAAACCTTGTCTTGGACTAGGTAGACCATATTAAAACCTTGTCTTGGACTAGGTAGACCCTATATAAACCTTGTCTTGGACTAGGTAGACCATATTAAAACCTTGTCTTGGACTAGGTAGACCCTATTAAAACCTTGTCTTGGACTAGGTAGACCATATTAAAACCTTGTCTTGGACTAGGTAGACCATATTAAAACCTTGTCTTGGACTAGGTAGACCCTATTAAAACCTTGTCTTGGACTAGGTAGACCATATTAAAACCTTGTCTTGGACTAGGTAGACCCTATATAAACCTTGTCTTGGACTAGGTAGACCCTATTAAAACCTTGTCTTGGACTAGGTAGACCATATTAAAACCTTGTCTTGGACTAGGTAGACCCTATATAAACCTTGTCTTGGACTAGGTAGACCATATTAAAACCTTGTCTTGGACTAGGTAGACCATATTAAAACCTTGTCTTGGACTAGGTAGACCATATTAAAACCTTGTCTTGGACTAGGTAGACCCTATTAAAACCTTGTCTTGGACTAGGTAGACCATATTAAAACCTTGTCTTGGACTAGGTAGACCATATTAAAACCTTGTCTTGGACTAGGTAGACCCTATATAAACCTTGTCTTGGACTAGGTAGACCATATTAAAACCTTGTCTTGGACTAGGTAGACCATATTAAAACCTTGTCTTGGACTAGGTAGACCCTATATAAACCTTGTCTTGGACTAGGTAGACCATATTAAAACCTTGTCTTGGACTAGGTAGACCATATTAAAACCTTGTCTTGGACTAGGTAGACCATATTAAAACCTTGTCTTGGACTAGGTAGACCATATTAAAACCTTGTCTTGGACTAGGTAGACCATATTAAAACCTTGTCTTGGACTAGGTAGACCCTATATAAACCTTGTCTTGGACTAGGTAGACCATATTAAAACCTTGTCTTGGACTAGGTAGACCATATTAAAACCTTGTCTTGGACTAGGTAGACCCTATATAAACCTTGTCTTGGACTAGGTAGACCATATTAAAACCTTGTCTTGGACTAGGTAGACCCTATATAAACCTTGTCTTGGACTAGGTAGACCATATTAAAACCTTGTCTTGGACTAGGTAGACCATATTAAAACCTCGTCTTGGACTAGGTAGACCCTATATAAACCTTGTCTTGGACTAGGTAGACCATATTAAAACCTTGTCTTGGACTAGGTAGACCCTATATAAACCTTGTCTTGGTAGACCCTATATAATAGGTCCCTATTGATTCTACATAAGTTGTCTGGCTTTGTGTGGCATTCACATCACCCCTAACCTAGACTGGACACTTCATGTTCAAAACAACTCTCTCCAAAATCAAAACCACCGGCTTCCTCCTCCGTTGACTAGACAAGGTAGTCAACCCCCACTCTGTCAAACTAGTTTATCATGCACACCTACACTCACACATATCCTACAACCTCCTTTTCTAGGGCACCTACCCCCAAGCAAAAAGAATCTTTAATACCCAAAAACAAGCGGTCTGCATTATTGCAGGAGCATCCTGCCGTAACACATGCAAACCTCTCTTCATAACTCTCAAAATCCTTACCCTCACCTGCACCCTCGTTCAAATTGCAAGCACCCTAGTCAGATCCCACCCTGACCTATTCCCACCTGACTCCTCCGTTCACTCCCACGCAACGAGTAGAAGTCAGGATATACTTACCCTCACCTGCACCCTCGTTCAAATTGCAAGCACCCTAGTCAGATCCCACCCTGACCTATTCCCACCTGACTCCTCCGTTCACTCCCACACAACGAGTAGAAGTCAGGAAATCCTTACCCTCACCTGCACCCTCGTTCAAATTGCAAGCACCCTAGTCAGATCCCACCCTGACCTATTCCCACCTGACTCCTCCGTTCACTCCCACGCAACGAGTAGAAGTCAGGAAATCCTTACCCTCACCTGCACCCTCGTTCAAATTGCAAGCACCCTAGTCAGATCCCACCCTGACCTATTCCCACCTGACTCCTCCGTTCACTCCCACACAACGAGTAGAAGTCAGGAAATCCTTACCCTCACCTGCACCCTCGTTCAAATTGCAAGCACCCTAGTCAGATCCCACCCTGACCTATTCCCACCTGACTCGTTCACTCCCACGCAACGAGTAGAAGTCAGGAAATCCTTACCCTCACCTGCACCCTCGTTCAAATTGCAAGCACCCTAGTCAGATCCCACCCTGACCTATTCCCACCTGACTCCTCCGTTCACTCCCACACAACGAGTAGAAGTCAGGAAATCCTTACCCTCACCTGCACCCTCGTTCAAATTGCAAGCACCCTAGTCAGATCCCACCCTGACCTATTCCCACCTGACTCCTCCGTTCACTCCCACGCAACGAGTAGAAGTCAGGAAATCCAAGCCCTCACCTGCACCCTCGTTCAAATTGCAAGCACCCTAGTCAGATCCCACCCTGACCTATTCCCACCTGACTCCTCCGTTCACTCCCACGCAACGAGTAGAAGTCAGGATATACTTACCCTCACCTGCACCCTCGTTCAAATTGCAAGCACCCTAGTCAGATCCCACCCTGACCTATTCCCACCTGACTCCTCCGTTCACTCCCACACAACGAGTAGAAGTCAGGAAATCCTTACCCTCACCTGCACCCTCGTTCAAATTGCAAGCACCCTAGTCAGATCCCACCCTGACCTATTCCCACCTGACTCCTCCGTTCACTCCCACGCAACGAGTAGAAGTCAGGAAATCCTTACCCTCACCTGCACCCTCGTTCAAATTGCAAGCACCCTAGTCAGATCCCACCCTGACCTATTCCCACCTGACTCCTCCGTTCACTCCCACACAACGAGTAGAAGTCAGGAAATCCTTACCCTCACCTGCACCCTCGTTCAAATTGCAAGCACCCTAGTCAGATCCCACCCTGACCTATTCCCACCTGACTCGTTCACTCCCACGCAACGAGTAGAAGTCAGGAAATCCGAGCCCTCCCCCATAAAACCACACTTTTCAAACACAACCCCCGATACCTTTGTATCAACATCTACAAACACCTTCCTGCCCTCGTCAAAGACTCCCCAACCTTCAGCTGCTTTGACTTTAAACTGCATATCTTCCTTCTCAACAACCACTTCTACTCCCTTGATGAATATTAAAACCTTTCTAACAATTTGCAAAACTGTCATCTGTCAATAATCTTCATCTATTTTTATTATTACCTTTATTATTATTATTATTTAGCAGTGGTGTAGTCGAGGGTGTACGCGGGTATACGCGCGTATACCCAAAACAACTTTTTGACAACGAGCGTATACCAAAAAAAATATACAGGGTATACGCCCAATAAATACTCTTTGAAAAACTTTAAAATGTGTTTTGCAACAACAATTCTTAATCTCCCTACAACCTGCATTATAAAAACTGGAAAAGCAAAGTTTATTCTGAAAAGTGGGTAGTCCGTGTATAGTAGGGGTTCGTATGATCTGGATGGATATGCAATGGTTTTTCCAAGCAGTCAACGTACTCATTCAACCCACCCGAGGAAAGCGCGATTGCAGCTACCCCAACACCAAGTAGTAGTTTTAATGTTGATAGGAATTAACTATCTATGAACTATAAACTAGTGAATAGACTAAAGGTAAAGAATTAGAAACACCCCCCATCCAGTACCTAACCTAGTGATGACCACGGCGTTTAGAACTCAATGCCTGATAACCCAGCGTATACCCAAAAACAAATAATGTAGGACTTCACCACTGGTCATTTCTATTATACTTCACCCCAACCAATATTCTAAGCCTACACTAAAGTTAACCTGACTTTGCTTATACTTGTATACTGTTCTTATCACAGACAAAAATAAATACAATACAATACTAATTTTCTCACCAGTTATTTGGTTAAGTCAAGAGTTGTGATTGGAAACAATGGAATCAAACCTAAACCACAAATCCATGGAAATAAAATCACATCACTTGGATCTGTAGAAATAAATTTATTGGTTACAAACCTATATTTACTTTCTTGTCTCTAGAATTGTCTTCCATTAGAACGCTTTACCGGCCAAATTAAATATTAACTCAGTGTTTTTATCCCTCGGTGTTGCTTGATTTTAATCCACGACAATATCACATCTTAATCCTGATTAATCCATCTTCTAACTTCCAAAGTCTCCAACCATAGTCTCTAGCCACTTGATGTAAACTTAGCACTAGTTTTAACAAAAACTATTTCAACTGGGTTATGAATGCTAAGTGAAGAACAACTGAATTTCCCAACGTTTCGTAACTTGTACCTGTTACTTTATCAAGGGTAAGAGCAGTCCTGACAATTTTCCAATAACAAAAGAACCACATAAAATTATAACAATTACCAAGTTCAAGCTTCCTAAATGCATCTAAATAAAATAATCAGAGTCAATAACTTAAAAACTGATGTATTATGTATTTTCTGAAATAAGATCCCAAACAAATTGGCGTACCTACATTAGGAAAATTGTCAGGACTGGTTTCACCCTTGATAAAGTAACAGCCAAACTTTACAAACAAATATCTTGTATATTTTTATATTTCAGACAATCCACTATTTGTTAAAGAATGTGACATTGAGAAGATGTATTTTCATCTCTTCGTGGCGATTCTGACCAAAGTCGATGGCAGATAAAACTCAACCGTTTTCCTTTTGACAAAACACTTGTCGCCTTTTGTGGGGCCGAGCAAAATCTTACTTATTCTAGAAGCAAAGTTATCTAAGAGTTTATGTGAACAAGTGATAGGCAGCAAGTGATAGGCAACAAGTGATAGGCAACAAGTGATAGGCAACAGGTGGAAGTCAGGGTTCAAGTTCCCGTTTGGGACGGTTATTAGTGTTGTTAATAATAAAATACCCCACGTATTGCAAGCGTTTGCAATTCAAGTCAGACTGTGATTATTCACAGCCTCTTGGTTCTACTCCTTGGAGATCCGTCATTCTCATCAAATACACTTAAATAGCCTCACAAAGCCAGTGTCCAAATAGCTAAATGGATTAGAGCAACACCCACGACAGGTGGTTTCAAACAATGTTTGAGAAGTTACTTTTGAGAGGTTTACTATCATGAATAGATTTCAGTTAATTAATTTAATAAATCTAGGCTACCTAGACCTTGCCTTGGTCTCATGGATTCTTTAGAGAAGGAAGCCAAGTATTTTATCACAAGTATTAAACAAAGTGAGTGATAATCATTACACGTTACATTGCCTGGTAAAGTTGTCGTGGTGATGTCGGTGAATGTTTTCTCTGCGACAGAGCCGAGGATTGTCAGAACACAACAAGCGATCGAACTTCAGCTCCTCAGATCCAACTGGCTGATGAAAGAATCCTTCAGATTGTTCTTCATCATGACACACCGTTCTTTGCGGGCCGCTAATAAACTGAAACAGGAATGAAATGTCTGTAAGTTGTCAAGTTAGATGAACACAGAGAAACTGCTCTGTGAGATGGCAGATAAATAAACTAGTGTACGCTGTAAAGAATTGAAAACGCTAGGTTAGCGATTCTATGGCAATAGTCTGGCAATAGCATCCAAAACCTTTCAAGTACTAACCTGTTTTGTTTGACATCAGCCACCGTTATTCTTGTGAATTCTGCATTGAAAAAAGTAGCCGATGCGATCGTCTCCTATATGAAGGGTTAAGACTCCTCGAAGTTGACATGGGACATGTCACAAAACTTTGCTCGCAAACCTTTGATCGCAAACCCACCACAAGCCACGAGCCTTCAAACACGCGGTGAAACCTGACAGTTCAGTTTGACAGAAGGAGATCTCGCCGCCAAACATTGGAGCAAAGCGCATCGCCGCTCGATCTGTCGGGCAAACAGTGAACTAGATCATCGAAAGCTAGCGCCTGACAGATAGGCAACCCGTGACACGAGAAACTCGCTAAATAATAATATAATAATGTGATGATGTAAACATGGAAAGAGGGAATGTGCATGATGACGAAGTGAGAGGTTGGAGGGGAGACAGTTGACAGTTGCTACACGTGTAATCGATGACAGTTAGATAATATATTGACTGTGTTCTGTCATCGTCAGCTGTTTGCAGTGGTCAGTATATACTGAACAACACGGGGCGGTGGTCAGTATAATCTGGACAACACGGGGCGGTGGTTGTGTTTAATCGAGTATCATGGAAAGTGTCAGAATATTAACCAAGTCATGACGTGGTCGCTGGGCAAGACGGTGTTGTTCCGTACAGCAATCATCGTGGGCATGGCATCAGTAGCGACTACCATCATCTACTTGTCACCCGTGCCAGGTAAACGCCCCCCCCCCTACCCCCCCACCCCCCCACCACAGCCCTCTCAACAAACTCTATCACTAAACGAAGTGTTACACTTGATTGCATTGTTCTAGCTCGTCATATTTTAACAGGTCACTATGACAACGCCACTTTGATCGTAGAGAAAGTTTGTGCTGGATGGTAACCATAGCAACCACGACTCTAATAAACACTGCCAGTGGCGTGGTGTGCAAACTTTCTCCACGGCCTTCTAGTGAACACTGCCAGTGGCGTACGGGTGTAAACTTTCTCCACGGCTTGCTTGGGTCGCGGGGCTAGGTGACAATAGGTGGCCGGGACAAAGCAGAATCTTTGCACAAAACACGCGTAAAGATTTCTCATTCAATAAACAATTCAATAAACAATTGAATTGAAAGTAAGGGACATGGGTTCGATAAATCCAGTTGGTAGTCAGTGTGAGTTGAACTGCGTCGTTAAACAGACGCCATGTCTGATCGCTCTTGTGTGCTTCGTTCAGCCATCGTGTTGTGCCTCGCCTCATTGGTTGCTACAATCCTCTGGCTGACTCCAATACCTGGCAAGTAGTCACCCATCCTGCATCCAATACCTGGCAAGCAGTCACCCATCCTGCATCCAATACCTAGTAAGCAGTCATCCATCCTGCATCCAATACCTGACCCAGTGCAGTGTAGCTTAATTTTCATCCCTCCAACCTCTCTCCCGAACAGAACTGGTCATGTGTATGATGGTCACCCATCAAATACCTGACCCAGTGCAGTGTTGCTTAATTTTCATCCCTCCAACCTCTCTCCCGAACAGAACTGGTCATGTGTATGATGATCACCCATCCAATACCTGACCCAGCACAGTGTTGCTTAACTTTCATCCCTCCAACCTCTCTCCCGAACAGAACTGGTCATGTGTATGATGGTCACCCATCCAATACCTGACGCAGCGCAGTGTTGCTTAACTTTCATCCCTCCAACCTCTCTCCCGAACAGAACTGGTCATGTGTATGATGGTCACCCATCCAATACCTGACCCAGCGCAGTGTTGCTTAACTTTCATCCCTCCAACCTCTCTCCCCAACAGAACTGGTCATGTGTATGATGGTCACCCATCTAATACCTGACCCAGCGCAGTGTTGCTTAACTTTCATCCCTCCAGCCTCTCTCCCGAACAGAACTGGTCATGTGTATGATGGTCTCCCATCCAATACCTGACCCAGCGCAGTGTTGCTTAACTTTCATCCCTCCAGCCTCTCTCCCGAACAGAACTGGTCATGTGTATGATGATCACCCATCCAATACCTGACCCAGCGCAGTGTTGCTTAACTTTCATCCCTCCAACCTCTCTCCCGAACAGAACTGGTCATGTGTATGATGGTAACCCATCCAATACCTGACCCAGCGCAGTGTTGCTTAACTTTCATCCCTCCAACCTCTCTCCCGAACAGAACTGGTCATATGTATGATGGTCACCCATCCAATACCTGACCCAGCGCAGTGTTGCTTAACTTTCATCCCTCCAACCTCTCTCCCGAACAGAACTGGTCATGTGTATGATGGTAACCCATCCAATACCTGACCCAGCGCAGTGTTGCTTAACTTTCATCCCTCCAACCTCTCTCCCGAACAGAACTGGTCATGTGTATGATGGTAACCCATCCAATACCTGACTCAGCGCAGTGTTACTTAACTTCCATCCCTCCAACCTCTCTCCCGAACAGAACTGGTCATGTGTATGATGGTCATCCATCCAATACGGTGACCCAGCGCAGTGTTGCTTAACTTCGGTATATGTCAGGTATATTAAAGGTCACGACTGACTGGATTGTTTTTCAGGCCAGGAGTTCATCAGCTGTCAACGAGATTGCAATGATCTTGAAATGCCAATGATCTGCCGGGTCACCCTGTTGCTGGAGTTAGTGCGCACATCTGACAGGTAAGTTGTCATGGAGACATG
Organism: Protonemura montana; assembly: GCA_947568835.1. Taxonomy (NCBI): domain Eukaryota; kingdom Metazoa; phylum Arthropoda; class Insecta; order Plecoptera; family Nemouridae; genus Protonemura; species Protonemura montana. Next base: position 32,853,025 of record OX387602.1, on the reverse strand, counting down.
TCATGCTTTGAGTTGTGTAATCGTATGTCTCTTTATTTGCAGCGCACTCGACGGCTGCTCCGGGAACGAAACGAGCCGAGGAAACCCGAACTGCGACGGAAACAACCGATGGGTGATGGTCGCCAACCGCCAACTGCCCGGCCCAAGCATTCACGTAGGTTAGGTTAGGTTAGGTTAGGTTAGGTTAGGTTAGGTTAGGTTAGGTTAGGTTAGGTTAGGTTAGGTTAGGTTAGGTTAGGTTAGGTTATGTCAGGTTAGGTTATGTCAGGTTAGGTTAGGTTAGGTTAGGTTAGGTTAGGTCAGGTTATGTCAGGTTAGGTTAGGTTAAGTTTGGTTAGGTTTGGTTTGGTTAGGTTAGGTTAGGTTCGGTTCAGTTCGGTTAGGTTAGGTTAGGTTAGGTTAGGTTAGGTTTGGTTTGGTTAGACACATAGCGAGGTATTGCCAGCATAAGAAGCCTAGAGAAGGTTATAATTTCTATCCTCGCCAGGTCTGCCAAGATGACATCCTCGTGGTGGACGTGGTCAACAAAATTTCTGGCATAGAAACGGCCGTGCATTGGAGAGGACAAAGCGTGCGTGAGACTCCCTTCATGGACGGCGTCCCTATGATAACTCAATGTCCGATCCACGCAGGAACAACTTTCCAGTACAAGCTCCGAGCCACCGACGCCGGCACACACCTGTGGCATGCGCTAGCACCGCCAGGTATATACTTTATTAACAGCCCTACAGTGTCCAAGTAGCTCAGTTGGTTAGAGCAACACTCGCGACAGGTGGAGATCGGGGTCCAAGTAGCTCAATTGGTTAGAGCAACACCCGCGACAGGTGGAGATCGGGGTCCAAGTAGTTCAATTGGTTAGAGCAACACCCGCGACAGGTGGAGATCGGGGTCCAAGTAGCTCAATTGGTTAGAGCAACACCCGCGACAGGTGGAGATCGGGGTCCAAGTAGCTCAATTGGTTAGAGCAACACCCGCGACAGGTGGAGATCGGGGTCCAAGTAGCTCAATTGGTTAGAGCAACACTCGCGACAGGTGGAGATCGGGGTCCAAGTAGCTCAATTGGTCAGAGCAACACCCGCGACAGGTGGAGATCGGGGTCCAAGTAGCTCAATTGGTTAGAGCAACACCCGCGACAGGTGGAGATCGGGGTCCAAGTAGCTCAATTGGTTAGAGCAACACCCGCGACAGGTGGAGATCAGGGTCCAAGTAGCTCAATTGGTTAGAGCAACACCCGCGACAGGTGGAGGTCGGGATTTCAACATGGCCAGTATGTATAAGTATTGGTCCTTGGTTCTAGCTCTGGAAAGCGATGGTTTGGTTGGGGCGTTGATTGTACGACAGCCACGAGTTCGAACCCCGCACGCTGCACTCTATGACCGCGATGAAGTCGACCACGTGGCCGTGATCAGCACCAGCACAGACGGCCGGGCTTTGTTGGTGAACGGACTTCGAGCCCCGGTGAGTTGAGCTGAGTCAGTGGTCGTATGAAATTTAATTTCGATATTTCTCGTAGGTTAACTCGCTTTTGTGACTTTTCACACTCAAAAGATATCCATCAATGTTATCTCAACGATTGATAAACACATAACGATATTAAAAAGCGAGTTAACCTACGAGAAATTTCGAAATTAAAATTCATACGACACTGGCTCCACTTAACGTGATGTTCCGGTACTCTGCATTTTTGTCGGTAAGGTAGTAATTTGGTGGCCATCTTTCACGCAGAGACTGTTACATCGACGTTTTTTCTCCACCTACAACATACACACAACGGTTAAACTCAATAAATCAATCAACTAATCAACCAATTAATCGATCAATCGCTCTGCGTTAGCCTCGTTAGCGTTATACTTTAGCCACTTTATTGATTTTAAACATTAAAACTTAAATAACTCCCTTAATATTAATCGGTGACAAAATCTGAGGGGTGCATTCGACTTCCCTTGAAATTTCACCCCTGTTGACACCCCTCGCTGGTCAAAATCCATCACTTGAAATTCCACTCAAAAAATATTGAAAAAATCAATGGACTAACGTTTTTTCTTGATTTTTGAAGATTCGCTCATACTATGGTCTAAGGGGTAATTTGCACCCCCGATCACGATGGGCTAATTAGATTTTGCGTTAGCCTTATACTTTAGCAGCTACATCGATTTTAAACATTAAAACTTGAATAACTCCCTTAATATTAATCTGAGACAAAATCAGAGGGGTGCATTCTACTTCCCTTGAAATTTCACCCATGTTGACACCCCTCGCGGGTCAAAATCCATCACTTGAAATTCCACTAAAAAAATATTGAAAAAATCAATGGACTAACCCCTTACGTTTTTTCTTGATTTTTGAAGATTCGCTCATACAATGGTCTAAGGGGTAGTTTGCACCCCCGAACACGATGGGCTAATTAGATTTTGCGTTAGCCTTATACTTTAGCAGCTACATCGATTTTAAACATTCAAACTTGAATAACTCCCTTAATATTAATCTGAGACAAATCAGAGGTGTGCATTCGACTTCCCTTGAAATTTCACCCCTGTTGACACCCCTCGCGGGTCAAAATCCATCACTTGAAATTCCACTAAAAAAATATGAAAAAATCAATGGATTAACCCCTTACGTTTTTTCTTGATTTTTGAAGATTCGCTCATACTATGGTCTAAGGGGTAGTTTGCACCCCCGAACACGATGGGCTAATTAGATTATGCGTTAGCCTTATACTTTAGCAGCTACATCGATATTAAACATTAAAACTTGAATAAATTCCTTAATATTAATCTGAGACAAAATCAGAGGGGTGCATTCGACTTCTCTTGAAATTTTACCCCTGTTGACACCCCTCGCGGGTCAAAATCCATCACTTGAAATTCGACTCAAAAAATATTGAAAAAATCAATGGATTAACCCCTTACGTTTTTTCTTGATTTTTGAAGATTCGCTCATACTATAGTCTAAGGGGTAGTTTGCACCCCCGAACACGATGGGCTAATTAGATTTTGCGTTAGCCTTATACTTTAGCAGCTACATCGATTTTAAACATTCAAACTTGAATAACTCCCTTAATATTAATCTGAGACAAAATCAGAGGGGTGCATTCGACTTCCCTTGAAATTTCACCCCTGTTGACAACCCTCGCGGTTCAAAATCCATCACTTGAAATTCCACTCAAAAAATATGAAAAAATCAATGGATTAACCCCTTACGTTTTTTCTTGATTTTTGAAGATTCGCTCATACTATAGTCTAAGGGGTAGTTTGCACCCCCGAACACGATGGGCTAATTAGATTATGCGTTAGCCTTATACTTTAGCAGCTACATCGATTTTAAACATTCAAACTTGAATAACTCCCTTAATATTAATCTGAGACAAAATCAGAGGGGTGCATTCGACTTCCCTTGAAATTTCACCCCTGTTGACACCCCTCGCGGGTCAAAATCCATCACTTGAAATTCCACTCAAAAAATATGAAAAAATCAATGGATTACCCTTACGTTTTTTCTTGATTTTTGAAGATTCGCTCATACTATGGTCTAAGGGGTAGTTTGCACCCCCGAACACGATGGGCTAATTATATTTTGCGTTAGCCTTATACTTTAGCAGCTATATCGATTTTAAACATTAAAACTTGAATAACTCCCTTAATTTTAATTTGAGACAAAATCAGAGGGGTGCATTCGACTTCCCTTGAAATTTCACCCCTGTAGACACCCCTCGCGGGTCAAAATCCATCACTTGAAATTCCACTCAAAAAATATTGCAAAAATCAATGATCGATCAATCAACTTTGCTCTGTCTCCAGGTTTCCTCTCGGATGTCGCTGGTCTCTGGATCTCGTCATCGTCTACGTCTTGTGAACTCAGTAGGATTGCAACAGGGAGGGCGTTGCTCTGTCTTGGTTTCACTTGACAGTCACGTGATGATCGTCATAGCACTCGACGGTAAACCTATTAAACAATGGACGGCGACAAGAGTCGAACTCGGTGCAGGTTGGTTCAATTTGCACTCTTATTTGTTATTGTTTTTTACCTTGAATACAGTCTTAAAAAGCTCTTACTGCAGGTAGAATAGCTTCAGCAGAATGTACAGACTATTGTCTGTAATGAACGGAGTTAAATGAACATAAATTCAAAGTATCATTAACTTCCTAATACCTAATTGTACACCTAATTGTATACCCATATACCTAATACGTCAAATACCTAATTGTATACCTAATATACCTAAATGACCAGTGGTGAAGTCCTACATTATTTGTTTTTGGGTATACGCTGGGTTATCAGGCATTGAGTTCTAAACGCCGTGGTCATCACTAGGTTAGGTACTGGATGGGGGGTGTTTCTAATTCTTTACCTTTAGTCTATTCACTAGTTTATAGTTCATAGATAGTTAATTCCTATCAACACTAAAACTACTACTTGGTGTTGGGGTAGCTGCAATCGCGCTTTCCTCGGGTGCGTTGAATGAGTACGTTGACTGCTTGGAAAAACCATTGCATACCCATCCAGATCATACGAACCCCTACTATACACGGACTACCCACTTTTCAGAATAAACTTTGCTTTTCCAGTTTTTATAATGTAGGTTGTAGGGAGACTAAGAATTGTTGTTGCAAAACACATTTTAAAGTTTTTCAAAGAGTATTTATTGGGCGTATACCCTGTATATTTTTTTTGGTATACGCTCGGTGTCACAAAGTGTTTTGGGTATACGCGCGTATACGCGGGTATACCCTCGACTGCACCACTGCTAAATACCTAATTGTAAAAACGTCCAAACTTCTAAAGTTAGCGGTCATAAAGTTCTTGAACATTTTATAAACATTTTGAGAAATTTACGTCAAATTAGAGAACAAAATATTACCTCTGCAAATTTTGTTTAACTCGGAGAAAAAATGCGATAAAATGCTCGTTCATAAAGCGTAATTACTATTAAATATAATTAAGTATAGTATTTTATATTTAGTAGTATTTTATATTAAATAAATATAATATTGTTATTAAATATTAAATATTTCTAAATAGATTTAATATTACGGGGAAAGAAAATGCCGCAAAATTTAATAAACCGTTTGCTGGATATTGATCGCGGCGTGAATTTAAAATTAGTTTGATTTGAATTCACGCCTTCAGTCGCGCTCTGTGAGCAAACCATGAACTAACTCGACTACACAACAACTTTCCCCAACAGGTAGCGCAATATGTCACATTACACAGGGCAGTGATAGCTAGCACGTTAGCGCTCCTACTTTTAGAATTGTTCGTGTGTATGTTCTTGTGTTTGTTCGGCTTGTCTGAGCCACTTGGACTCACGTACTGTTGCTTTGCAGGCGAGCGAGCTGATGTAGTGGTCCTTGCTTCACATCCCGAGGGAGGCGATTTCTCTCTACGCGTACAAAGCGCGTGCGCAGACCACGTGTTGCCAGGCGACGCCGTGCTCAGCTACGCAGCGACGACCGGCGTCGCGACGCCGACGCTCGAAGTCCCAACATCTGACGTCACGTTAAGCACGCGTCTCGACGCTGTCAGTTGTTTGTCACGCGTCTGTTTACCCGAGCTGCGCGCGCAGCACGTGATGAATGACGCACTGCGCAGCGTAAACACTGACGTCACCATCTCACTGCGCTTCAAGGTCACTGACGTCACGACCAACCAATCATCAACTTTGTCCTGGGGTGAGTTGGTAGCCCTGCACGTGTAGTACTGGAGTGAGTTGGTAGCCCTGCACGTGTAGTACTGGAGTGAGTTGGTAGCCCTGCACGTGTAGTACTGGAGTGAGTTGGTAGCCCTGCACGTGTAGTACTGGAGTGAGTTGGTAGCCCTGCACGTGTAGTACAGGAGTGAGTTGGTAGCCCTGCACGTGTAGTACTGGAGTGAGTTGGTAGCCCTGCACGTGTAGTACTGGAGTGAGTTGGTAGCCCTGCACGTGTAGTACTGGAGTGAGTTGGTAGCCCTGCACGTGTAGTACAGGAGTGAGTTGGTAGCCCTGCACGTGTAGTACTGGAGTGAGTTGGTAGCCCTGCACGTGTAGTACAGGAGTGAGTTGGTAGCCCTGCACGTGTAGTACAGGAGTGAGTTGGTAGCCCTGCACGTGTAGTACAGGAGTGAGTTGGTAGCCCTGCACGTGTAGTACAGGAGTGAGTTGGTAGCCCTGCACGTGTAGTACAGGAGTGAGTTGGTAGCCCTGATAATACGTTGTCTGCTCTGGTTGCAGGTTATCGCCGCCAGGTGCCAGAGGTCAACGGCCTGACATTCAGTTCACCTTCAACGCCGATGTTAACTCAACCAGACGACGCCGTCGAGTCTCGGCGCTGCAGTCGCGGTCGACGCCCACCACACTGCGTTGACCTTGAAGTACCCTGCGAGTGCGAACACGTGGTTGACGTCCCACTCGGCAGCTCAGTCGAGTTGCTTCTCGTTGACGCTGGTAGGTGGTGTTCATGTTTCATAGGGCACCGAGCACAGGGACCCGAGCATAGGGACCCGAGCACAGGGACCCGAGCATAGGGACCCGAGCACAGGGACCCGAGCACAGGGACCCGAGCTCAGGGACCCGAGCACAGGGACCCGAGCACAGGGACCCGAGCCCAGGGACCCGAGCACAGGGACCCAAGCACAGGGACCCGAGCACAGGGACCCGAGCACAGGGACCCGAGCACAGGGACCCGAGCCCAGGGACCCGAGCTCAGGGACCTGAGCACAGGGACCGGAGCACAGGGACCCGAGCACAGGGACCCAAGCACAGGGACCCGAGCACAGTGACCCGAGCACAGGGACCCGAGCACAGGGACCCGAGCACAGGGACCCGAGCACAGGGACCCGAGCACAGGGACCCGAGCACAGGGACCCGAGCACAGGGACCCGAGCATAGGGACCCGAGCACAGGGACCCGAGCATAGGGACCCGAGCACAGGGACCCGAGCATAGGGACCCGAGCACAGGGACCCGAGCACAGGGACCCGAGCACAGGGACCCAATCACAGGGACCCGAGCACAGGGACCCGAGCACAGGGACCCGAGCACAGGGACCCGAGCACAGGGACCCGAGCACAGGGACCCGAGCACAGGGACCCGAGCACAGGGACCCGAGCACAGGGACCCGAGCACAGGGACCCGAGCACAGGGACCCGAGCATAGGGACCCGAGCACAGGGACCCGAGCACAGGGACCCGAGCACAGGGACCCGAGCACAGGGACCCGAGCACAAGGACCCGAGCATAGGGACCCGAGCACAGGGACCCGAGCACAGGGACCCGAGCACAGGGACCCGAGCACAGGGACCCGAGCACAGGGACCCGAGCACAGGGACCCGAGCATAGGGACCCGAGCACAGGGACCCGAGCACAGGGACCCGAGCACAGGTAGTTAAGAGTTACCTTCTTGTTTCAGGGTTGAACCTGACTCAGCAAGTCTTCCACCTCCACGGTCACAGTTTCCACGTGGTCGGGTCTCGAACCCGGATCCCAACCCATGACGAGAAGGATGGATCGGTGGAGGGGGAGGAGGGGGAGTTGCTAACCCGGAACCTCCTGAACGCCGTCGAAAAGGACACAGTGACTGTGCCGCGAGGAGGCGAAGTCGCTCTGCGCTTTGTTGCCGACAATCCTGGTACAGTGACTCTGGTTCAGTGACTCTGGTTCAGTGACTCTGGTTAAGTGACTCTGGTTCAGTGACTCTGGTACAGTGACTCTGGTTCAGTGACTCTGGTTCAGTGACTCTGGTTCAGTGACTCTGGTTCAGTGACTCTGGTTAAGTGACTCTGGTTCAGTGACTCTGGTACAGTGACTCTGGTTCAGTGACTCTGGTTCAGTGACTCTGGTTCAGTGACTCTGGTACAGTGACTCTGGTACAGTGACTCTGGTTCAGTGACTCTGGTTAAGTGACTCTGGTACAGTGACTCTGGTACAGTGGCTCTGGTACAGTGACTCTGGTTCAGTGACTCTGGTTCAGTGACTCTGGTACAGTGACTCTGGTTCAGTGACTCTGGTACAGTGACTCTGGTACAGTGACTCTGGTTCAGTGACTCTGGTTCAGTGACTCTGGTTCAGTGACTCTGGTACAGTGACTCTGGTTCAGTGACTCTGGTACAGTGACTCTGGTTCAGTGACTCTGGTACAGTGACTCTGGTTCAGTGACTCTGGTTCAGTGACTCTGGTACAGTGACTCTGGTTCAGTGACTCTGGTTCAGTGACTCTGGTACAGTGACTCTGGTTCAGTGACTCTGGTTAAGTGACTCTGGTTCAGTGACTCTGGTTCAGTGACTCTGGTTAAGTGACTCTGGTACAGTGACTCTGGTTCAGTGACTCTGGTTCAGTGACTCTGGTACAGTGACTCTGGTTCAGTGACTCTGGTTCAGTGACTCTGGTTAAGTGACTCTGGTACAGTGACTCTGGTTCAGTGACTCTGGTTCAGTGACTCTGGTTCAGTGACTCTGGTTCAGTGACTCTGGTTCAGTGACTCTGGTACAGTGGCTCTGGTTCAGTGACTCTGGTTAAGTGACTCTGGTACAGTGACTCTGGTTCAGTGACTCTGGTTCAGTGACTCTGGTACAGTGACTCTGGTTCAGTGACTCTGGTTCAGTGACTCTGGTTCAGTGACTCTGGTTCAGTGACTCTGGTATAATAAAGTGGTTGTGTTACTCGCAGGGTTCTGGCTTCTGGCTGCTGCTGGTGAACCTGGATTCAACGTCGTCTTGAAAGTCGGCGTCACTGGGGATGTACCTCAAACTCCAGCAGCGTTTCCTCGATGTCGAGGCTTCGTGGGTCCCGACTTCTTCCTCATCTAGAACACCTTACAGCGGTACGCCATCTTGGAAGAGCTCTCAGAAGAAAGTGATGGCTTCTTGTACGTCGTGTGTTTAACAACTCGTGTGCCTGGAGGCGACTCAATCTCGGTCCTCGAATCACCGATCATCTTTCACAAAGCAATTTCAAATGTGATACAAATTTGTAGAATAGTTTTTTGGCCGGACGCGACTTGTTGCTTGCAAATTAGTACTTAAATCAAGCGATAGAGTCGAATTGTTGAGAAAGTTTGGCTAAAATTAGCCAATAGGCGAGCTTATGACGCCACTAATATTAGCCAATAGGCAAGCTTATGACGTCACTAATATTAGCCAATAGGCAAGCTAATGACGTCACTAATATTAGCCAATAGGCGAGCTAATGACGTCATGCATTGCTGTTGGATCGAGTACGCTTGTTGTTGCTAGTGCCTACAAAAGATGGCCGCTATTGGGTCAGTAGAACGAAGGAAATAAATATAACTTAAATAACGAGGCGTTGAAATAATCCCAGCAAGACCAGCTCCTGTCAGTTGAAGATATACACTTGATATAAAACAGCTGTTGACGAGAGAAGTAATCAAATGTTTACATACAAAGCTCACAGTCAACTCCTTCACAGTCAACTTCTTCACAGTCAACCTTCACAGATGAAACTCTCGACTTGAATGATAACTAACCTAACCTAACCTGAAAGTGACAGGAGCGTGACGTCATTGTTGTCTATGTACACTTTACTTCGTCTTGTCTGCAATAAACGCGGTGGCAATAAACGGCAACTTTGTTTTATATCCTACTTCCGGTCCGCACTTCGCCCAACAATCAATTGTCTTACTGAGCTAAACAGGATATGACAGGACAAGTATCAAGGTGGCCTAACATTGCATGACATTGCATTGCAAGGCATGACATTGCATGGCATGACATTGCATGGCCTAACATTGCATGACATTGCATGACCTAACATTGCATGACATTGCATGGCCTAACATTGCATGACATTGCATGGCCTAACATTGCATGACATTGCATGGCCTAACATTGCATGACATTGCATGGCCTAACATTGCATGACATTGCATGACATTGCAAGGCATGACATTGCAAGGCATGACATTGCAAGGCCTAACATTGCATGACATGACATTGCATGGCCTAACATTGCATGACATGACATTGCATGGCATGACATTGCATGACATTGCATGGCCTAACATTGCATGACATTGCAAGGCCTAACATTGCAAGGCCTAACATTGCAAGGCCTAACATTGCATGGCATGACATTGCATGACATTGCATGACATTGCAAGGCCTAACATTGCAAGGCCTAACATTGCAAGGCCTAACATTGCATGGCATGACATTGCATGGCCTAACATTGCATGACATTGCATGACATTGCATGACATTGCAAGGCCTAACATTGCAAGGCATGACATTGCAAGGCCTAACATTGCAAGGCATGACATTGCAAGGCCTAACATTGCAAGGCATGACATTGCAAGGCATGACATTGCATGGCCTAACATTGCAAGGCATGACATTGCATGGCCTAACATTGCATGACATTGCATGGCCTAACATTGCATGACATTGCATGGCCTAACATTGCATGACATGACATTGCATGGCCTAACATTGCATGGCCTAACATTGCATGGCATGACATTGCATGGCATGACATGGCCTAACATTGCAAGGCATTGCATGGCATGGCCAGGCAAGGCATGGCATGGCATGGCATGGCATGGCATGGCATGGCAAGGCATGGCATGGCCAGGCAAGGCATGGCATGGCAAGGCATGGCATGGCATGGCATGGCAAGGCATGGCATGGCCAGGCAAGGCATGGCATGGCATGGCATGGCATGGCATGGCATGGCATGGCATGGCAAGGCATGGCATGGCATGGCATGGCATGGCAAGGCATGGCATGGCATGGCATGGCAAGGCAAGGCATGGCATGGCCAGGCAAGGCATGGCAAGGCAAGGCATGGCATGGCATGGCATGGCATGGCATGGCATGGCATGGCATGGCATGGCAAGGCATGGCAAGGCATGGCAAGGCATGGCATGGCAAGGCATGGCATGGCATGGCATGGCATGGCATGGCAAGGCAAGGCATGGCATGGCATGGCAAGGCATGGCATGGCATGGCATGGCAAGGCATGGCATGGCATGGCATGGCATAGCATGGCATGGCATGGCATGGCATGGCATGGCATGGCATGGCATGGCATGGCATGGCAAGGCATGGCAAGGCATGGCATGGCATGGCATGGCAAGGCATGGCATGGCATGGCATGGCATGGCATGGCAAGGCAAGGCATGGCATGGCATGGCAAGACAAGGCATGGCAAGGCATGACAAGGCATGGCATGGCATGGCATGGCATGGCATGGCATGGCAAGGCATGGCAAGGCATGGCAAGGCATGGCATGGCAAGGCATGGCATGGCATGGCATGGCATGGCATGGCAAGGCAAGGCATGGCATGGCATGGCAAGGCATGGCATGGCATGGCATGGCATGGCATGGCATGGCATGGCATGGCATGGCAAGGCAAGGCATGGCATGGCATGGCATGGCATGGCATGGCATGGCAAGGCATGGCATGGCATGGCATGGCATGGCAAGGCATGGCATGGCATGGCATGGCATGGCAAGGCATGGCATGGCATAGCATGGCAAGGCATGGCAAGGTATGGCATGGCATGGCATGGCATGGCATGGCATGGCATGGCATGGCAAGGCATGGCATGGCATGGCAAGGCATGGCAAGGTATGGCATGGCATGGCATGGCATGGCATGGCATGGCATGGCAAGGCATGGCAAGGCATGGCAAGACAAGGCAAGGCAAGGCATGGCAATCTGCAGGATAGAAACTCAACAGGAAGTAAGCTGAGCTAATAAAGGTTCAAAGGAAATCAACAATTGTTTGTTAATTGCGACAGGAAGTTGGTTCAAAGTAGCGCTTGTTATTCAGTTGGGTACAAATATCGCTTCGAGCTTGTTTCATTTCATATTTTATTTTCTTACAAAAATATTTGTTTATTCTAAAATTACTTAAAGATTGACAACTCGTTGAGTTAGTGTTTTGTGTGTTTGTGTGGAATGTTTAATGGTAACACTGTAAGAATATCTATGAATACGACATGCAATTGCTAATCTCTCCTATTCTACTCTTGCAGGGTACAAAATATACAACCAATTGAACATAACATCATCAATATAATAATAATATACAGGCACACATTAATACTATTTTATGATCATCATTCCATCCTGCTTCTACCAGTTCTCTTCTCTCATATTCTCTCTTCTCTCTTTCTCGCTTTCATTTCTAGGCTGTAATAAATATTAGGGCTGAGCTTACAAAAGTTACGATAATATAAGTGTAGCTAGATGACGACGCACGTGATTGGTCGCCGCTAGTTTGATTGGAAGTTAGGTTATGTGAGGTTAGGTTAGTGTAAGTTTATCGGAGGCAAGAAGTCGCCGCACGTGGGAAAGTTTGGCGGCACCGGGGGCAGATCGGCATGTGTTCCCACGTGCACGATGAGGTTCATCCCGACCACTATGTGGAACAGGAAGTGACAGTGGAACAGCCAGTAGCCTGTAAAACAACAAACAAACAGGTCAGACAATATTAGGTGATAACAATATCAAGGGGGCTGTGACATCTGATTGCACTCAGAGTTTGTTTCTGAGTATAAACTGACCGGGGTTATTGGCACGGAAGCGGAAGACGACGTATCCGTTGTTGGGGACTGCGACGGTGTCCTTGCCGGGCGGCAAGTTGAAGTCCCTGTGAAGCATTCCTCTACGGTCCAAGTCCAGCGCATGCTTCAAGTTGATCTTCTTCACGTTCTGATCCGGCGAGCGTCCCATGCCGATCACGTTGAATGCGTAGCCGTGGAGATGGAAGGGATGACTCAAGTTGGGTTGTTGAACTGGAAGAAAATGCAAGATTAATATCAACCACATATCTCAGTGAACACCACCTTCATCTATTAGCACCACCTATACGACAGCGTGCATAGCACGAGCATATCACGGGCATAGGACGGTCATATAACGAGTATACCTTCATTAATACAACTACAAGTAGTTCCTACCTTCATCTACGAGTACCACTTCTACGACAGCGTTCAGAGGTATGTCAACTTTATGGGTGCACATGCAGTTGGCTCCGCAGTCTGGAGGTCGGTTGTCTCCGTTGCAGAACTGTTCTGGAGGAATGTCGTCGATCTGGGAGATTGGAGGCGACTTCGGGAACACAAAGCTGATCTCGTCTACCAGACTGATCACGTGGTCTCCGCCGGGGGCAACTGCAATTACACACAAAGAGAGATTAGCTCACTTGACAGGCAATTGTTTGACTCGAACAGGTAATTTTTTACTTATCACTCAAACTCAAGTATCTTTGTAAAATAAATTCAAAATGCAGCACTAATTTAACCAACTATGCACTAACAACGTGCCATGTGAGTAATAAATCGCTGTATGGATAAGCTAGGTATTACAATACGGTGATATGTATGGACAGCCAATGTCTCGTCTTCTCTCGTAACCTACCAAGATATCTGTTGTACTGATGAGGCTGGAAGATCTCCTCGGGTCTGTAGAACAGGAAGCGGAACGGAAGGAAGATCTTGACATCTGGTCGCTCCTGAAGGAGTCCCTCGTCAACATGCTTGGCGTTCTTCAGTTGATTGATGCAAACAGCGTCAGCGCGTTCTCGGTCACATATAGCATCGAGCGGGTTCATTACCTTAACACATAAACAAAGCGGTCAACATTTTACTTCAAAATGTTACCTTTTTACCTGCTCTATGACCGTGCTATGCCCGTCCTATGCCCGTGCTATGCTCGTCGTATGCCCGTCCTATGCCCGTGCTATGCTCCTGCTATGCCCATCCTATGCCCCTGCTATATATATGTGCATGCTATGGTTACCACGGCCAGTTTAGCTCCATCAAACTGCAATTGGTCAGGAACTTACCACTCCTTGAGGAAGTCCCACATCATATGTTGGTCGCTCCGTCAGTGGTTCGTATGGACCTCGAGCGTATCTTAAGATGGCCAAGTTCTGAGCTCGCTTGTTACCACATTCTCCAAGACCTCTGACTTGGACCCAGTAGGCTCCGACAGGTTGATCAGCTGTTATAACGAAGTCGTAGCGTTCCCCTGGCAACCGAGATAATAAGTCAGATTAATGTTGAGTACTACCATTATCATTGTTACAGATTTCAAAGTGGTTATTTGAGTTGGTTATTATTTAGTTGTTTATTTGTTGTGTAAAGTTTTGACTCGAGATGTTGTCCACCAAGTAAGCTTGACATGTCAAGACAAATGATTGTCGCTGCCGAGCTCGTTCTTTATCACAAGATTTGGTCCCTGTTCTGTCTTTACTTACCAGAGAAGGAGATGATAGTATTCACTACCACGGGCTGGACCGGTTCACCATCAGTAGCAATCAACAGCAGTGGATGACCTTGGATTGTAAGCTGTGCAGGACAAACTGTGCCGAATGCGTTGATCATACGGAAGCGATATCTTCGCCCGGGAGTCATCGTGAATACTTCCAGTGGCGTATTGGTGACAAAACCGGTGATAGGGTCCTGAAGAAGACAAACCATTAGCCACTGTCAGTCAGCTGACTGGATCCTATGCTCTATCCAGGTTATTTGAGATCAGCTGACTGGATCCTATGCTCTATCCAGGTTATTTGAGATCAGCTGGCTGGATCCTATGTTCTATCCAGGTTATTTGAGATCAGCTGGCTGGATCCTATGCTCTATCCAGGTTATTTGAGATCAGCTTACTGGATCCTATGTTCTATCCTGGTTATTTGAGATCAGCTGACTGGATCCTATGCTCTATCCAGGTTATTTTAGATCAGCTGGCTGGATCCTATGTTCTATCTAGGTTATTGAGATCAGATGGCTGGATCCTATGCTCTATCCATGTTATTTGAGATCAGCTGCCTGGATCCTATGCTCTATCCAGGTTATTTGAGATCAGATGGCTGGATCCTATGCTCTATCCAGGTTATTTGAGATCAGATGGCTGGATCCTATGCTCTATCCAGGTTATTTGAGATCAGCTGGCTGGATCCTATGCTCTATCCAGGTTATTTGAGATCAGCTGACTAGATCCTATGTTCTATCTAGGATATTTGAGATCAGCTGACTAGATCCTATGTTCTATCTAGGATATTTGAGATCAGCTGGCTGGATCCTATGTTCTATCCAGGTTATTTGAGACCAGCTGGCTGGATCCTAGCCTCTATCCAGGTTATTTGAGATCAGCTGACTAGATCCTATGTTCTATCTAGGATATTTGAGATCAGCTGGCTGGATCCTATGTTCTATCCAGGTTATTTGAGACCAGCTGGCTGGATCCTAGCCTCTATCCAGGTTATTTGAGATCAGCTGACTAGATCCTATGTTCTATCTAGGATATTTGAGATCAGCTGACTAGATGCTATGTTCTATCCAGGCAATATGAGATCAACTGGGTCTCGCTATGCTTACCTGGAACTGTCCCTTGCCGTTGATAAGAACTGTCTCTGGGTCTTGTCCTGGGTTGACTGCGAGTCTTCCTGGGAAACGTTCCTGAGCGTCTTCGTGCATCCAATCACTGATCAGCATCAGATGCGTCGTTAAATCGTAGTCATAAAGATGGCTGCTGGGATCTTGTGATGGCGCCTGGCGTACAACAATGCTGCCGTAGAGACCGTCGATCTTTTGCAGACCTGGCAACCAATAGCAACAGTTACCACTTGAATACAAGTCCTCCCATAAGAAGCAGGGTCCTCCCATAAGAAGTTGAGTCCTCCCATAAGAAGTTGAGTCCTCCCATAAGAAGTTGAGTCCTCCCATAAGAAGTTGAGTCCTCCCATAAGAAGTTGAGTCCTCCCATAAGAAGTTGAGTCCTCCCATAAGAAGTTGAGTCCTCCCATAAGAAGTTGAGTCCTCCCATAAGAAGTTGAGTCCTCCCATAAGAAGTTGAGTCCTCCCATAAGAAGTTGAGTCCTCCCATAAGAAGTTGAGTCCTCCCATAAGAAGTTGAGTCCTCCCATAAGAAGTTGAGTCCTCCCATAAGAAGTTGAGTCCTCCCATAAGAAGCAGGGTCCTCCCATAAGAAGTTGAGTCCTCCCATAAGAAGTTGAGTCCTCCCATAAGAAGTTGAGTCCTCCCATAAGAAGTTGAGTCCTCCCATAAGAAGTTTAGTCCTCCCATAAGAAGTTGAGTCCTCCCATAAGAAGTTGAATATGGTACAGAAGGTATGGCAGGTACAGAAGGTAAGAAGGTATCGAAAGTAACTATATTATTTAACATCGGTTTACCTGTATGCGCATGCCAGAAGTGAGTACCAGCATTGGTCGCCTTCCACTGATATCTGAACGTGTTTCCTTGTTGAATTGGGCACTGCGTCACAAAGGGGACCCCATCAGAGTATTGGGTACCTTCTTGCCAGATTCCATGCCAATGAATCGTGTTCTCCATTCCGTCCATTGCATTTTCAACATCAATCACAACGTTGTCCCCTTCACACACCTATAGAAGCAAGTATTAAATAATTAATGTACGCCCATCCAATACGGTGGCCCGAGAGCAGTGCTGCTTAACTTCTGTGTTGGCAGGTATTGCGAGAGAGAAAGTACTGCATGCATGTACTTGACAAGTATGTGCTTGCTTGGTAATTACTTTCAAGGTTTTATCTAGGCGTACAATCTCCACAGAATCGCCCTACAATCAGTGATGTATTCGTAAAATTTTTAGTGGGGGTACGCAAAAATGACAAATTTTTTTGTGTCGGCGGGCGGGGTGGGTGGGGGGGAGAGGAGGAGGAGACCCAAGGCGAATGCACCGAAAGAGTGGAAAATAGGGGGCTTTGGGCGCAGCTCCAAGTGAATTTTTATTCTAAGGTTTCTTTTGGAGTCAATCTACGAGTTTACGATGAAATTGGGCTTGGAATGACATGGTCAGAACTGCATTTTTAATTACGTAATGATTTTGAGAAAATTAAATTAAAGCCGCCCTCTCATGTCTACACCTTCCCACATTGTTGCAGTCTTGAAATTTGGTGGGGATTCGGGAATCTGGTAAAAGAAAGTCTATCATTTTAATCGAATACTGGTTTAAATTTTTGTTGAAACTATCCATAGATACGCGCGTACTTTCGCGTTGAGGAGATTACATCAGTTTCGACAATGACTCTTTTTCATTGAGCTCTTCTTCATTCGACGTTGGTGGTGTCTTCAACTTCTCCCAAACCAAATTTTGGTTTTTTAGGAGGAGCAAGGCCCGAAAGGGAATGCAAATCCACTTGCTTCCTCTTCTGTATCTTGAATTGAACTAACTCGTCCAGTGTGGCTCGTATGTGGCATTTTGGTTATTGTTTGTATTTTTGTCTTTCCTGCGAATTCTTATTATTTGAAGCGGGCTTGCTTCTGAGAGCTTGCACCGCCGTGCGACGCCGCGAAAGCGGCTACCGACTTCCCTAAGTGATAACAGTAATATGGTTCTAACTAACCCCTTTGTTGCAAGTCGCGACGCCGGCATAGTTCCAGCCTACCTACTCTTAGTATGTTCGCATACAGTGGCATTCTTGGTAGGTTTATTTTCAAGTAAGTGGATTATTAGGAATAAAACCCTTAACTGGGATATTTTCGCCTTGAAAATAAAGAAGTGCAGGATATTTCGAATAATCATAATTTAATACTGCTTTCCCGTGCGTTCGCCTGCGTTCCCTCAAAAGTTCAAAGTGGGGGTACGGCCAAAAATAAAATTAATAGTGGGTGGACTGCGTACACCCGCGTGCATTGACCAATACATCACTGCCTACAATCCTGTCACTATTGTCATTATTGTCATTATTGTTATTATTGTCATTACTATTTCCTACAGTCTTGTTCTACATGGGACAAGCTTCCTGCTTCAGTCCTTGCTTCAGTCCCTGCTTCAGTCCTTGCTTCAGTCCCTGCTTCAGTCCTTGCTTCAGTCCCTGCTTCAGTCCCTGCTTCAGTCCTTGCTTCAGTCCCTGCTTCAGTCCCTGCTTCAGTCCTTGCTTCAGTCCCTGCTTCAGTCCCTGCTTCAGTCCCTGCTTCAGTCCTTGCTTCAGTTCCTGCTTCAGTCCCTGCTTCAGTCCCTGCTTCAGTCCTTGCTTCAGTCCCTGCTGTAATCTTGTATATTATAATGTATATTATAATATATTAATGTGTTAATGTACCTGGATGCTGGGGCCTGGTATCATCCTATTGGCTGTCAAGATACCGCGTTCAACTCCATCAGCCAAGACGCATTGACAGTGACTCCAGACTGAATTAGTTGCATTGGGAGTGCAAACCTGGCAAGCACTGGAACATACACAAGCACAGGTTAGATAGGGGGCGTTTCAACATCACGGGACATAGGGGGGCGTTTCAACATCACGGGACATAGGGGGGCGTTTCAACATCACGGGACATAGGGGGGCGTTTCAACAGCACGGGACATAGGAGGGCGTTTCAACAGCACGGGACATAGGAGGGCGTTTCAACATCACGGGACATAGGGGGGCGTTTCAACAGCACGGGACATAGGGGGGCGTTTCAACAGCACGGGACATAGGGGGGCGTTTCAACATCACGGGACAAAGAGGGGGGGCGTTTCAACATCACGGGACATAGGGGGGCGTTTCAACAGCACGGGACAAAGAGGGAGGGCGTTTCAACAGCACGGGACAAAGAGGGAGGGCGTTTCAACAGCACGGGACAAAGAGGGAGGGCGTTTCAACAGCACGGGACATAGGAGGGCGTTTCAACAGCACGGGACAAAGAGGGAGGGCGTTTCAACAGCACAGGACATAGGAGGGCGTTTCAACAGCACGGGACATAGGGGGGCGTTTCAACAGCACGGGACATAGGGGGGCGTTTCAACATCACGGGACAAAGAGGGGGGGCGTTTAAACATCACGGGACAAAGAGGGAGGGCGTTTCAACATCACGGGACAAAGAGGGAGGGCGTTTCAACAGCACAGATGAGTTACTCACGCTCCCAGAACGTTGTACAGCTCCAGTGTAAAGTGGTAGTAACATATTTTTGGGGGTTCCCCTTCTCTGCAAGCTCGAGCGCATTCTTCAGGAGATGACAACGACGGGTTCCTGCGCAACTCGAGGGTAGCTCGTTGACCGAAGTCCAGAGTTCGGTATCCGGGAGCGTTTGGTTTGACAGGCCCCGTGGGTCTCGCCAGACCAGCTGCATTTAGAGGATGCGTCTGTACCAAACCATGCGACGAGGTAAAGAAGTCAGATGGACGATCTCCACCTTGCTGGCCGTTCCACCACGAGGCAGACGTGGACTGGTCAGGTACACTCGTTCGCTCTAAAACAATATAATACAACTAATTCAAATACAATACAACTAATTCAAATACAATACAACTCATTCAAATACAATACAACAATACCATTGAACATGGGCATTGGCATGGGCATTGAACATGGGCATTGAACATGGGCATTGAACATGGGCATTGGCATGGGCATTGGACATGGGCATTGAACATGGGCATTGAACATGGGCATTGAACATGGGCATTGAACATGGGCATTGGCATGGGCATTGGCATGGGCATTGGCATGGGCATTGGCATGGGCATTGAACATGGGCATTGGCATGGGCATTGGCATGGGCATTGGCATGGGCATTGAACATGGGCATTGGCATGGGCATTGGCATGGGCATTGAACATGGGCATTGAACATGGGCATTGAACATGGGCATTGGCATGGGCATTGGCATGGGCATTGAACATGGGCATTGGCATGGGCATTGGCATGGGCATTGGCATGGGCATTGGCATGGGCATTGGCATGGGCATTGGCATGGGCATTGGCATGGGCATTGGCATGGGCATTGAACATGGGCATTGAACATGGGCATTGGCATGGGCATTGGCATGGGCATTGGCATGGGCATTGGCATGGGCATTGAACATGGGCATTGGCATGGGCATTGGCATGGGCATTGAACATGGGCATTGGCATGGGCATTGAACATGGGCATTGGCATGGGCATTGGAATGGGCATTGGCATGGGCATTGGCATGGGCATTGGCATGGGCATTGGCATGGGCATTGAACATGGGCATTGAACATGGGCATTGGCATGGGCATTGGCATGGGCATTGGCATGGGCATTGGCATGGGCATTGAACATGGGCATTGGCATGGGCATTGGCATGGGCATTGAACATGGGCATTGGCATGGGCATTGAACATGGGCATTGGCATGGGCATTGGCATGGGCATTGAACATGGGCATTGAACATGGGCATTGAACATGGGCATTGGCATGGGCATTGGCATGGGCATTGAACATGGGCATTGGCATGGGCATTGGCATGGGCATTGGCATGGGCATTGGCATGGGCATTGGCATGGGCATTGAACATGGGCATTGAACATGGGCATTGGCATGGGCATTGGCATGGGCATTGGCATGGGCATTGGCATGGGCATTGAACATGGGCATTGGCATGGGCATTGGCATGGGCATTGAACATGGGCATTGGCATGGGCATTGAACATGGGCATTGAACATGGGCATTGAACATGGGCATTGGTATGGGCATTGAACATGGGCATTGGCATGGGCATTGGCATGGGCATTGGCATGGGCATTGGCATGGGCATTGAACATGGGCATTGGCATGGGCATTGGCATGGGCATTGGCATGGGCATTGAACATGGGCATTGGCATGGGCATTGGCATGGGCATTGGCATGGGCATTGGCATGGGCATTGAACATGGGCATTGAACATGGGCATTGGCATGGGCATTGGCATGGGCATTGAACATGGGCATTGAACATGGGCATTGAACATGGGCATTGAACATGGGCATTGAACATGGGCATTGGCAACCATTGAATGTCTCCAGGTTAAAGTGTGGGTCGATGACGTCACACACGGCTATCTGGAGTTGGCCAATGCTCGATTGAATAAACAGCTGATTGATTTTATTGTTAGGTCACGATCATGATTCCCACGGGCCGAGCCTGAATTTACCAATATTTCATGGCCTTCTTGCGCTTTACATTGTTTGATGCTGCGACTTCCCAAGTCTAGTGATTTTATTGCACATTGTTGGCCGCCATTGTTGTACGACCTGGTTGTACGACCTGGTTGTACGACCTGGTTGTACGACCTGGTTGTACGACCTGGTTGTACGACCTGGTTGTACGACCTGGTTGTACGACCTGGTTGTACGACCTGGTTGCACGACCTGGTTGTACGACCTGGTTGTACGACCTGGTTGTACGACCTGGTTGTACGACCTGGTTGTACGACCTGGTTGTACGACCTGGTTGTACGACCTGGTTGTACGACCTGGTTGTACGACCTGGTTGTACGACCTGGTTGTACGACCTGGTTGTACGACCTGGTTGTACGACCTGGTTGTACGACTTGGTTGTACGACCTGGTTGTACGACCTGGTTGTACGACCTGGTTGTACGACCTGGTTTTACGACCTGGTTGTACGACCTGGTTGTACGACCTGGTTGTACGACCTGGTTGTACGACCTGGTTGAATTTAGTGCCTGGCGAATAAAAGATGGCAACACTGCCCTAGAGATCCATGCGACCATTGCAACCATTGCAACCATTGCAACCATTGCAACCATTGCAACCATTGCAACTATAATAATAATAATAATATGTTTTATTTGTCATAAAATCATACAATGATATCGACAATTGTCACTTTATATATAAAAAAAAAATCAACTTCCTACTTCTAGTACCTATACATTTGTATACAATTCGTCAAGAGTATAAAAACAATGATCCCTTAAAAATTCCTTTAACAGCTTTAAAAATTGTTTCTCGTCCTTTAGAATTTGAATATTTTTGGGGAGTAAGTGAAAAAGTTTTTTTCCCATAGCTCCAGGACTTGTATCATTAATACTTTCTTTACATTTATATTTACTGGCACATCTTGTTAAAGAAAATTCAGTTGTTAAAATTTTCTGGTTAATAACATATAAAATAACATCATGAATGTATATACAAGCCAAAGGTAGTATGTCAAATTTTTTAAAAAGGGGGCGGCATGAATCTTTATAAAATACACCAGCTGTTGTAGGATTAAAACTAGCATTAGCTAGGTATCGAACCGCTCGTTTTTGCAGTATGAACAGTTTATTTGCATAGTTGCTATGCCCCCAAAGAACAATACCATATGAAATCCTGGAATGTATATAAGCATAATACACCATTTTGGCACAAATGAAACTACTCACTTTCAGGATCCTTTTGACTAGAAAACAACCAGATGCCAATTTTAACGCAATGCTATCGATATGGGAGAGCCACTTTAGCCGGTCATCGATTGTCAGGCCAAGGAATCTTGTTTCCCTTACAACACGTATGCTCTTACCATTTATATAAAAAAGAGGGTTTTTGTTGTTTTTATTCTTAATTAGCTTCAACTGAAAGTCAATTAAAACAGTTTTCTTGTTATTTAGAATTAAATTATTTTTTGAGCTCCAGTCAGTTATTTGCGAAATTTCCAGTTTACTAGAAGCATGGATATTCCTAATATCATCGCAAACAAGTTGGGTCGTATCGTCAGCAAACGCTGTAAGTGTTCCAATATTCAAAGCTGTATTTAAATCATTCGTGAAAATTATAAAGAGTATAGGAGCTATTGAACAGCCTTGTGGGACTCCTACGTCAACGGTACATTCATCTGAAATATATGTTTTGCCTTTAGTGTGTGTAATTTTTACAACCTGTCGTCTATTTAACAAAAACGATTGAATCCATTCATTTGCGACCCCACGAATCCCAATTACATGCAATTTATGTAAAAGTAATTTGTGATTAATCATATCAAATGCTTTACTGAAATCATAAAAAATTCCGTGCGCCTGTTTATTTTCTTTAATGTTTTTTACGAGAGAATTTACGAAACTTGAAACTGCTGTTGTTGTAGAACGTTTTTTTCTAAAGCCATGTTGTTATTCGTTTATCAAGGAATGTTTCTCTAGGTATCTAACCAATCTATTGCAAAAGGCGTTTTCAAATAATTTAGAGAATACAGATTGTATTGCCAAAGGTCTGTAATTGCTCATCATGGTTTTATCCCCATTTTTGTATAGTGGTACAACGACAGATTTTTTAAGTACTTCAGGGAATACACCTGTTTCAAAGGAGACATTTATAACATGAATTAGGGGAGCACATAAGTGGAACGCAGCGTACTTTAAGATGGATGGAGGAACTTCGTCAAACCCTGCTGTTAATTTTTTTGTGATTTTGGCCATTATCTCGTAATATTCCTTATGTTTAATAGGACTTAAAAGGCATCGAGATGGCATCGAGATGCACCGAGATGCACCGAGATGCACCGAGTTGCACCGACTTGTAGATCTAAGATATCGAGGAGAGTGGATTGAGCCCGCAGTGGAGCAAATCAAACAAACGAAAGTTGGCATCGACAGCTGGAAGTTAATTAATTAAAAGCGAGCGTTGTTACATTTATCAAGCATGACATCAATCAAACACGACTCCAGTGGCGGGCGAACTACAGTGACTCTGACCAAGATACAGTGACTCTGACCAAGATACAGTGACTCTGACCAAGATACAGCGACTCTGACCAAGATACAGCGACTCTGACCAAGATACAGCGACTCTGACCAAGATACAGCGACTCTGACCAAGATACAGTGACTCTGACCAAGTTACAGTGACTCTGACCAAGTTACAGTGACTCTGACCAAGTTACAGTGACTCTGACCAAGTTACAGTGACTCTGACCAAGTTACAGTGACTCTGACCAAGTTACAGTGACTCTGACCAAGTTACAGTGACTCTGACCAAGTTACAGTGACTCTGACCAAGATACAGTGACTCTGACCAAGATACAGTGACTCTGACCAAGATACAGTGACTCTGACCAAGATACAGTGACTCTGACCAAGATACAGCGACTCTGACCAAGATACAGCGACTCTGACCAAGTTACAGTGACTCTGACCAAGATACAGTGACTCTGACCAAGTTACAGTGACTCTGACCAAGTTACAGTGACTCTGACCAAGTTACAGTGACTCTGACCAAGATACAGTGACTCTGACCAAGTTACAGTGACTCTGACCAAGATACAGTGACTCTGACTGCAACTAGGATACAGTGACTCTGACCAAGTTACAGTGACTCTGACCAAGTTACAGTGACTCTGACCAAGATACAGTGACTCTGACCAAGTTACAGTGACTCTGACCAAGATACAGTGACTCTGACTGCAACTAAGATACAGTGACTCTGACTGCAACCAAGATACAGTGACTCTGACCAGTGACTGCAACTAAGATACAGTGACTCTGACCAGTGACTGCATCTAAGATACAGCGACTCTGACTGCAACCAAGTTACAGTGACTCTGACCAAGTTACAGTGACTCTGACCAAGATACAGTGACTCTGACTGCAACTAGGATACAGTGACTCTGACCAAGTTACAGTGACTCTGACCAAGTTACAGTGACTCTGACCAAGATACAGTGACTCTGACCAAGTTACAGTGACTCTGACCAAGATACAGTGACTCTGACCAAGATACAGTGACTCTGACCAAGATACAGTGACTCTGACTGCAACTAGGATACAGTGACTCTGACTGCAACTAAGATACAGTGACTCTGACTGCAACTAAGATACAGTGACTCTGACCAGTGACTGCAACTAGGATACAGTGACTCTGACTGCAACCAAGATACAGTGACTCTGACTGCAACCAAGATACAGTGACTCTGACTGCAACTAAGATACAGTGACTCTGACTGCAACTAAGATACAGTGACTCTGACTGCAACTAAGATACAGTGACTCTGACCAGTGACTGCAACTAGGATACAGTGACTCTGACTGCATCTAAGATACAGCGACTCTGACTGCAACCAAGATACAGTGACTCTGACTGCAACTAAGATACAGTGACTCTGACCAGTGACTGCATCTAAGATACAGCGACTCTGACTGCAACCAAGATACAGTGACTCTGACTGCAACCAAGATACAGTGACTCTGCTCGGTGACTGCTACCAAGATACAGCGACTCTGACTGCAACCAAGATACAGTGACTCTGCTCGGTGACGCTCCGGTTGACCTGGTTTGTTTCACTTGCATCTGGTTTCTACTAATTGAGTCTCAAGCTTCGAGTGAAACCGATCTGCGAAACAAAAACACTTTGTAGGAAGAAAACAACCACATCTTGTATCTTCTCTAACCACACCTGATATCTTCTCTAACCATCTCTTGATATCTTCTCTAACCATCTCTTGATATCTTCTCTAACCATCTCCTGATATCTTCTCTAACCATCTCCTGATATCTTCTCTAACCATCTCTTGATATCTTCTCTAACCATCTCTTGATATCTTCTCTAACCATCTCTTGATATCTTCTCTAACCATCTCCTGATATCTTCTCTAACCATCTCTTGATATCTTCTCTAACCATCTCCTGATATCTTCTCTAACCATCTCTTGATATCTTCTCTAACCATCTCTTGATATCTTCTCTAACCATCTCCTGATATCTTCTCTAACCATCTCTTGATATCTTCTCTAACCATCTCCTGATATCTTCTCTAACCATCTCTTGATATCTTCTCTAACCACACCTGATATCTTCTCTAACCATCTCTTGATATCTTCTCTAACCATCTCTTGATATCTTCTCTAACCATCTCTTGATATCTTCTCTAACCACATCTGATATCTTCTCTAACCACATCTGATATCTTCTCTAACCATCTCCTGATATCTTCTCTAACCACACCTGATATCTTCTCTAACCATCTCTTGATATCTTCTCTAACCATCTCTTGATATCTTCTCTAACCATCTCCTGATATCTTCTCTAACCATCTCTTGATATCTTCTCTAACCATCTCTTGATATCTTCTCTAACCATCTCTTGATATCTTCTCTAACCATCTCTTGATATCTTCTCTAACCATCTCTTGATATCTTCTCTAACCATCTCTTGATATCTTCTCTAACCACATCTGATATCTTCTCTAACCATCTCTTGATATCTTCTCTAACCATCTCTTGATATCTTCTCTAACCATCTCTTGATATCTTCTCTAACCATCTCCTGATATCTTCTCTAACCATCTCTGATATCTTCTCTAACCATCTCTTGATATCTTCTCTAACCATCTCTTGATATCTTCTCTAACCATCTCTTGATATCTTCTCTAACCATCTCTTGATATCTTCTCTAACCATCTCTTGATATCTTCTCTAACCATCTCTTGATATCTTCTCTAACCATCTCTTGATATCTTCTCTAACCATCTCTTGATATCTTCTCTAACCATCTCTTGATATCTTCTCTAACCATCTCTTGATATCTTCTCTAACCATCTCTTGATATCTTCTCTAACCATCTCTTGATATCTTCTCTAACCATCTCCTGATATCTTCTCTAACCATCTCTGATATCTACTCTAACCATCTCTTGATATCTTCTCTAACCATCTCTTGATATCTTCTCTAACCATCTCTTGATATCTTCTCTAACCATCTCTTGATATCTTCTCTAACCATCTCTTGATATCTTCTCTAACCATCTCTTGATATCTTCTCTAACCATCTCTTGATATCTTCTCTAACCATCTCTTGATATCTTCTCTAACCATCTCTTGATATCTTCTCTAACCATCTCTTGATATCTTCTCTAACCATCTCTTGATATCTTCTCTAACCATCTCTTGATATCTTCTCTAACCATCTCTTGATATCTTCTCTAACCATCTCCTGATATCTTCTCTAACCATCTCTTGTATCTCCCAGCATGGGTCTCGGATCATTCAATTGATGAGCAGAAATCAGTAAATATTTCCAACACATTCTTTACAAATGTAGCAAGTTTTGCTGGTAAAAACTGTGTGGATACCAAGCAACATAACTGAGAGATTATAAAGTGTATCACAGTATCATTATTCAGTAGCTGGTATCGAAGAAACGGTGAATATTTCAATGTAAAGTTTGAATAAATGCAACAAGTCAAGTGGGGAAACTAATAAGTTGGAATTAGCACGGCCCAGTGGCAAAGTTTGCATTGAATTGATCTAATGCTGGAGGCGACTCAACTATCTTGGCCCGGACTGGCGAGGATTTCACTTTACTACAAAAAAAAACAGCAAACTGGAGCAGCAAACATTTGTCCCAAACTGAGACCAGTAGAATGTTGCTAGCGCTAATACTTGGTTGCTAGGCAACAAGCGCTAATACTTGGTTGCTAGGCTTGGAAGCAAGCGCTAATACTTGGTTGCTAGGCTTGGAAGCAAGCGCTAATACTTGGTTGCTAGGCTTGGAAGCAAGCGCTAATACTTGGTTGCTAGGCTTGGAAGCAAGCGCTAATACTTGGTTGCTAGGCTTGGAAGCAAGCGCTAATACTTGGTTGCTAAGCAACGCACTCCTAATCTAAATAATTACATGTTGTTTGAATTAATCATCTCCCAGCACCGCCTTCTCAATAATCTCACGGCTTGTTAGAAGGCGTTGACTGGGAAGGTAACACGCTCTGGTGGCCGCTATTAAAACTGACCACGTGACAGCTTGCTTCGATTCCCGAGGGAAGACAAAACAGCTGATCGAGTTGGCCAAGGTCACTCTGTTGAAAGTGAACTCGCTTCGCTCGATCAAGTCAAACGCGACGATTTAAACCTGGGTCACGTATTAAACGTCGCATTTTGCTGAGGCTTTGAGTGACGTCACCGCACGGACATGCGCAGTTAATGCAAACAAGTTTCACGTAACTTCGAATCCAGGATAAATTGCATCGAAATAGAGAAGAAATTAACGAGAAAAATAGATATTATTGCCAGCTTAGTTGGACGGTCGTTCGTTGCCCCTCCCCCATGTTGCCCCGCCCACTTGTTGCCCCGCCCACTTGTTGGTTATATTTTCAAGCAATTAGCCGAAGAAATTCCATCTTATTTATGTAATAATCTTGATAGCCGTGGGTTGAGAAAACTGAACTGCAACGTCAGGGCTTCGAACCAACGTCCAGCAACGACGCAATATTGTACGACGCAACGTTGAACAACCTCCAGCTGGACTCGATATAAATCTGTCACTGGTTGGTTTTTTCAACAGGAAACAAACTTGTCTGTCAACTCAACGCCAAGCGAAACAAAAGCTGCTGTAAAAACAACGACCGGCGATCAGCGGTCGCTGGTACACAATATCAGGCGCGTAGCCAATTAATCAGATGGTGATCTTTTGTTAGAATCAACCATGAAATCAACTCAAGCCTTGAGTCAACTACAAGCCAGCTGATCTCAAATAACCTGGATAGAACATAGGATCCAGCCAGCTGATCTCAAATAACCTGGATATAGCATATGATCCAGCCAGCTGATCTCAAATAACCTGGATAGAGCATAGGATCCAGCCAGCTGATCTCAAATAACCTGGATAGAACATAGGATCCAGCCAGCTGATCTCAAATAACCTGGATAGAGCATAGGATCCAGTCAGCTGATCTCAAATAACCTGGATAGAGCATAGGATCCAGCCAGCTGATCTCAAATAACCTGGATAGAGCATAGGATCCAGCCAGCTGATCTCAAATAACCTGGATAGAACATAGGATCCAGCCAGCTGATCTCTAATAACCTGGATAGAGCATAGGATCCAGCCAGCTGATCTCAAATAACCTGGATAGAGCATAGGATCCAGCCAGCTGATCTCAAATAACCTGGATAGAACATAGGATCCAGCCAGCTGATCTCAAATAACCTGGATAGAGCATAGGATCCAGTCAGCTGATCTCAAATAACCTGGATAGAGCATAGGATCCAGCCAGCTGATCTCAAATAACCTGGATAGAGCATAGGATCCAGCCAGCTGATCTCAAATAACCTGGATAGAACATAGGATCCAGCCAGCTGATCTCTAATAACCTGGATAGAGCATAGGATCCAGCCAGCTGATCTCAAATAACCTGGATAGAGCATAGGATCCAGCCAGCTGATCTCAAATAACCTGGATAGAGCATAGGATCCAGCCAGCTGATCTCAAATAACCTGGATAGAACATAGGATCCAGCCAGCTGATCTCTAATAACCTGGATAGAGCATAGGATCCAGTCAGCTGATCTCAAATAACCTGGATAGAGCATAGGATCCAGCCAGCTGATCTCAAATAACCTGGATAGAGCATAGGATCCAGCCAGCTGATCTCAAATAACCTGGATAGAACATAGGATCCAGCCAGCTGATCTCAAATAACCTGGATAGAGCATAGGATCCAGCCAGCTGATCTCAAATAACCTGGATAGAACATAGGATCCAGCCAGCTGATCTCAAATAAACTGGATAGAGCATAGGATCCAGCCAGCTGATCTCAAATAACCTGGATAGAGCATAGGATCCAGCCAGCTGATCTTAAATAACCTGGATAGAGCATAGGATCCAGCCAGCTGATCTCTAATAACCTGGATAGAGCATAGGATCCAGTCAGATGATCTCAAATAACCTGGATAGAGCATAGGATCCAGCCAGCTGATCTCAAATAACCTGGATAAAACATAGGATCCAGCCAGCTGATCTCAAATAACCTGGATAGAGCATAGGATCCAGCCAGCTCATCTCAAATAACCTGGATAGAGCATAGGATCCAGCCAGCTGATCTCAAATAACCTGGATAGAGCATAGGATCCAGCCAGCTGATCTCAAATAACCTGGATAGTACATAGGATCCAGCCAGCTGATCTCAAATAACCTGGATAGAGCATAGGATCCAGCCAGCTGATCTCAAATAACCTGGATAAAACATAGGATCCAGCCAGCAGATCTCAAATAACCTGGATAAAACAAAGGATCCAGCCAGCTGATCTCAAATAACCTGGATAGAGCATAGGATCCAGCCAGCTGATCTCAAATAACCTGGATAAAACATAGGATCCAGCCAGCTGATCTCAAATAACCTGGATAGAGCATAGGATCCAGCCAGCTGATCTTAAATAACCTGGATAGAGCATAGGATCCAGCCAGCTGATCTCTAATAACCTGGATAGAGCATAGGATCCAGTCAGATGATCTCAAATAACCTGGATAGAGCATAGGATCCAGCCAGCTGATCTCAAATAACCTGGATAAAACATAGGATCCAGCCAGCTGATCTCAAATAACCTGGATAGAGCATAGGATCCAGCCAGCTGATCTCAAATAACCTGGATAGAGCATAGGATCCAGCCAGCTGATCTCAAATAACCTGGATAGAGCATAGGATCCAGCCAGCTGATCTCAAATAACCTGGATAAAACATAGGATCCAGCCAGCTGATCTCAAATAACCTGGATAGTACATAGGATCCAGCCAGCTGATCTCTAATAACCTGGATAGAGCATAGGATCCAGTCAGCTGATCTCAAATAACCTGGATAGAGCATAGGATCCAGCCAGCTGATCTCAAATAACCTGGATAGAGCATAGGATCCAGCCAGCTGATCTCAAAAACCTGGATAGAACATAGGATCAAGCCAGCTGATCTCAAATAACCTGGATAGAGCATAGGATCCAGCCAGCCGATCTCAAATAACCTGGATAGAGCATAGGATCCAGCCAGCTGATCTCAAATAACCTGGATAGAACATAGGATCCAGCCAGCTGATCTCAAATAACCTGGATAGAGCATAGGATCCAGTCAGCTGATCTCAAATAACCTGGATAAAACATAGGATCCAGCCAGCTGATCTCAAATAACCTGGATAGTACATAGGATCCAGCCAGCTGATCTCAAATAACCTGGATAGTACATAGGATCCAGTCAGCTGATCTGTTATCACCTGGATAGAGGCAAGGATCCAGTCAGCTGATTTGTTATCACCTGGATAGAGGCAAGGATCCAGTCAGCTAATCTGTTATCACCTGGATAGAGCATAGGATCCAGCCAGCTGATCTGTTATGACCTGGATAGAGGCAAGGATCCAGTCAGCTGATATCTTCTAGTGCATGGTCTGTGACGTATGCAGATTGAGTTGAATGATAATTGAGTGTTTGCTACGGTTGGTTGGAGGTGAGACTTGTAAACCAGTTGTGGGAAATAAACACCTCGTTTCACTAACAATAAAGACGAAGTGAAGACGAAGTGAAGACGAAGTGAAGACGAAGTGAAGACGAAGTGAAGACGAAGTGAAGACGCCTTGAAGTGTCAGCTGTTTCACGGCCCGGACAGAACCGAGCTCGAGGCATGAACCTAGCAATTTTGCAAAATTACTCCAATTTCTTTCGCGTGTGAAAACGCGACGAGATTTACGATATGAATTTCTCCTCGAGATTTGTGTGTTTATTACGCGTAGTTTATGATCTCAATTACTCCGATAGGAAGAGACCGTTTAACTGCACTGCCATGCCATGCCATGCCATGTCATGCCTTGCCTTGCTATGCCATACCATGCCATGCCATGCCATGCCATGCCTTGCCATGCCATGTCATGCCTTGCCTTGCTATGCCATACCATGCCATGCCATGCCTTGCCTTGCTATGCCATACCATGCCATGCCATGCCATGCCATGCCATGCCATGCCATGCCATGCCATGCCATGTCATGCCTTGCCTTGCTATGCCATACCATGCCATGCCATGCCTTGCCTTGCTATGCCATACCATGCCATGCCATGCCTTGCCATGCCATGCCATGCCATGCCATGCCATGCCATGCCATGCCATGCCATGCCATGCCATGCCTTGCCTTGCCTTGCCTTGCCATGCCATGCCATGCCATGCCATGCCTTGCCATGCTATGCCATGCCTTGCCATGCCATGCCATGCCATGCCATGCCATGCCCTGCCATGCCTTGCCTTGCCTTGCCTTGCCATGCCATGCCATGCCATGCCATGCCATGCCATGCCATGCCATGCCATGCCATGCCCTGCCATGCCTTGCCTTGCCTTGCCTTGCCATGCCATGCCATGCCATGCCATGCCATGCCTTGCCATGCTATGCCATGCCTTGCCATGCCATGCCATGCCATGCCATGCCATGCCATGCCATGCCATGCCATGCCATGCCATGCCTTGCCTTGCCATGCCATGCCATGCCTTGCCTTGCCATGCCATGCCATGCCTTGTTTTGCCTTGTTTTGCCATGCCATGCCTTGCCATGCCATGCCATGCCTTGTTTTGCCTTGTTTTGCCATGCCATGCCATGCCTTGTTTTGCCTTGTTTTGCCTTGTTTTGCCTTTTGTTGGCTTGTTTTGCCCAACAATTCATGGAGCTTGTATGTCAGATGTTAAGTTGCAATGAAAAGTGGATTAAACAAAAGAGAATCGCAGAGAATCGTGAGACAAAACGATAATGAAGCAAAGTTTGGAGGCCGTGAGAATAACCCGGCGAAAGTATGATCAACAATAACTGAGTAATATTTCATGTAATCCAGGATCGCAGTCCCAGCATCTGATCTCCCCTATCTTCTGTCTTTACATGACCATCATATACATGACCATCAAACACATGACCATCATATACATGACCATCATATACATGACCATCATACACATGACCATCATACACATGACCATCATACACATGACCATCATACACATGACCATCATACACATGACCATCATACACATGACCATCATACACATGACCATCATACACATGACCATCATACACATGACCATCATACACATGACCAGTTCTGTTTGGGAGAGAGGTTGGAGGGATGAAAGTTAAGCAACACTGCGCTTGGTCAGGTATTGGATGGGTGACCATCATACACATGACCAGTTCTGTTCGGGAGAGAGGTTGGAGGGATGAAAGTTAAGCAACACTGCGCTGGGCCACCGTATTAAATATTGTACCGTCCTTCGGAAGGGACGTTAAGCCGGTGGTCACCTTGGTGCTTTTCGACAGAAGTAGGCTACGTGCCGGCACCGGGTTACTTCTAGGCTAGGTTAGGTTCATCATCATCCACTCATTCATGGTCGCCATTAGAACAGAGCCACTTGGCAAGTTGTCGAAAAACGCATCAAATAATTTAAACAGGGTCAAGGATCTTCTGGTAGCTCGTATGGTAGGTTGTATGGTAGGTTGTATGGTAGGTTGTTTGGTAGTCCCTATGGTAGCTCCTATGGTAGCTCCTATGGTAGCTCCTATGGTAGCTCCTATGGTAGCTCCTATGGTAGCTCCTATGGTAGGTTGTTTGGTAGCTCCTATGGTAGCTCCTATGGTAGCTCCTATGGTAGCTCCTATGGTAGCTCCTATGGTAGCTCCTATGGTAGCTCCTATGGTAGCTCCTATGGTAGCTCCTATGGTAGGTTGTTTGGTAGCTCCTATGGTAGCTCCTATGGTAGCTCCTATGGTAGCTCCTATGGTAGCTCCTATGGTAGGTTGTATGGTAGCTCCTATGGTAGCTCCTATGGTAGCTCCTATGGTAGCTCCTATGGTAGCTCCTATGGTAGCTCCTATGGTAGCTCCTATGGTAGCTCCTATGGTAGCTCCTATGGTAGCTCCTATGGTAGCTCCTATGGTAGCTCCTATGGTAGCTCCTATGGTAGCTCCTATGGTAGCTCCTATGGTAGCTCCTATGGTAGCTCCTATGGTAGCTCCTATGGTAGCTCCTATGGTAGCTCCTATGGTAGCTCCTATGGTAGCTCCTATGGTAGCTCCTATGGTAGCTCCTATGGTAGCTCCTATGGTAGCTCCTATGGTAGCTCCTATGGTAGCTCCTATGGTAGCTCCTATGGTAGCTCCTATGGTAGCTCCTATGGTAGCTCCTATGGTAGCTCCTATGGTAGCTCCTATGGTAGCTCCTATGGTAGCTCCTATGGTAGCTCCTATGGTAGCTCCTATGGTAGCTCCTATGGTAGCTCCTATGGTAGCTCCTATGGTAGCTCCTATGGTAGCTCCTATGGTAGCTCCTATGGTAGCTCCTATGGTAGCTCCTATGGTAGCTCCTATGGTAGCTCCTATGGTAGCTCCTATGGTAGCTCCTATGGTAGCTCCTATGGTAGCTCCTATGGTAGCTCCTATGGTAGCTCCTATGGTAGCTCCTATGGTAGCTCCTATGGTAGCTCCTATGGTAGCTCCTATGGTAGCTCCTATGGTAGCTCCTATGGTAGCTCCTATGGTAGGTTGTTTAGCAAG
The DNA here is from genome assembly GCA_947568835.1 of Protonemura montana. Classification (NCBI taxonomy): domain Eukaryota; kingdom Metazoa; phylum Arthropoda; class Insecta; order Plecoptera; family Nemouridae; genus Protonemura; species Protonemura montana. The sequence goes on along the minus strand of OX387602.1, from coordinate 32,819,072 downwards.
AATGGACTTACCCTTTCTACGCTTGGTAGCGACTGCGACGGCGTCGATGGTGACGGTAAAACACGCCGCTAGAGCGAAGTACTCCAGTAACCGTAGCTTCATGGTTGACCTGTTTGCTGCTTGCTGATTGGCTGTTGGAATGGCAGGTTTGATGGCTGGCTGATCTAGCCCACAGACTGAGAGACCTACAGACTAACTAGCTAGCTCGCTGTCTCAGAGGCAACTGTCTCCTGCACTCTCTAATAACCTAGCAAGAACCATGCCAACTACCAGACCTACTCATTTTCACCACAAACCACTCTCCCACCTTCTCTTACCCCCACCCCTCCCACCCCTCCCAAACACCACTTACCTGGCGTGGGGCGATCAAGCGGGACAAACCTTGAATGGGACCTCTTAGTACTCGAGGAGAGGGTGCCTGTCAAGAGGGTGCCTGTCAAGAGGGTGCCTGTCAAGAGGGTGCCTGTCAAGAGGGTGCCTGTCAAGAGGGTGCCTGTCAAGACGGTGCCTGTCAAGACGGTGCCTGTCAAGAGGGTGCCTGTCAAGAGGGTGCCTGTCAAGAGGGTGCCTGTCAAGAGTCAATACCTGACCCAGCACAGTGTTGCTTAACTTTCATCCCTCCAACCTCTCTCCCGAACAGAACTGGTCATGTGTATGATGGTCACCCATCCAATACCTGACCCAGCACAGTGTTGCTTAACTTTCATCCCTCCAACCTCTCTCCCGAACAGAACTAATCATGTGTATGATGGTCACCCATCCAATACCTGACCCAGCACAGTGTTGCTTAACTTTCATCCCTCCAACCTCTCTCCCGAACAGAACTGGTCATGTGTATGATGGTCACCCATCCAATACCTGACCCAGCGCAGTGTTGCTTAACTTTCATCCCTCCAACCTCTCTCCCGAACAGAACTGGTCATGTGTATGATGGTCACCCATCAAATACCTGACCCAGCGCAGTGTTGCTTAACTTTCATCCCTCCAACCTCTCTCCCGAACAGAACTGATCATGTGTATGATGGTCACCCATCTAATACGGCGACCCAGCGCAGTGTTGCTTAACTAACCTCTCTCCCGAACAGAACTGGTCATGTGTATGATGGTCACCCATTCAATACCTGACCCAGCACAGTGTTGCTTAACTTTCATCCCTCCAACCTCTCTCCCGAACAGAACTGGGCATGTGTTTGATGGTCACCCATCCAATACCTGACCCAGCGCAGTGTTGCTTAACTTTCATCCCTCCAACCTCTCTCCCGAACAGAACTGGTCATGTGTATGATGGTCACCCATCTAATACGGTGACCCAGCGCATTGTTGCTTAACCCCGGACAAATGCAGGTCGAGTTTTTTGCATTCTTGCAGAATGTTGGATCAAGACACGGAAAGAGGGAAAGTCGATCACATACACACACGCAAGCTCACACACACAGACACAAGCTGTTGCCAGGCACACGCATTGTCGGTCAACAAGTTGTTAATTACTTTCTTGAGACGCAAGTGTTGCGTGGAATCCAAGTCTTAACGGACGTTGGAAGGCCGAGTCTTGGCTTGGCTTGGATTGGCTTGGCTTGGCTTGGCTTGGCTTGGCTTGGCTTGGCTTGGCTTGGCTTGGCTTGACTTGGCTTGGCTTGGCTTGGCTTGGCTTGGCTTGGCTTGGCATGGCTTGGCTTGGCTTGGCTTGGCTTGGCTTGGCTTGGCTTGGCATGGCATGGCATGGCAAGGCATGGCATGGCATGGCATGGCATGGCAAGGCAAGGCATGGCATGGCAAGGCATGGCATGGCATGGCATGGCATGGCATGGCAAGGCAAGGCATGGCATGGCAAGGCATGGCATTGCATGGCATGGCAAGGCATGGCATGGCATGGCAAGGCATGGCATGGCATGGCATGGCATAGCAAGGCAAGGCATGGCATGGCAAGGCATGGCATGGCATGGCATAGCAAGGCAAGGCATGGCATGGCAAGGCATGGCAAGGCATGGCATGGCAAGTCATTGCATGGCATGGCATGGCATAGCAAGGCAAGGCATGGCATGGCATGGCATGGCATGGCAGTTGGCATAAGCAGCATATAAGCAGCTTATAAGCATCATATAAGCATCATATAAGCATCATATAAGCATCATATAAGCATCATATAAGCATCATATAAGCATCATATAAGCATCATATAAGCATCATATAAGCATCATATAAGCATCATATAAGCATCATATAAGCATCATATAAGCATCATATAAGCATCATATAAGCATCATATAAGCATCATATAAGCATCATATAAGCATCATATAAGCATCATATAAGCATCATATAAGCATCATATAAGCATCATATAAGCATCATATAAGCATCATATAAGCATCATATAAGCATCATATAAGCATCATATAAGCATCATATAAGCATCATATAAGCATCATATAAGCATCATATAAGCATCATATAAGCATCATATAAGCATCATATAAGCATCATATAAGCATCATATAAGCATCATATATACAGCAATATATTATATCAGTTCGTGTCGACTTTGATTGTACTCAGCGATATCTTGTATTATAATCGTGCCCCATACTGACATTGCATTGCATTCGTGTTTAGAAAGTGACGAACCGAACCTTTGATAGCTTTATTTGCTGCTTTGACTGCTTGCTATGCTTACAATGCTTGCAATGCTTACAATGCTTGCAATGCTTACAATGCTTACAATGCTTGCAATGCTTGCAATGCTTACAATGCTTACAATGCTTACAATGCTTACAATGCTTGCAATGCTTACAATGCTTACAATGCTTACAATGCTTACAATGCTTACAATGCTTGCAATGCTTACAATGCTTGCAATGCTTACAATGCTTGCAATGCTTGCAATGCTTGCAATGCTTGCAATGCTTACAATGCTTGCAATGCTTGCAATGCTTACAATGCTTACAATGCTTGCAATGCTTACAATGCTTGCAATGCTTACAATGCTTACAATGCTTGCAATGCTTGCTATGCTTGCAATGCTTACAATGCTTCCAATGCTTGCAATGCTTACAATGCTTGCAATGCTTGCAATGCTTACAATGCTTGCAATGCTTACAATGCTTGCAATGCTTGCAATGCTTACAATGCTTACAATGCTTGCAATGCTTGCAATGCTTGCAATGCTTACAATGCTTGCTATGCTTGCTATGCTTACAATGCTTGCTATGCTTACAATGCTCACAATGCTTACAATGCTTGCAATGCTTGCAATGCTTACAATGCTTGCAATGCTTACAATGCTTACAATGCTTGCAATGCTTGCTATGCTTGCAATGCTTACAATGCTTCCAATGCTTGCAATGCTTACAATGCTTGCAATGCTTGCAATGCTTACAATGCTTGCAATGCTTACAATGCTTGCAATGCTTACAATGCTTGCAATGCTTGCAATGCTTACAATGCTTGCAATGCTTACAATGCTTACAATGCTTACAATGCTTGCAATGCTTACAATGCTTACAATGCTTGCAATGCTTACAATGCTTGCAATGCTTGCAATGCTTGCAATGCTTACAATGCTTGCAATGCTTGCAATGCTTACAATGCTTGCAATGCTTACAATGCTTGCAATGCTTGCAATGCTTGCAATGCTTACAATGCTTGCAATGCTTGCAATGCTTACAATGCTTACAATGCTTACAATGCTTGCAATGCTTGCAATGCTTGCAATGCTTGCTATGCTTACAATGCTTGCTATGCTTACAATGCTTACAATGCTTACAATGCTTGCAATGCTTGCAATGCTTGCAATGCTTGCAATGCTTACAATGCTTACAATGCTTGCAATGCTTACAATGCTTGCTATGCTTACAATGCTTACAATGCTTACAATGCTTGCAATGCTTGCAATGCTTGCAATGCTTGCAATGCTTACCACCATGAGCTTGGTGCTTGGTTTCAGATCTACATTTAAACCCCGAGTTAACATTAAGTTAACTCAAGGACAATGTTAACTCAGCAAGCTTGGGCTGGGTTTGAATATCGGCTTTAATCTCTTTGTAAGCTTTCTCTGTGGAATAATTTCTTTCTTTATAAAAAGCTTCGATACATTGATTGATTGACTTTTTATTCCAAGCCAACGCTAATGTCTGGCCGTTAATTGAGATTAGATCAAAAGATTGACCGGATTTTAAGTGGGTTTGTAACGGATCTAACATACAATTTTATGAAACAACACACTTTGATTGAAATTAGCAACAATTAGGACCCAAAAACTGTAATAACTTGCCCAGCCAGGTCGATATCTTCTATCTTGTACTAGCAATGAACTCGGCACCCTAGGCAAAAACAAATCACCCAACGATACACTTCTCGTGACGTGACCTGCATTCCTGATTGATGCACTTTCATCTTCCGAGTGCATCGAGTGCATCCTCAGTGCATCGCTGGCACGAGCTGGAGGTGAATGCAGTTTACTAGCAGGACGCGGTGGAATGCAGCCAGACGGCGGCCAAGTGCATAAAGTGAAGTGAACCTGAACGTAGAACCTTTGCATAGAACCTGTCAATCATCCGGTCCTGGCCCAGTCCCAGCATGGTCTAGTCTAGCCTAGCCTAGCCTAGTCTAGACCAAGCAAGACCAAGCCGGACCAAGCCAGACCAAGCCAGACCAAGCCAGACCTAGCCAGATCAAGCCAGACCTAGCCAGACCAAGCCAGACCAAGCCAGAACAAGCCAGACCTAGCCAGACCAAGCCAGACCTAGCCAGACCAAGCCAGACCAAGCCAGACCAACCCAGACCTAGCCAGACCAAGCCAGACCAAGCCAGACCAAGCTGCAACAAGACCAGACCAGACCAGACCTAGCTCTAGCCAGACCAAGCTGCAACAAGACTAGACCAGACCAAGCTCTAGCCAGACCAAGCTGCAACAAGACCAGACCAGACCAGACCAAGCTCTAGCCAGACCAAGCTGCAACAAGACCAGACCAGACCAGACCAAGCACTAGCCAGACCAAGCTGCAACAAGACTAGACCAGACCAGACCAAGCTCTAGCCAGACCAAGCTGCAACAAGACCAGACCAGACCAGACCTAGCTCTAGCCAGACCAAGCTGCAACAAGACCAGACCAGACCAGACCTAGCTCTAGCCAGACCAAGCTGCAACAAGACCAGACCAGACCAGACCAAGCTCTAGCCAGACCAAGCTGCAACAAGACCAGACCAGACCAGACCAAGCTCTAGCCAGACCAAGCTGCAACAAGACCAGACAAAGCTCTAGCCAGACCAAGCTGCAACAAGACCAGACCAGACCAGACCTAGCTCTAGCCAGACCAAGCTGCAACAAGACCAGACCAGACCAGACCAAGCTCTAGCCAGACCAAGCTGCAACAAGACCAGACCAAGCTGCAACAAGACCTGACCAGACCAGACCAACCTCTAGCCAGACCAAGCTCTAGCCAGACCAAGCCAGACCAAGCTGCATCAAGACCTGACCAGACCAGACCAAGCTCTAGCCAGACCAAGCTCTAGCCAGACCAAGCCAGAACAAGCCGATACAAGACCTGACCAGACCAGACCTAGCTCTAGCCAGACCAAGCTACAACAAGACCAGACCAAGCTGCAACAAGACCAGACCAGACCAGACCAAGCTCTAGCCAGACCAAGCCAGACCAGACCTAGCTCTAGCCAGACCAAGCTGCAACAAGACCAGACCAGACCAGACCAAGCTCTAGCCAGACCAAGCTGCAACAAGACTAGACCAGACCAGACCTAGCTCTAGCCAGACCAAGCTGCAACAAGACTAGACCAGACCAGACCAAGCTCTAGCCAGACCAAGCTGCAACAAGACCAGACCAGACCAGACCAAGCTCTAGCCAGACCAAGCTGCAACAAGACCAGACCAGACCAGACCAAGCTCTAGCCAGACCAAGCTGCAACAAGACTAGACCAGACCAGACCAAGCTCTAGCCAGACCAAGCTGCAACAAGACCAGACCAGACCAGACCTAGCTCTAGCCAGACCAAGCTGCAACAAGACCAGACCAGACCAGACCTAGCTCTAGCCAGACCAAGCTGCAACAAGACCAGACCAGACCAGACCAAGCTGCAACAAGACCAGACCAAGCTGCAACAAGACCTGACCAGACCAGACCTAGCTCTAGCCAGACCAAGCTGCAACAAGACTAGACCAGACCAGACCAAGCTCTAGCCAGACCAAGCTGCAACAAGACTAGACCAGACCAGACCAAGCTCTAGCCAGACCAAGCTGCAACAAGACCAGACCAGACCAGACCTAGCTCTAGCCAGACCAAGCTGCAACAAGACCAGACCAGACCAGACCAAGCTCTAGCTAGACCAAGCTGCAACAAGACCAGACCAGACCAGACCTAGCTCTAGCCAGACCAAGCTGCAACAAGACCAGACCAGACCAGACCTAGCTCTAGCTAGACCAAGCTGCAACAAGACCAGACCAGACCAGACCTAGCTCTAGCCAGACCAAGCTGCAACAAGACCAGACCAGACCAGACCTAGCTCTAGCCAGACCAAGCTGCAACAAGACCTGACCAGACCAGACCAAGCTCTAGCCAGACCAAACTGCAACAAGACTAGACCAGACCAGACCAAGCTCTAGCCAGACCAAGCTGCAACAAGACCAGACCAGACCAGACCTAGCTCTAGCCAGACCAAGCCAGACCAAGCTGCATCAAGACCTGACCAGACCAGACCAAGCTCTAGCCAGACCAAGCTCTAGCCAGACCAAGCCAGACCAAGCTGCATCAAGACCTGACCAGACCAGACCAAGCTCTAGCCAGACCAAGCTGCAACAAGACCAGACCAGACCAGACCTAGCTCTAGCCAGACCAAGCTGCAACAAGACCAGACCAGACCAGACCAAGCTCTAGCCAGACCAAGCTCTAGCCAGACCAAGCTAGACCAAGCTGCATCAAGACCTGACCAGACCAGACCAAGCTCTAGCCAGACCAAGCTGCATCAAGACCTGACCAGACCAGACCAAGCTCTAGCCAGACCAAGCTGCAACAAGACCAGACCAGACCAGACCTAGCTCTAGCCAGACCAAGCTGCAACAAGACCAGACCAGACCAGACCAAGCTCTAGCCAGACCAAGCTCTAGCCAGACCAAGCCAGACCAAGCTGCATCAAGACCTGACCAGACCAGACCAAGCTCTAGCCAGACCAAGCTGCAACAAGACCAGACCAGACCAGACCAAGCTCTAGCCAGACCAAGCTGCAACAAGACCAGACCAGACCAGACCAAGCTCTAGCCAGACCAAGCTGCAACAAGACCAGACCAGACCAGACCAAGCTCTAGCCAGACCAAGCTGCAACAAGACTAGACCAGACCAGACCTAGCTCTAGCCAGACCAAGCTGCAACAAGACCAGACCAGACCAGACCAAGCTCTAGCCAGACCAAGCTCTAGCCAGACCAAGCCAGACCAAGCTGCATCAAGACCTGACCAGACCAGACCAAGCTCTAGCCAGACCAAGCTGCAACAAGACTAGACCAGACCAGACCTAGCTCTAGCCAGACCAAGCTGCAACAAGACCAGACCAGACCAGACCAAGCTCTAGCTAGACCAAGCTGCAACAAGACCAGACCAGACCAGACCTAGCTCTAGCCGGACCAAGCTGCAACAAGACTAGACCAGACCAGACCTAGCTCTAGCCAGACCAAGCCAGACCAAGCTGCATCAAGACCTGACCAGACCAGACCAAGCTCTAGCCAGACCAAGCTGCAACAAGACCAGACCAGACCAGATATAAATGCACTTTCTTTTCCTGCTGAAACTGTCAGTTGATCTCCATGGCAACGCTATACTTGTTAAATGCTTGGCCCGGGTTTTAGAATGAGACTTGACGAGGTAAAAGCATGGCGTGCTCCAAGCAAATCAATGAGCCGTGTCTTAAGACATCGCAGCTTTCTTTGCCCGAAACATCGAACACTTGGAGTTGACTCGGACTCGAACCCGGGTCCCCCAGGTCGGTGCAAGCTAAACACGTGACCTTGCACTCTAAGATAGAATTCAGTTACAATCACCAATGTCAGGTAGCGTGACGCAAGGTCGCTCCTTTCCTTCGCTCCAAGCCAGACAAACGCCCTCATATAGAGCTAGACGTTACTGACATTCACTTTCCAACTCAGATCAATTAGCCTGGCAGCGTCGCGGTCCTAGGCGAGGTGTCTCAACTTAATTACGCTCAGCTGGTCGCTAATTAGCAGCAAAATTCCGTTCAGTTACAAAACCTGTCAAAATTAGAAGCTAATTTCATCGGCCCCGTGGATCGCGCCGTGCACGGGGCTCGAACTCAGCGCTTGCTTTCGATCGAGTGTGCGATGTCCTCGATGAGCGAAGTGCGGAACTTAATGCACGTAAGTGCATATGTTAATATCTTATCCTTGGTTACATTAACGCAGGTAACATAGCAAGCAACGTGATAAGATAGGCGAGTAGCTACCATACCATCCAGTACCTGACCCAGTGTAGTGTTGCTTAACTTGCGTCCCTCCAACCCCTCTCCCGAACAGAACTGGTCATGTGTATGATGGTCACCCATCCAATACCTGACCCAGCGCAGTGTTGCTTAACTTTCATCCCTCCAACCTCTCTCCCGAACAGAACTGGTCATGTGTATGATGGTCACCCATCCAATACCTGACCCAGCGCAGTGTTGCTTAACTTTCATCCCTCCAACCTCTCTCCCGAACAGAACTGGTCATGTGTATGATGGTCACCCATCCAATACCTGACTCAGCGCAGTGTTGCTTAACTTTCATCCCTCCAACCTCTCTCCCGAACAGAACTGGTCATGTGTATGATGGTCACCCATCCAGTACCTGACCCAGTGTAGTGTTGCTTAACTTGCGTCCCTCTAACCTCTCTCCCGAACAGAACTGGCCATGTGTATGATGGTCACCCATCCAATACCTGACCCAGCGCAGTGTTGCTTAACTTTCATCCCTCCAACCTCTCTCCCGAACAGAACTGGTCATGTGTATGATGGTCACCCATCCAATACCTGACCCAGCGCAGTGTTGCTTAACTTTCATCCCTCCAACCTCTCTCCCAAACAGAACTGGTCATGTGTATGATGGTCACCCATCCAATACCTGACTCAGCGCAGTGTTGCTTAACTTTGATCCTCCATCCTCTCTCACGAACAGAACTGGTCATGTGTATGATGGTCACCAATGCAATACGGTGACCCAGCGCAGTGTTGCTTAACTTTGATCCCTCCATCCTCTCTCACGAACCGAACTGGTCATGTGTATGATGGTCACCCATGCAATACGGTGACCCAGCGCAGTGTTGCTTAACTTTCATCCCTCCAACCTCTCTCCCGAACAGAACTGGTCATGTGTATGATGGTCACCCATCCAGTACCTGACCCAGTGTAGTGTTGCTTAACTTGCGTCCCTCCAACCTCTCTCCCGAACAGAACTGGTCATGTGTATGATGGTCACCCATCCAATACCTGACCCAGCGCAGTGTTGCTTAACTTTCATCCCTCCAACCTCTCTCCCGAACAGAACTGGTCATGTGTATGATGGTCACCCATCCAATACCTGACCCAGCGCAGTGTTGCTTAACTTTCATCCCTCCAACCTCTCTCCCGAACAGAACTGGTAATGTGTATGATGGTCACCCATCCAATACCTGACTCAGCGCAGTGTTGCTTAACTTTGATCCCTCCAACCTCTCTCCCGAACAGAACTGGTCATGTGTATGATGGTCAACCATCCAATACCTGACCCAGCGCAGTGTTGCTTAACTTTGATCCCTCCATCCTCTCTCACGAACCGAACTGGTCATGTGTATGATAGTCACCCATCCAATACCTGACCCAGCGCAGTGTTGCTTAACTTTCATCCCTCCAACCTCTCTCCCGAACAGAACTGGTCATGTGTATGATGGTCACACATCCAATACCTGACTCAGCGCAGTGTTGCTTAACTTTCATCCCTCCAACCTCTCTCCCGAACAGAACTGGTCATGTGTATGATGGTCACCCATCCAATACCTGACCCAGCGCAGTGTTGCTTAACTTTCATCCCTCCAACCTCTCTCACGAACCGAACTGGTCATGTGTATGATAGTCACCCATGCAATACGGTGACCCAGCGCAGTGTTGCTTAACTTTGATCCCGACTGAGTTCGGGTTTGATCGGGTTTCTATCCGATGTAACGCGATGTAATCCCATGTAACCCTGGGATTGTTACGTCGAGCGGGATTTGAATGCAATCGGAAGTAATTAACAAGAATTATTACTAATAATAATGATCAATAATTGACGTATTATGACTCAATGCGTGAGAATTCACGCTTTATTTTATTGCTTTATGTCAAAGTTTCGTGATGGAACTCGCTCAAGTTTTTTACATATATTAATCACGATTTCTGAATTGAATCGTAACGTCACAATTCTACAACATGTGTTGATTTACCAGCTAAACATATTTTAATTGAGAGATTCTGAATTGAATCGTAACGTAACACATGTAAAAACATGCGATTTTCTACACACGGCGATAGCTTTTTAATTTTTATCTCAAAATTTCCTCGGTGTTTCACTCTGAAACTTTCAGAAAATGGAGTTTATACTTATAGTTGTCAATTAGAATTTTTATAAGAAAATTCAAATTTTTCTTTGAAAGATAATAGGGGTTGAAAAAATAAAAAAGGGGAAGGGGGGGATTTTTACTTTTTTTTAAACGAAATTTATGTTTTAAGAAACAACATTTCAATATTTTTCATATAGGTAAATTTTTTTCATTAATCTATTTTATCTACAGCCAACGCAATTTGAGAAAGAAAAAAGACGCTTGTACCCAAAATTCAGTGCCGTCCCGCAGTTTCGGGGCCGTACCGGGCGAACAATTTGACTCAGAGGCAAACAAAAGAAATAATGTGGTCACCATGGTAACAAGTTTAATTGATTTCTATTCAGAGTTGACTGTTATTTGGTCGGTTGATTTGACATAGAATGACCCGTATGTCAACGTGACTCAATCCCGACCTACGCTAGTGTAAAGCAAACCTTGATGACGTCATACAACTGCATTGCATTCAACAAGTGCATGATTGCACTCGATGCACTCGATGCACTCGATGCACTCGAAGCTGCACTCACGGTCTCGCCTACTTGCTCACTTGTAATTAATATTATAGCGCCTTATAAAGATTTACCCGCAAGACACAACCCGGTCATTATTTACATTACAGATGCAGCGGCGTTATTAATTACCTCTGCATTAGCAAGTACAAATGTAGCGGCGTTATTAATTGGGTCTGCTTTAGGAATATCTAGTTTCTGTCAAGAAGTCCGTGATCAGCAGGGTCGGTTAGGTTAGATATTATACCGTGGTAAATAGTTGATTATCACTTGTTGGCTACTGTAGAATGGTAACCCACTAGACCAGGCCAGACCAGACCAGACCAGGCCAGACTAGGCTAGCATACGCTATAGACCAGGCTAGGCTTGGCCAAGGATATGGGAACTCTTCAATGTTTAACGAAGCATTCTTCGATGCGGCTGCTTGCACTTGCAGGCGTCCCATGACTAACCCAGCCAACACTAACTAACTAAATGCTATACAAGATGTCGTCCTACCTTTGCTTGGCGAACCTCGGATAAATCCATCTCGACTCGGCGATTCTTTGCTTGGTTACACATAGAAACACACAGAACGGGGTTCAACTTAACTCAACTATATTATAAATATCACAATAACATCTCTATCACAGCTTGTTTCCATCTAACTTTGCCAGTTCACGGCATATTACAGTCTTCATATGTCATCTCCTGTCATCTCCTGTCATCTCCGTTCATCTTCACAAGCTAACAGACGTCAAACTGAACCTGACCGAGCGGGATGTTCCCGCGACACCAGCGCCATATGCGGCCGCAAGACACAAGGGCAGTAGAGCCAACAGTGACGTGGGCACGGGATAAAAACTAGGGAGTTGAAATCTAGGGAGTTTCAATCTAGGGGGGTTGAGATCCAGGGAGGTTTAAAACTAGGGAGGTTCCATGTCAGCCCGGCAGTTGGTTCGAAGGCATGCAACATGGTCGTCGATTTAATCGGAACTCAGCTAAGGTTGGGAAGGAATGATGGCAATTACGGTACGAGACGGAGAAAGCTGTAAGCGATCTGAATAACCGCTTTTTATTGTGAAAAATACAATCGTTTTCAAGTACAGTCACAGCTTGAGTGCTAGCTCTAGTTTGTGACCGTTTGTTTCGCGTCAATTATCACTGGTTTTAGCACAAGTTTAGTGTTACAATTTTGTGATAACCGATGAGATTTATTGTTCCAATGTCAGCTGTTAATATTAGCCAGCATTGGCTAACTTTAGCTAAACATGCTTGGCCAAGTGTATTTCCGCTGCACATGCTGGGTTTAGTCCATGGTTTAGTCGATGGTTTAGTCGAGGTTACTTGTAGCTTGTGGTTGACAAGCACGGAGTTGTCAGTGATTTCATGGTTTAACAATTACCTACCCAACAATTTGCCCCCAAGAGCAATGTCATCTGCACACAGCTGACAGCTGATAGAAAAACAGGTGACTAGCACTGAACTGTCAAATAATCACTGCAACGTTACACTCCAATATGCCGCGTTATCTCCCATCAATTAATTCTACTCTTATTAATTTCCCAGCTCGTTCATTATGTTCGATTACCAGCTGGAATTTATACAGCTTTTTATTTAGAAAATAGTTTTTACCACACAAACCACTTTGAGTTTTTGCCGCAAAATCTAGGGATATTTATTCTGCATAGGTTGCCGAATCTGAATTTTTGAATCATCCCCGCTTGCGTTCGATTTAAAAACGTTCGAATTTTAGCCCGATCGGCAAGGCAGTGAATTCAGCGAGTGGCAGTTGACCGTCTCTTCCCGGGGTTGAAATGTCGGTGCCACGATGTGATTGCTATTACAGTTAGTGCCGTGTGTTTTAGTGCCGTCTATGTAAGTGCCGTGAGTGTAAGTGCCGTGTGTGTAAGTAGGTATGTTAATTATGGTGCTGCAGTGAAATTGCAAGTGTCCGCGCCGTGGTCTGCTTTCTCCATGCCAGGGTGCCGGCTATTATACCAGCTCAAGGTAGGTGCAGGCCACCTTACATTCAATGTCCAGTTATGCAATAAATATCCGCATGCGGAAAGCATGCGTCGTGAAGAAACATTGCGTCGTTAAACCAGACAATTAGATCAGTTCGAGAATGCAACGGTACTGACTATCTCGCCTAGATTTAGTTTGTAATTCGGAGACATTCGTAGGTTAGACTTGATGTCCTGTATTGAAGCAAGGTCAACGAAGCGACAATTTGCTTGTGTTTACATATTATGTAGTTGGAACCCAACGTAACTCAATGTCGAGACATAGCAACGGTCTAGTGGTCGAGTGGTCAGTGATAGCTATGTCTGGCATTTAAATACTACACATTTAGATGATTATGTTAACATTCCCGGATGCCGACAGAGAGATGTTGAACTCTGTATTGTTGAACTCTGTATTGTTGAACTCGTCCAGTCTGACGTGATATCGTCTCAGTGCCGAACTAGGAAACATGTTTGCCCGACGACAATCAAGATAATAAGTTGCCGCACTTTATTGTTAATTTCACTCGCAATTGTACAACGACATCAAGTGAATAGCACTGATCTCATGCAAAGCGAACAAAACAATCTACTTTTCCCTGAGCATACCTGAGTATACCTGAGTATACCTAAGTGTGGCTGCTTGTAAGTAGTCCATGCGTTCCATGTACGCTAGTTTTTAACTGTATTTTTAACTAGCTTTGGCCGGCTACTTGCTATTGCTTGCTATTGCTTGCTATTGCTTACTATTGCTTGCTGCTGCTTGCTATTGCTTGCTGCTGCTTGCTATTGCTTGCTATTGCTTGCTATTGCTTGCTATTGCTTGCTGCTGCTTGCTATTGCTTGCTATTGCTTGCTATTGCTTGCTATTGCTTGCTATTGCTTGCTGCTGCTTGCTATTGCTTGCTGCTGCTTGCTATTGCTTGCTATTGCTTGCTATTGCTTGCTATTGCTTGCTGCTGCTTGCTATTGCTTGCTATTGCTTGCTATTGCTTGCTATTGCTTGCTATTGCTTGCTATTGCTTACTATTGCTTGCTATTGCTTGCTATTGCTTGCTATTGCTTGCTATTGCTTGCTATTGCTTGCTATTGCTTGCTATTGCTTGCTGCTGCTTGCTATTGCTTGCTATTGCTTGCTATTGCTTGCTATTGCTTGCTATTGCTTGCTATTGCTTACTATTGCTTGCTATTGCTTGCTATTGCTTGCTGCTGCTTGCTATTGCTTGCTATTGCTTGCTATTGCTTACTATTGCTTGCTATTGCTTGCTATTGCTTGCTATTGCTTGCTATTGCTTGCTATTGCTTGCTATTGCTTACTATTGCTTGCTACTGCTTGCTATTGCTTGCTGCTACTTGCTATTGCTTGCTATTGCTTGCTGCTGTTTGCTGCCTCGTATTATGCATTCTTGCCTCAGCTTCACTTTGTATCGCAGATCGCGATTGTGTAACATATATTGTTTTCGGCAACAATTGAATGCGGTCACCGGCCAAGCAAGTACAAGCTGGTCAACATTACATCAGTCTGGCCCGGGTCAGAGGTCCTGGGTCGCAACAAGCTTGCAATGGGTTGGACAAAGGTCTCGACGGTCACATGTAGTTCAATACTTTGGGTGGGTCAAGCGTTCAGAGCCCCGGGCGATCCTGACCATCGACAGTCACCATGCAAACATCGGCGTATGACCGATGCATGGGACACTGGTGTGGTCGGGATATGGGACCACTATATGGTCGGGATATGGGACCACTATATGGTCGGGATATGGGACCACTATATGGTCGGGATATGGGACCACTATATGGTCGGGATATGGGACCACTATATGGTCGGGATATGGTACCACTATATGGTCGGGATATGGGACCACTGTATGGTCGGGATATGGTACCACTATATGGTCGGGATATGGGACCACTATATGGTCGGGATATGGGACCACTATATGGTCGGGATATGGGACCACTATATGGTCGGGATATGGGACCACTATATGGTCGGGATATGGTACCACTATATGGGACCACTATATGGTCGGGATATGGGACCACTATATGGTCAGGATATGGGACCACTATATGGTCAGGATATGGGACCACTATATGGTCGGGATATGGGACCACTATATGGTCGGGATATGGGACCACTATATGGTCGGGATATGGGACCACTATATGGTCGGGATATGGGACCACTATATGGTCAGGATATGGGACCACTATATGGTCAGGATATGGGACCACTATATGGTCAGGATATGGGACCACTATATGGTCGGGATATGGTACCACTATATGGTCGGGATATGGGACCACTATATGGTCGGGATATGGTACCACTATATGGTCGGGATATGGGACCACTATATGGTCGGGATATGGTACCACTATATGGTCAGGATATGGTACCACTATATGGTCAGGATATGGGACCACTATATGGTCGGGATATGGGACCACTATATGGTCAGGATATGGGACCACTATATGGTCAGGATATGGTACCACTATATGGTCGGGATATGGTACCACTATATGGTCAGGATATGGTACCACTATATGGTCGGGATATGGGACCACTATATGGTCGGGATATGGGACCACTATATGGTCAGGATATGGGACCACTATATGGTCGGGATATGGGACCACTATATGGTCGGGATATGGTACCACTATATGGTCAGGATATGGGACCACTATATGGTCAGGATATGGGACCACTATATGGTCAGGATATGGGACCACTATATGGTCGGGATATGGGACCACTATATGGTCAGGATATGGGACCACTATATGGTCAGGATATGGGACCACTATATGGTCAGGATATGGTACCACTATATGGTCGGGATATGGTACCACTATATGGTCAGGATATGGTACCACTGTATGGTCGGGATATGGGACCACTATATGGTCAGGATATGGTACCACTGTATGGTCGGGATATGGGACCACTATATGGTCAGGATATGGGACCACTGTATGGTCGGGATATGGGACCACTATATGGTCAGGATATGGTACCACTATATGGTCGGGATATGGGACCACTGTATGGTCGGGATATGGTACCACTATATGGTCGGGATATGGGACCACTGTATGGTCGGGATATGGGACCACTATATGGTCGGGATATGGTACCACTATATGGTCGGGATATGGGACCACTATATGGTCAGGATATGGGACCACTATATGGTCGGGATATGGGACCACTATATGGTCGGGATATGGGACCACTGTATGGTCGGGATATGGTACCACTATATGGTCGGGATATGGTACCACTATATGGTCGGGATATGGTACCACTATATGGTCGGGATATGGGACCACTATATGGTCGGGATATGGGACCACTATATGGTCGGGATATGGTACCACTATATGGTCGGGATATGGGACCACTATATGGTCGGGATATGGTACCACTATATGGTCGGGATATGGGACCACTATATGGTCGGGATATGGTACCACTATATGGTCGGGATATGGGACCACTATATGGTCGGGATATGGGACCACTATATGGTCGGGATATGGTACCACTATATGGTCAGGATATGGGACCACTATATGGTCGGGATATGGGACCACTATATGGTCGTGATATGGTCATGATATGGCACAGCGCTAACGGTCGTGATATGGTCGTGATATGGTCATGATATGGCACAGCGCTAACGGTCGTGATATGGTCATGATATGGTACAGCGCTAACGGTCGTGATATGGTCATGATATGGTCATGATATGGTACAGCGAGTAAGGTCATGATATGGTCATGATATGGTACAGCGAGTAAGGTCATGATATGGTCATGATATGGTAGAGCGAGTCAGAGATATGGTCAGAGAGTGTCCAGGAGAATTGTCTGGGTGTTACCACGCATTGACTGAACGCATTGACTGCACGCATTATGCGTAACTCTCGGAAATGGAAACGAGTCAAGACCGCGCCCGGTCTTTCACATTTCGATCAAGTCGCCGGTAGCCATGGGTAACCATGGGTGCACCGTGAGCCTCGCGATATCTACACTCTAATAGAGTAAGTACTCGCGTAATTGGCGTAGACAAAAAGCCAGCGGCGTTGCGGAATGTGTTTGTCGGTTTGTTCGGTTAGTTTGGTTTGTTGAGTTTGTTCGGTTGGTGGCCAGACATGGACAGGTGGCATGAAGGCCTGGTATTGTTGAACTGACACAGATATTTGATCGACTCTGCTAAGCTCACCAAGCAAGCGCCGAGCGCCGAGCGCCGAGCGCCGGAGAAAGGAGTCTCAGAGCCCCTAATATTTGGCGTAACCGTCGCTCAACACAGCTCGGCACGGCACGGCTCAACACGGCACGGCTCGGCACGGCACGGCACGGCTCGCAGAAATCCTTTCTCTCAGTGCGACCACTTTTTACCCGACGCTGTTGACTTGCATTTTGTTGTCTTGCGCAACGCCACCCGGTGACGTCACCAGGAGACAGCTCCCGTAGCACCAGGTGGGACACATTGAGACAGATCAGGAGACCAGGAGAATAGAAGACCTGGAGGTCAGGAGGCAGACCAGGAGGCAGACCAGGAGGCAGACCAGGAGGTAGAGCAGGAGGCAGACCAGGAGGCAGACCAGGAGGCAGACCAGGAGGCAGACCAGGAGGCAGACCAGGAGGCAGACCAGGAGGCAGACCAGGAGGCAGACCAGGAGGCAGACCAGGAGGCAGACCAGGAGACCAGGAGACCAGGAGTTACAGGAAGGAAAGCAGGAGAACAGGAAGGAAAGCAGGAGAACAGGATAACTGGAAGACAGTGTCCATCAAATGAATACGTCATGAAATGAATACGTCATGAAATGAATACGTCATTATAACTGCACCTCAACAAGAACACGCGGTGCAAAGTCACGGAATGTTCCCAAGGTCACACACTCGTATTTCACAGTAAGATTTTTCTCAATTCCACGGTCTCAGTGAATCGCCCTCGTCGAGACCACGCCCTTTATTATCTCTGTACATAATTCTCATTATACTCATACCAAGCCACGACTCGTTGCCAAGCCACGACTAGTTGCCATGACAACCAACGCTTGGTCATGACAACGCTTGGTCATGACTCGGAGTTTCTAGTGGCGAGATCCTGGAGAAAGGAAATCTTGTCCTTAGACTCATGTGAACATCGCGTGTTCAGGACAAAAACACAGACACAGGTCCTCAGGCAGTCACTGAAGTTAAGCAACACTGTGCTGGGTCACCGTGTTGGATGGGTGACCATCATACACATGACCAGTTCTGTTTGGGAGAGAGGATGTAGGGATGAAAGTTAAGCAACACTGCGCTGGGTCAGGTATTGGATGGGTGACCATCATACACATGACCAGTTCTGTTTGGGAGAGAGGTTGGAGGGATGAAAGTTAAGCAACACTGCGCTGAGTCAGGTATTGGATGGGTGACCATCATACACATAACCAGTTCTGTTCGGGAGAGAGGTTGGAGGGATGAAAGTTAAGCAACACAGCGCTGAGTCAGGTATTGGATGGGTGACCATCATACACATGACCAGTTCTGTTCGGGAGAGAGGTTGGAGGGATGAAAGTTAAGCAACACTGCGCTGGGTCAGGTATTGGATGGGTGACCATCATACACATGACCAGTTCTGTTCGGGAGAGAGGTTGTAGGGATGAAAGTTAAGCAACACTGCGCTGAGTCAGGTATTGGATGAATGACCATCATACACATGACCAGTTC